>OZ025254.1:32543413-32921832 GCA_964019135.1 Arenicola marina | reverse complement strand
CAACAAGAATCCTTGGTCCTTATGTTATTCGATTTAGAATAATATATTCGATACACAAGCAACGGTTCATTTTTTCTTTTAGTGTGCAATGATTCTGTATATATGATATATTACTTTCACACCATATATCGCGCGTTTCAAAATGGTTTACGAGGACCAGCTACGCCATTATAGTGAAGCGATACTTCTTTCGATACTTCCCTACCGGGAGCTCGCAGATCCTGGTCGTATATGACAGCTAACATCTGCGGTAACTGAAAGTACAATACGAAAATTAGAGAAAACACTTGGCCTTTACGGAGACATTCCTCCACTGTCTCGTTTTGGGGATCACCCCATTATCATAAGCTCGCAACCTATAGCTGAATTTATATCTTGTGGTATATATTTTAAACACTGTAGTATAATCTATTGTTTCATACAGTATATCTGAGACTGCAGCAGGATATTCCTACCGCCAGGATATATCTTACTTAAGAATGGTTTTACGAGCTCTATTTACGACTCGATATTAAAATGATCCCATGTAGGGCCTACCCCCGCCGCAATGTTCCAGGTCCTGCTCGAGTCTTTGGCCGCTGTAATGTTAAAACAGCAATACGCAGATTAGTGGACATTTAATTACTCTTACCGAGATATTCCTTCGTTATCTCGTTATGGGGATCACACCGTTATTATAAGCTCGCAACCCATAGAAGGATTTATTTTATGTGGCATATATGTAAAACACTGCAGTATAATTCATTGTTTCACACACTATATCTGAGACTGCAGCATGATATTTTTACTGCCAGGATATATCTCACTTAAAAATGGTTCACGAACTCTATTTACGACACTATAGTAAAAGGATACCATGTGGGGCCTACCCCCGCCGCCTTTCATCCACCTACGTATCTGTGTATAAAAAGAAGTTGGAAAATCTTCGGTAAAAAAAACTATTGCGCAGCAATAGTCAATATTTCGATTGCCGGGAAAATGCAACAAATTATCAAGTATATAACTAACTAAAGTGATCTTTTGATGCGCCAGAAATAGCTACAGATACGACAATAACAAAGAGCCGTAAGTTTCCATACATCTGATGACAGGTGTATTCTATGGGTCTTATGTATACCATATCGCCGCTCCACAAGCTAGGTTAAGGTTAAGGTAAGGGTTCATGGATTATGGGTTGGAGTTATGGGTTGGTTATGGGTTAGGGCTAAGGGACAAGGGTCAAATGTTAGGGCGCGCAAAACGTAGTCACTTAGCAAGTGGAACGGCGATGAGAGAAAATGACACCTAAACGTACATCTGGTATAAAGTTGCCAACAAGAATCCTTGGTCCTTATGTTATTCGATTTAGATTAATATATTCGGTACGCCAGCAACGGTTCACTTTTTCTTTTAGTGTGCAATGATTCTGTGCGAGACGACATTATGATATATTACTTTCACACCATATATCTCGTGTTTCAAAATGGTTTACGAGGACCAGCTACGCCATTATAGTGAAACGATACTCCTTTCGATACTTCCCTACCGGGAGCCCGCAGGTCCTGGTAGTATATGACAGCTCACATCTGCAGTAACTGAAAGTACCGTGCGAAAATTAGAGAAAACACTCGTCCTTTACGGAGACATTCCTCCACTGTCTCGTTTTGGGGATCACCCCATTATTATAAGCTCGCAACCTATAGCAGAATTTATTTCTTTATTTCTCAATACAGTATGATCTAATATATCATACCGTATATCTGAGATTACAACAGGTCTTCCTGCCAGGTCACGTATCTAATTTAAAATGAGTACGAGCTCTATTTACATCAATACAGTAAAAGGATACCATGTATGGCCTACCACCGCCGCAATGTCCCAGGTCCCGGTCGTCCTTGACCGCTAGCCTCTAATGGTAAAATAACGATACGAATATTGGAATATTAAATCTAATAGACCATACCGTATATCTGAGATGACAACATGTCTTACTCTCAGGTCATCTATCTCATTTAAAATGAGTACGAGCTCTATTTACATCAATATAGTAAAAGGATACCATGTATGGCCTACCACCGCCGCAATGTCCCACGTCCTGGTCATCTTCGACCGCTAGCCTCTAATGGTAAAATAACGATACGAATATTAGAATATTAAAGAGTTGAGATGACAACATGTCTTACTGTCAGTTCATGTATCTCATTTAAAATGAATACGAGCTCTAATTGCATCAATATAGTAAAAGGATACCATGTATGGCCTACCACCGCCGCAATGTCCCACGTCCTGGTCGTCTTCGACCGCTAGCCTCTGATGGTAAAATAACGATACGAATATTAGAATATTACATCTAATTGATCATACCATATATCTGAGATGACAACATGTCTTACTGCCAGGTCACGTATCTCATTTAAAATGATTACGAGCTCTATTTACGTCAATACAGTAAAAGAATACCATGTAGGGCCTACCACCGCCGCAACTTCCCAGGTCCTGGTCGTCATTGACCGCTAGCCTCAAATGGTAAAATAACGATACGAATATTAGAATATTACATGTAATAGTAGATCTGAGATGACAAGATAAGATAAGATAAAATTGTATTTAACGTCCGTAAGTAAAGGTCAACAATAAACATTAGCACACGTGCCATTGACCGACAATGATGAAATGACATGAGCGGATGTGATATATGTACAAATGACAATGAAAATATAACCTTTGCATCTCATAAAACCTTACCCATTAGCTATGTTACATAATGTGCACGAATTACAGTGACACAAGAACACATCCGAGGTTGACAGCGTTGTTTGAAATTCCTTGGCAGATTTGGTTAACTTCGTTTCCTTGTTGAGCATGTTCCATAGCCTTCTACCTTGATACTTCAATGAATTATGGCCATAATCTGTTGTCTTAACGAGTGGCATACATATATTTGGCCCATTTTTTAAAATGTCTTACTGTCAGGTCATGTATATTAACATTTAAAATGATTACGAGCTCCATTTACGTCAATATAGTAAAAGGATACCATGTATGGCCTACCACCTCCGCAATGTCCCAGGTCCCGGTCGTCCTTGACCGCTAGCCTCTAATGGTAAAATAACGATACGAATATTAGAATATTAAAGAGTTGAGATGACAACATGTCTTACTGTCAGTTCATGTATCTCATTTAAAATGAATACGAGCTCTAATTACATCAATATAGTAAAAGGATACCATGTATGGCCTACCACCGCCGCAATGTCCCACGTCCTGGTCGTCTTCGACCGCTAGCCTCTAATGGTAAAATAACGATACGAATATTAGAATATTACATCTAATAGATCATACCATATATCTGAGATGACAACATGTCTTACTGCCAGGTCATGTATCTCATTTAAATTGATGCGAGGGGGCATGGGATTAGTCGTGGGTGAATATGAGAGGGAGGGTGGGGTGGACCTCGCCGTCTACGCCCGGGGGTCTGTCCCACGGGTGATTGTCTCGAGTGAGCGTGAGGGGGAGGGAGAGCATTAGGTGGATATGAGCGGGGGGGGGGGGGATCTGTCCCGTGTGAGGGGGGACCGTCAAATATTTTGTTGGAGGGAGAGGGGGGTGGAGGCCTTCGTCCTGTGTGTGTCACTAGCGGGGTCCGTCCAGGATATGTGTGAGAAGGAGGGGGTGAGGGTCCGTCCCAGGTGTGTATAAATCGGAGTGGTTGTGCGTCCTGGTTGTATGTGAGGGGGTGAGGGGGGGAGGAGTGGCGTTAAACGTTTGTTGTTTGGTTGAGGGAAAGGGGAGTGGGGGAGGGGAGATGCGTTCCGGATGTGTTTGTGCGGGAGGGGTGATGGTCCGTTCCGAGTGTGTAAGGGGATGAGGGTGGGGATCCGTACCGTGTAATTCATGCGTGTATATGAGGAGAGTGTCAAATGTGAGCGGCAGGGGTGGGGGCCTACCCGGGTGTGTGAGTGGAGGCGATGAGGGGCGGGGGGGGGGGGGTCAGTCCTGAGTGTTTGTGAGAAGGGGAGGGCGAAGGGTTGGGGGGGGGGGTCGTCCTGGGTGTGTGCGTGGGGGGGGGGTCGTCCTGGGTGAATGCGACGGGGCATGGGATTAGTCCCGGGTGTATGTGAGTGGGGGGGTGGGGGGCGGCTGGACCTCGCCCGTCTACGCCCGGGTCCTACCCGGGTGTGTGAGTGGAAGGGATTTGGGGGGTGGGTCCGTCCTGGGTGTGTGAGTGGAGAGGATGAGGGGGGGGGGGGGTCCGTCCTGGGTGTGTGAGTGGAGAAGATGAGGGGGGCGGGGTCTGTCCTTGGTATAAATATATCTTCTTGATATTGTATTGGAGTGGAGGTGGGTCAGTCCAGGATGTGTGTAAAGGGGAAAAAGGATGGTTGTCCTGGGCGTGCGTGAGGGAGGGGGGGGGGTGTTTTGTCGGTCAATAAAAAGATGACAACCATGATGAAGAGATCAAATAAAATTGTATTTCTATTCTTCACACAAAAGGTTTTCCGGCCATCATTGGTTGTGTACGTCAGGAAGACAAGCCCGGAATTTGCCTTGCTGAAAGACCTTTCATCCACTGCAGGTATCTGTGTATAAAAAGAAGTTGGAAGATCTTCATCATAAAGACTATTGCGAAGGCATAGTCAATATTTTTATTGCGTGGTAAATGCAACAAAGTATTAAGTATAAAACTAACTAAAGTGATCTTTTGATGCGTCAGAAATAGCTACAGATACGACAATAACAAAGAGCCGTAAGTGTCCATACATCTGATGACAGGTGTGTTCTATGGGTCTTATGTATACCATATCGCCGCTCCACAAGCTAGGTTAGGGTTAAGGTAAGGGTTCATGGATTATGGGTTGGTTATGGGGTAGGGCTAAGGGACAAGGGTCAAATGTTAGGGCGCGCAAAACGTAGTCACTTAGCAAGTGGAACGGCGATGAGAGAAAAGGACACCTAGACATACATCTGCTCTAAAGTTGCCAACAAGAATCCTTGGTCCTTATGTTATTCGATTTAGAATAATATGTTTGGTACACCAGCAACGGTTCACTTTTCTTTTAGTGTGCAATGATCCTGTACGAGACGACGTTATGATATATTACTTTCACACCATATATCTCGTGTTTCAAAATGGTTTACGTGGACCAGATACGTCATTATAGTGAAACGATAATCCTTTCGATACTTCCCTACCAGGAGCCCGCAGGTCCTGGTCGTATATGAAAGCTAACATTTGCGGTAACTGAAAGTACAATACGAAGATTAGAGAAAACACTTGTCCTTTACGGAGACACTCCTGCACTGTCTCGTTTTGGGGAACACACCATTATCCCAAGCTCGCAACCTATAGCAGTAATTATTTCTTTATTTCTCACTAGAGTATGATCTAATATATCATACCGTATATCTGAGATTACAACAGGTCTTCCTGCCAGGTCATGTATCTCATTTAAAATGAGTACGAGCTCTATTTACATCAATATAATAAAAGGATACCATGTAGGGCCTACCACCGCCGCAATGTCCCAGGTCCCGGTCGTCTTTGACTGCTAGCCTCTAATGGTAAAATAACAATACGAATATTAGAATATTACATCTAATAGATCATACCGTATATCTGAGATGACAACATGTTTTAGGGCCAAGTCATGTATCTATTTTAAAATGATTACAAGCTCTATTTAAGGAGCCATGTCAGTCATGTATCTTATTCAAAATTGTTTACGAGCTCTATTTACGTCAAAAAAGCAAAAAGGGTCCCATATAGGGCCTACCACCACCGCAATGTCCCAGGTCCTGGTCATCATTGACCGCTAGCCTCCAATGGTAAAAAAACGACACGAATATTACAATGGTACATTTGATAGATCATACCGTATATCTGAGATGACAACATGTTTTAGGGCCAAGTCATGTATCTATTTTAAAATGATTACAAGCTCTATTTAAGGAGCCATGTCAGCCATGTATCTTATTCAAAATTGTTTACGAGCTCTATTTACGTCAAAAAAGCAAAAAGGGTCCCATATAGGGCCTACCACCACCGCAATGTCCCAGGTCCCGGGCGTCTTTGACCGCT
Source organism: Arenicola marina (assembly GCA_964019135.1). Lineage (NCBI taxonomy): Eukaryota > Metazoa > Annelida > Polychaeta > Arenicolidae > Arenicola > Arenicola marina. The sequence goes on along the minus strand of OZ025254.1, from coordinate 32,915,771 downwards.
AGCCCCTAATGGTAAAATAACAATACGAATATTAGAACATTACATCTAATAGATCATACCGTATATCTGAGATGACAACATGTTTTACTGCCACACCACGTATCTCATTTAAAATGAATACGAACTCTATTTACGTCAATATAGTAAAAGGATACCATGTAGGGCCTACCACTGCCGCAATGTCCCAGATCCTGGTCGTCATTGACCGCTAGCCTCTAATGGTAAAATAACGATACGAATATTAGAACATTACATCTAATAGATCATACCGTATATCTGAGATGACAACATGTTTTACTGCCACACCACGTATCTCATTTAAAATGAATACGAACTCTATTTACGTCAATATAGTAAAAGGATACCATGTAGGGCCTACCACTGCCGCAATGTCCCAGATCCTGGTCGTCATTGACTGCTAGCCTCTGATGGTAAAAAAACGATAAGAATATTAGAATATTACATCTAATAGATCATACCGTATATCTGAGATGACAACATGTCTTACTGCCAGGTCATGTATCTCATTTAAAATGAGTACGAGCTCTAGTTACGTCAATATAGTAAAAGGATACCATATGTAGGGACTACCACTGCCGCAATGTCCCAGATCCTGGTCGTCATTGACCGCTTGCCTCTAATGGTAAAATAACGATACGAATATTAGAATATTGCATGTAATAGTAGATCATACCGTATATCTGAGATGACAACATGTTTTACTGCCAGACCATGTATCTCATTTAAAATGAATACGAGCTCTATTTACGTCAATATAGCAAAAGGATACCATGTAGGGCCTACCACTGCCGCAATGTCCCAGATCCTGGTCGTCATTGACCGCTAGCCTCTAATGGTAAAATAACGATACGAATATTAGAATATTACATCTAATAGATCAGACCGTATATCTGAGATGACAAGATAAGATAAGATAAAATTGTATTTAACGTCGGTAAGTAAAAGTCAACAATAAACATTAGCACACGTGCCATTGACCGACAATGATGAAATGACATGAGCAGATGAGATATATGTACAAATGACAATGAAAATATAACAACCTTTGCATCTCATAAAACCTTACCCATTAGTTATGTTACATAATGTACACGAATTACAGTGACACAAGAACACATCCGAGGTTGAAAGCGTTGTTTTAAATTATTTGGCAGATTTGGCTAACTTCGTTCCCTTGTTGAGCATGTTCCATAGCCTGCTACCTTGATACTTCAATGAATTATGGCCATAATCTGTTGTCTTAACGCGTGGCATACATATATTTGGCCCATTTTTTAAAATGTCTTACTGTCAGGTCATGTATCTCATTCGAAATGATTACGAGCTCCATTTACGTCAATGTAGTAAAAGGATACCATGTAGGGCCTACCACCGCCGCAATGTCCCAGGTCCCGCTCGTCTTTGACTGCTAGCCTCTAATGGTAAAATAACGATACGAATATTAGGATATTACATCTAATAGATCATACCGTATATCTGAGATTACAACAAGTCTTACTGTCACGTCATGCATTTTATTTAAAATTGATTACGCGCTCTATTTGCATCAATATAGTAAAAGGATACCATGTAGGGCCTACCACCGCCGCAATGTCCCAGGTCCCGGTCGTCTTTGACTGCTAGCCTCTAATGGTAAAATAACGATACGAATATTATAATATTACATCTAATAGATCATACCGTATATCTGAGATTACAACAAGTGTTACTGTCACGTCATGCATTATATTCAAAATTGATTACGAGCTCTATTTGCGTCAATATAGTAAAAGGATACCATGTAGGGCCTACCACCGTCGCAATGTCCCAGGTCCCGGTCGTCTTTGACTGCTAGCCTCTAATGGTAAAATAACAATACGAATATTAGAATATTACATCTAATAGATCATACCGTATATCTGAGATGACAACATGTTTCACTGCCAGACCACGTATCTCATTTAAAATGAATACGAGCTCTATTTAAGGAGCCATGTCAGTCATGTATCTTATTCAAAATTGTTCACGAGCTCTATTTACGTCAAAAAAGCAAAAAGGATACCATGTATGGCCTACCACCGCCGCAATGTCCCAGGTCCTGGTCATCATTGACCGCTAGCCTCCAATGGTAAAAAAACGACACGAATATTACAATGGTACATTTGATAGATCATACCGTATATCTGAGATGACAACATGTTTTAGGGCCAAGTCATGTATCTATTTTAAAATGATTACAAGCTCTATTTAAGGAGCCATGTCAGTCATGTATCTTATTCAAAATTGTTTACGAGCTCTATTTACGTCAAAAAAGCAAAAAGGGTCCCATATAGGGCCTACCACCACCGCAATGTCCCAGGTCCCGGGCGTCTTTGACCGCTAGCCCCTAATGGTAAAATAACAATACGAATATTAGAACATTACATCTAATAGATCATACCGTATATCTGAGATGACAACATGTTTTACTGCCACACCACGTATCTCATTTAAAATGAATACGAACTCTATTTACGTCAATATAGTAAAAGGATACCATGTAGGGCCTACCACCGCCGCAATGTCCCAGATTCTGGTCGTCATTGACCGCTAGCCTCTAATGGTAAAATAACGACACGAATATATTTATTAGAATATTACATCTAATAGATCATACCGTATATCTGAGATGACAACATGTCTTAGTGCCAAGTCATGTATCTCATTTAAAATGAGTACGAGCTCTATTTACGTCAATATAGTAAAAGGATACCATGTAGGGCCTACCACCGCCGCAATGTCCCAGATTCTGGTCGTCTTTGACCGCTAGCCTCTAATGGTAAAATAACGACACGAATATATTTATTAGAATATTACATCTAATAGATCATACCGTATATCTGAGATGACAACATGTCTTAGTGCCAAGTCATGTATCTCATTTAAAATGAGTACGAGCTCTATTTACGTCAATATAGTAAAAGGATACCATGTAGGGCCTACCACCGCCGCAATGTCCCAGATTCTGGTCGTCTTTGACCGCTAGCCTCTAATGGTAAAATAACGACACGAATATATTTATTAGAATATTACATCTAATAGATCATACCGTATATCTGAGATGACAACATGTCTTAGTGCCAAGTCATGTATCTCATTTAAAATGAGTACGAGCTCTATTTACGTCAATATAGTAAAAGGATACCATGTAGGGCCTACCACCGCCGCAATGTTCCAGGTCCCGGTAGTCTTTGACTGCTAGCCTCTGATGGTAAAAAAACGATAAGAATATTAGAATATTACATCTAATAGATCATACCGTATATCTGAGATGACAACATGTCTTACTGCCAGGTCATGTATCTCATTTAAAATGAGTACGAGCTCTATTCACGTCAATATAGCAAAAAGGATACCATATGTAGGGACTACCACTGCCGCAATGTCCCAGATCCTGGTCGTCATTGACCGCTAGCCTCTAATGGTAAAATAACGATACGAATATTAGAATATTACATCTAATAGATCAGACCGTATATCTGAGATGACAAGATAAGATAAGATAAAATTGTATTTAACGTCGGTAAGTAAAAGTCAACAATAAACATTAGCACACGTGCCATTGACCGACAATGATGAAATGACATGAGCAGATGAGATATATGTACAAATGACAATGAAAATATGACAACCTTTGCATCTCATAAAACCTTACCCATTAGTTATGTTACATAATGTACACAAATTACAGTGACACAAGAACACATCCGAGGTTGAAAGCGTTGTTTTAAATTATTTGGCAGATTTGGCTAACTTCGTTCCCTTGTTGAGCATGTTCCATAGCCTGCTACCTTGATACTTCAATGAATTATGGCCATAATCTGTTGTCTTAACGCGTGGCATACATATATTTGGCCCATTTTTTAAAATGTCTTACTGTCAGGTCATGTATCTCATTCGAAATGATTACGAGCTCCATTTACGTCAATGTAGTAAAAGGATACCATGTAGGGCCTACCACCGCCGCAATGTCCCAGGTCCCGCTCGTCTTTGACTGCTAGCCTCTAATGGTAAAATAACGATACGAATATTAGGATATTACATCTATTAGATCATACCGTATATCTGAGATTACAACAAGTCTTACTGTCACGTCATGCATTATATTTAAAATTGATTACGAGCTCTATTTGCATCAATATAGTAAAAGGATACCATGTAGGGCCTACCACCGCCGCAATGTCCCAGGTCCCGGTCGTCTTTGACTGCTAGCCTCTAATGGTAAAATAACGATACGAATATTAGAATATTACATCTAATAGATAATACCGTATATCTGAGATTACAACAAGTGTTACTGTCACGTCATGCATTATATTCAAAATTGATTACGAGCTCTATTTGCGTCAATATAGTAAAAGGATACCATGTAGGGTCTACCACCGCCGCCATGTCCCAGGTCCCGGTCGTCCTTGACCGCTAGCCTCTAATGGTAAAATAACGATACGAATATTAGAATATTACATGTAATAGTAGATCATACCGTATATCTGAGATGACAGCATGTCTTACTGTCAGGTCATGTATCTCATTTAAAATGAATACGAGCTCTATTTACATCAATACAGTAAAAGGATACCATGTGTGGCCTACCACCGCCGCAATGTCCCAGGTCCTGGTCGTCATTGACCGCTAGCCTCTAATGGTAAAATAACGAATCGAATATTAGAATATTACATCTAATAGATCATACCGTATATCTGAGATGACAATAGGTCTTACTGCCAGGTCATGTATCTCATTTAAAATGATTACGAGCTCTATTTACGTCAATATGGCAAAAGGATACCAGGTAGGGCCTACCACCGTCGCCATGTCCCAGATCCTGGTCGTCATTGACCGCTAGCCTCTAATGTTAAAATAACGATAAGAATATTAGATCTAACAGATCATACCTTATATTTGAGATTACAACACGTCTTACTGTCAGGTCATGTATCTTATTCAAAATTGTTTACGAGCTCTATTTACGTCAATAAAGCAAAAAGGATACCATGTAGGGCCTACCATCGCCGCAATGTCCCAGGCCATCGGTCAAAGACGACCAGGATCTGGGCCATTGCGACGGTGGTAGGCCCTACATGGTATCCTTTTACTATATTGACGTAAATAGAGCTCGTAATCATTTTAAATGAGATACATGTCCTGACAGTAAGACTTGTTTTAATCTCAAATATACGGTATGATCTGTTAGATCTGTTACCCGGCCTGGGGGATGTGTTCCCCGTCCGGTGGTAGTGGGAATAATCAGTTCACACGGTGTAGGTCTTGTATATTTATTCAGGCCAATGAACGGATACAGCTCCACCTACGGGCAGAATAATGAAAATAATAATACAAATATATTAATGTAGCTCCGTTAGAGAATCTGGCAACAGCGCCACAAGGACTAATAATACTGTTGCAACGCTTTGCGTATACATAATCATATTACATTGTTACATTCAATAATCATTCTTATATCATTCATTATTCATTCATACACATGCCGGCATTAATCATTCGTTAACCATGCTTTACAAAATACAAATATCCATCATTATCATATACGCACATAAACATTTCTATAATATATCACACAAACCACACTTAAATGTCCTTCATTACTACAGTATATGCATTTTAAGCTATTCAAAACCAACCTATAGGGTCCCGTGACGGATACACGTGCAATTCAATACGTTGACAATAATACGTCCTGCCTGGACGGCAGTTCAGTTCGTTGTGCCTTTCTCGGCTTTGCCGCCAAGATTACCTGTGTCCAGCAAGACTGCACACGTGACGTGAGTTTAACATGAGCTATTTAAACATATAAACACATTAATTGGCAGCGCTATGGTGCGCCAAAGCGGCAATAATAAATAAAACTACAGCCTGTCACAGATCTAATATCCTCATCGTTTTGTTACCATTAGAGGCTAGCGGTCAATGACGACCAGGACCTGGGACATTGCGGCGGTGGTAGGCCCTACACGGTATCCTTTTTGCTATATTGACCTAAATCGAGCTCGTACACAATTTTGAGGAAGATACATTACCTGGCAGTAAGACCTGTTGTCATCTCAAATATACGGTATGGTCTATTCGATGTAATACTCTAATATTCGTATAATTATTTTACTTTTAGAGGCTAGCGGTCAAAGATGACCAGGACCTGGCACATTGCGGCGGCGTTAGGCCCTACATGGTATCCTTTTACTACATTGACATAAATAGAGCTCGTAATCATTTTAAATGAGATAGATGACCTGAGAGTAAGATATGTTGTCATCTCAGATATACGGTATGATATATTAGATGTAATATCCTAATATTTGTATCGTTATTTTACCATTAGAGGCTAGCGGTCAAAGACGACCGGAACCTGGGACATTGCGGTGGTGGTAGGCCCTACATGGTATCCTTTTACTATATTGACGTAAATAGAGCTCGTATTCCTTTTAAATTAGGTACGTGACCTGGCAGTAAGACATGTTGTCATCTCAGATATACGGTATGATCTATTAGATGTAATATTCTAATATTCGTATCGTTATTTTACCTTTAGAGGCTAGCAGTCAAAAGACGACCGGGACCTGGGACATTGCGGCGGTGGTAGGCCTTACGTGGTATCCTTTTACTGTATTGACGTAAATAGAGCTCGTAATCTTTTTAAATGAGATAGATGACCTGAGAGTCAGACATGTTGTCATCTCAGATATACGGTATGATCTATTCGATGTCATATTCTTCTCGTTATTTTACCATTAGAGGCCATCGGTCAAAGACGACCAGGACCTGGAACATTGCAGCGGTGGTAGGCCCTACATGGTATCCTTTTACTATATTGACGTATATAGAGCTCGTAAACAATTTTGAAGAAGATACATTACCTAGCAGTAAGACTTGTTGTCATCTCAGATATACGCAATGGTCTATTCGATGTAATATTCTAATATTCGTATCGTTATTTTACCATTAGAGGCTAGCGGTCGAAGACGACCGGAACCTGGGACATTGCGGCGGTGGTTGGCCCAACATGGTATCCTGTTACTATATTGACGTAAATAGAGCTCGTAATCATTTTAAATGAGATACATGACCTGACAGTAACATACATTTTACCATAAGAGACTGGCGGTCAAAGACGACCAGGACCTGGGACATTTCGGCCGTGGTAGGCCCTACATGGTATCCTCTTACTATATTGACGTAAGTAGAGCTCGTAATCATTTTAAATGAGATACGTGACCTGGCAGTAAGACATGTTGTCATCTCAGATATACGGTATGATCTATTTCGATGTAATATTCCAATATTCCTATCGTTATTTTACCATCAGAGGCTAACGGTCAAAGACGACCGGGACCTGAGACATTGCTGTGGTGGTAGGCCCTACATGGTATCCTTTTATTATATTGACGTAAATAGAGCTCGTAATCATATTAAATGAGATACATGACCTGGCAGGAAGACCTGTTGTAATCTCAGATATACGGTATGATATATTAGATCATACTGTAGTGAGAAATAAAGAAATAAATACTGCTATAGGTTGCGAGCTTGTAATAATGGTGTGATCCCCAAAATGAGACAGTGAAGGAATGTCTCCGTAAAGGACAAGTGTTTTCTCTAATCTTCGTATTGTACTTTCAGTTACCGCAGGTGTTAGCTGTCATATACGACCAGGACCTGCGGGCTCCCGGTAGGGACGTACCGAAAGGAGTATCGTTTCACTATAATAACTGGTCCACGTAACTCATTTTGAAACACGAGACATGGTGTGAAAGTAATATATCATGATGTCGTCTCATACAGAATCATTTTACACTAAAAGAAAAAGTGAACCGTTGCTGATGTACCGAATATGTTATTCTGAATCGAATAACATAAGGAGCAAGGATTTTTGTTGGCAACTTTAGAGCAGATGTATGTCTAGGTGTCCTTTTCTCTTATCGCCGTTCCACTTGCTAAGTGACTACGTTTTGCGCGCCCTAACACTTGACCCTTGTCCCTTAGCCCTAATCCATAACCAACCCATAATCCATGAACCCTTACCTTAACCCTAACCTAGCTTGTGGAGCGGCGATATGGTATACATAAGACCCATCGAACACACCTGTCATCAGATGTATGGAAACTTACGGCTAATGTTATTGTCGTATCTGTAGCTATTTCTGACGCATCAAAAGATCACTTTAGTTAGTTATATACTTAATACTTTGTTGCATTTACCACGCAATATAAATATTAACTATGCTTTCGCAATAGTCTTTTAATGCAGATCTTCCAACTTCTTTTTATACACAGATACCTGCAGTGGATAAAAGGTCTTTCGGCATGGCGTATTCCGGGCTGGACTTCCTGACGTACACCACCAATGATAGCCGGAAAACCGTTTTTGTGAAGAATAAAATCATCATGGTTGTCATTTTGTTATTGGCCGACAAAACACACCATCCGCCATTACGCACGCCCAGGACAGCCATCCTCTTCCCCTTCACACACATTCCGGACTGACTCACCTCCACTCAGACACATACAAAATCAAGAAGTTCAAGAATATATTTACACCCCCACCCCGTCATCGCCTCCACTAACACACCCGGGTAGCCGCCCTAACATTTGACGCTTGTCCCTAACACACCCGGGTAGCCCCCCTCCACCCTCATCGCCTCCACTCGCACACCCGGGTAGCCCCCCCCCGCCCCCCCCTGCCGCTCACATTTGACATTCTCCTCATATACACTTATTGTACTTTTTGTATTACAGACGTTAGCTGTCATAGACGACCAGGACTTGCGGGTTTATGGAGGGGAAGTACTAAAAGGGGAGTATCGTTTCAGTGTAATGGTCCACGTAAACCATTTTGAAACACGAGATTTATGTATATGGTTTGAAAGTAATATATCATGACGTAGTCTCATCGTATACTAAAAGAAAATGTTAACCGTTGCCGGTGAAGCGAATATGTTATTCTGAATCGAATAACATAAGAACCAAGGATTGTTGTTGGCAACTTTAGAGCTATGTCTAGGTGTCATTTTCTCTCATCGCCATTCCACTTGCTAAGTGACTACGTTTTGCGCGCCCTAACATTTGACGCTTGTCCCTGTCCCTAATCCCCTAACCCATAATCCCTGACCCATAATCCCTAATCCATAATCCCCTAACCCATAACCCCTAACTCATAATCCCTAACTCATAATCCCTAACCCATAATCCCCTAACCCCTTGCCCTCACCATAACCAAGCTTGTGGAATGGCGGTACACATGACCCTAGAACAGACTACATAGTCATAAGACATCTATGGCTATGCCCGACTCATTATCGCATCAATTTAGTTATATACTTAATAAGGTGTTGCATTGGCCCGCATTTCAAATATTGAATAAAAAGCGTTTTTCAATGAAAATGTTCCACATTCTTTTATTATGCAGTTACCCGCAGCGGATGAAAGGTCTTTTCGGATTATTCCGGGCTGGATCTCGTCTTCCTGACCTGCACCACTAACGATACAACTCGCTGCCTCCTGACAACCGCAACAGCAGGATGAGGCATCCTTTTCGCTGTCGTGGCGGCAATAATAATAGATAAACGCTGCAACGTATTTCTGTACAAACAATCGCTGTCTGAGCGCAGATGAAGCGCTGGCAATCGAACTGTTGAAACACTGCAATGGAAATGATTGTTGGCCAGTCATCACATATTGTACATTTACTGCCAGAACCGACAGGTCTCGTAGACACGTCATGCAAAATCGGTAACAACTGACAACCGCATTGTGGTATGGTCACATTATGTGATACACAGAAGCCTTGATTGTAATAACTGAAGTGAAGTTACAAACGGTTTAATGGTAATATCTTGCACGAAACCTTATACGAGAAATAAAGTTTCTCCATCTTTTTTAATGAGGGACCCCTCTCCCGGTTTTCCGGCTGTCGATCGACACTGTATTTGCACCACGGGCGGAGAGGAGGGCGAGGGGGGGCACTACATATAGTTAGGTATATACATGTCTGCCGCCTAAATGACCCCTTCTTTCTCTCATCAGTGCATTATTGGTCATATGTCGAAAGAACGCTTCCCCTTCCGCACAACCCAGGACAACTACCCTCTTCCCTTCACAAACAAACTCCAGAAGGCTCTCCCTCAAATACCCCAAGAACGTACCCCCTGCCCCTACTCTTCCCACACCCGGGACTGACCCACCCCTTCTAACACCCATGACCCTCCCCGTCCCCATCTAAAACCCAGGACAACCACCCCCACCCTTTTACAGTCCGAACGGATCCCCCTCCCCTTGCATACAACCAGCACGCCCGCCCCTCACGCACCCCTAGTACAACCACCCCGCCCCGCCCCGTTCACACACACTCTTGACGGACCCCCTTTCCCTCACATGCACCCAGGACGCCGTCCCCACCCTCTCCTCCTCAAACAACCTGAGACTGTCCCCGCCCTCCTCACATACAACCAGCACGCCCTCCCCTCACAAAACTCTGGGATAACCACCCCTCCCTTTCACCCCCTCGCCCTCACCCCCTGGACAGACCACCCCCCCCCCCTCCCCCCTCGCATACAACAAGCACGCTCGCCCCTTACGCACCCCTAGGACAACCACCTCCTCTCGTTCACACACACCCCGGACGGACCCCCTAACACAGGACGCCCCCCTCTTCATGCACACCCAGGACCACATCTCTTTCACACCCCCCCCACCCCTCACATAAACACCGTGGGAACACCCCCCTCCCTTCACACACCAGGAGGAACCTCACCCCATCCCCATCACACATCTCCCGGACTGACCCCCCCCCCGCCTCGGACAGAACGGACCAATCACTCCCTTTCCTGAAAAAAACCCTACACCGACACACTAAAGGTATACTCTGTGTAACGTTTTATTGTCTGACTTGTTGCCTTCATGGAGAAATTAGTTATTTTCCCGCTAAAATGTTATTTTCTTCCTATCTTTCAATGGTTAAGCGAAATAAAAAACAATTCCCGTGACCTTGACCTTTGACATACATGGCCCACCTGCGAAGCCTAAAGATGGCCATTCAAAATCTGAAGACGTTAGTTATCACGTTACGTTACAAACAGACACACTGAATCTAACCTACCGACATCCTACCAAAATCGTACATTTTCGACACTGTCCACCGCGCCGCTTATTACAATCGACGTTGACGATATAGTGGCATTTATGGCGCCTTACTGACGCCTAGGATTGTCATATGGTCGTAATAAATAAATAAATAAAATGTTGGTTTCATGTCGCTGAAGGTTAATTGGACTAAGAAACCTTCTCGAGCAATGAAATCGAGTTCATAGGATAAAAGTTACTCAAGATGCAGGTTTCAAGCACATGCAGATTGTCGTCCAAATAAAACACTATGCCTACATATAGCCAGATGGCAAGTTGAAAGCATTCATTTACCTTCATTACATGTGCAGGGCCGGATCCAGATATGCTGAATGTTTCGTTACGCGGGAAAACTTGTTTTGTGACCTTAACTATGCTCTGGTCTTGACCTTGGATGCATGACCTATATAGTCACCTGCGCCCAAATACTAATGTGATGTATTACGCAAGGTGTCGTTTGTCTGACTTGTCCCCCTCATGGAGAAACTGAGGTGGTCATTTTCCGCCAACATGTTTTCGTACCATGTAAAACTTTGGGATTTTTTGGCAGAAAAACTGTTAGGGCTATTTGTCAAATTTAGAACTGCGCTACCTAAAGTTACCTATAGGACCAATACGTGAATAATTTTCAGCGCGATTAAATGAAAACTGTGAACGTTTTGTCCTATCTTTCAATGGTTAAGCGAATTTCAAAAAATTCCTGTGATTTTGACCTACATGGCCCATCTACGAACTTAGCCTGACAATGGCCATTCCGCATCTTTTTGTGAATTTTAAATTCGATATCTTAAGGCATTCGAAAGATAATGCGCCGCGTGACAAACAGATGCTAATCGAACACACTGACATAAGACGAAAATGGAACATTTTCGTCTTAATAAAAACACATTAGAAACAAACAGAAGGAAAGGAGTCCTGACTACATATCGTCTTAGATATATCCCGAAGGGAGTAAATTGCGGCTTTAAAGACTGGGCGCATAGCGTCTTCAGCCTCAGACATATTAAATGAAGGTGACATTTTATAAACAACTTTATACACGGGAAGGCACCAGTCCAATCGCTCAAAATATATTTATATAACGTAGAGGTTAAACTGACCGCCTGTCAGATTGACTCCTGCGAGGAGTAATGTACCTTTATGGAAGACAGATGGGCAATAAAGATGTTTAAGACTAATACATCCTTCCGGCTTGACGGTCTAATATCCAAGGTTAATAACAAAATCTGGTATCTTCAAGGCCTTGAAAGCGCAAATTAGCCCAAATTGGACCCCAAATATCGTGATGTGCTGGACGAGCGCCATCTAACGGCTGCTGTTCAACGCGGGCTATTTTTCCAGGTCGGGGGCGTCGTTTAGAGTGAATACGTTCAAATCCCGACTTCCTACGTGTCCTTGGTCACGCCCTAATCGCTCTTCTCGGACTCGTCATCACTGAATTACGGAGCCCCCTAGCGGCGGAACTAAGCGTGATAGGCTAAAAGCGAAGGCGGATTGCATACCCAAGTCGACGTTTGCCCGTCTTTTGCAACCGGTCCCGACTCTCTAGCGTCGCTATTAAGCGAACGGCGGCCATCGCAACCCCGAAAGAGTGCCGGTCCATATCGCCGTTTACTCATAATGGGAGCGTCGGCATGGAGGGGGGTGCACCTCTTGCGAGCGCTCTAGCGGCCAAACTACGCGTCCTAGAGCAATTCTGATTCGCTCACATTTGTCTCTCCATTCATGCCAAACCTGGGCTCCCTAGCTCACCGAGCTTGACCGAGTTATGGCCTTGCAAAGTTCAAAACGCCACTTGACACGTACGCTGAATATTGATTGGCCGATTACTCGAAAATCGTTCAGTATCCGGAAAAATCTGAGTGAGTACTGCGTCACCGCCTCTCCCTGACGAATACTCTCAAACAAACAGCGAATCTCAAGACTCGATATTAACGGAGTTACGCGGGAAAATCTGTTTTGTGACCTTGACCTTGCTGTGACCTTGACCTTGGAGTTATTCGTGCCCAATTACTGATGTCATGTATCACGAACCGGTGACGTTTTGTCTCACTTGTAACATTCACGGAGAAATTGAGACCATGTTCCCGCCAAAATGCTGCCGTGGGATCCCATGTTAAACTTTGGGGATTTTTTGCAGAAGAACTATTCGGAGGATTTTCAAAACTGAAACACTGTATACAAGGTACCTGTGAACCCAATACGTGAATGAATTTTGAGCGTCATTAAGTAAAAACTGGGAACGCTATAGCGATTTTGCCGATTGTTGGTCCTATCTTTCAATGGTTAAGCGAATTTCGAAAAATTCCTGTGGCCTTGACCTTTGATCTACATGGCCCATCTACGAACTTAGCCTGACGATTGCCACTCCGCATCTTACTGTGAATTTGGAAGTTATCTCAAGACGTTCGAAAGATAATGCGCCGCGTGACAAACAGATGCTAACCGAACACACCGACATAAGACGAAAATGGAACATTTTCGTCTTAACTAGACGGTCAAGCACAGCTTGAGAAGGGACGAAAATGGGAGTTTGGGGACTATTTCGACCATTTTAAGACCCATCGCCGCTCGCTCATTGGTTGTTTGGCCTGGCGTTCGAGACCATATCGCCCACTGAAAGCTGTAGCCAGGCAAAATTGAGTACTACGTTTCCGCCTCTCCCTGACGAATACTCTCAAACAAACAGCGAATCTCTAGACCCGATATTAACGGAGTTACGCGGGAAAACCTGTTTCGTGACTTGACCTTGCTGTGACCTTGACCTTGGAAGTGTGACCTTGACCAATATAGTTATTCGTGCCCAATTACTAATGTCACGTATCACGCCAGGTGACGGTTGTCTCACTTGTACCCTTCACGGAGAAATTGAGACCATTTTCCCGCCAAAATGCTGCCGTAGGATCCCATGTTAAACTTTGGGATTTTTTTGCAGAAGAACTATAGCGATTTTTCCCATTTTTGGTCCTATCTTTCAATGGTTAAGCGAATTTCGAAAAATTCCTGTGGCCTTCACCTTTGATCTACATGGCCCATCTACGAACTTAGCCTGACGATTGCCACTCCGCATCTTTCTGTAAATTTGGAAGTTGATATCTCAAGGCGTTCGAAAGATAATGCGCCGCGTGACAAACAAATGCTAATCGAACACACCGACATAAGACGAAAATGGAACATTTTCGTTTTAGTAAAAACACATTAGAAACAAACAGAAGGAAAGGAGTCCTGACTACATATCGCCTTAGATATATCCCGAAGGGAGTAAATTGCGGCTTTAAAGACTGGGCGCATAGCGTCTTCAGCCTCAGACATATTAAATGAAGGCGACATTTTATAAACAACTTTATACACGAGAAGACACTAGTCCAATCGCTCAAAATATGTTTATATAACGTAGAGGTTAAACTGACCGCCTGTCAGATTGACTCCTGCGAGGAGTAATGTACCTTTATGGAAGACAGATGGGCAATAAAGATGTTTAAGACTAATACATCCCTCCGGCTTGACGGTCTAATATCCAAGGTTAATAACAAAATCTGGTATCTTCAAGGCCGCAACGTACATTACCAACTATGTCCTTGAATCGGGCCAGTTGTCCAGTTGTCCAAAAAGAGCGTTATTATCCTTATTTAGGGGACACGTATTAGGTTTTAAGTCCCATTCTTTTCTCCTAGTTCTAGATTATAAACTAATAAGCAAAATGTTGGTATTTGTGTTTATGCTTTCCGAAGTCAACAACGGATACAGGACGAAAGTGCTCTTTATAAAATTCTTCAATAAATTACTCGCCAGAAATGCACTAAACGCGTTTTCGCTTTGCTTCGTATGCTAACATATAGAGCCGGCCCCCAGTGCGTACTGTATGGCCACGTAGACGTCCCTTTTACATACACTGGTTTTATATTCTTTGATGGCCGCGAAATAGGGAGAAATGGGCGGAGGAATAGGGGAAGGATGGGGGAAAAGTGTGGGAACGCCTGTCCCGTAATTTAAATGCGACTTTAATGGGTGTCATGGGCACGAGTATACGAGTAAATTATAATTGGTCACACGCCACGCATTTAATTTACCAAATACAACAAACAAAAATAAATATCTATAATATAAAGTTTCTCTATCATTTTCAATGAGGGACCCCTCTCCCGGTTTTCCGGCTGTCGATCGACACTGTATTTGCACCACGGGCGGGGAGGGGGGAGGGTGTCCACCCTCCACCCCTCCTGCCAGATCGCTCTACGGTAGTAGGGGCAGATCTAGGAATTTGAAAAGGGGGGGGGGGAGGTCATGGGTAACTTGCGATCGGAGTGGGGGAGGGGGGGGGGGGGGTAAAAATGACGGGCGGTGTCCACGGGGGCTTAAGCCCCCTAACCCCCCCCCCCCACGCTCTCTTGGATCCGCTGCTGGGTAATGAATGTACTGATCAAATTTCGTGTTTGATGAAGATGAAATAATCCAGTATTTGGCCGTGGTGGTAGAAAAAACGAAGATTTCTTACCCCCAACCCATTTCCCTTCCGCATACGTATTTCATCCATATGATCAGGATAAACCGCGTCAACAATCGACAATGAGTTGTGAATATCGGACCATGTGTGGAAAAGTCTGTCGAACCTGAAGTCCATCCGCCTCACCATGCAAATACACTGTGTCGATCGACAGCCGGAAGACAGGGAGATTTTTTTTTTACCTTTGGTAAAGTGTAACATGTGTAATGCTTAGTTAGTATCTGTTACCTTTGAACTAAGCTTAATTAGTAAGCTATGCACTATGCCGTTGCTACTAAATTAGATGCACGAGTGAAGTGAGTATGTAAACCAGAGGGTTGAGGGTAATCCGAAGCGCTGTGGGTGGCACTGATTTACGATATGTCTAGATTTTTGTTTTGCTGCAGATTGACTGCAGTGTTATATCGCTGATGGATATGGAGGCACTCGAGAAGTATGTCCCCGCCTATGGTGATCGCCTGGCAACTGTTTGCCTTTGTCAGGAAAGCGCGGAGGTGGGGTGGACGGACTACGACAAGAAGGCGTTCAAACAAGTTAGGATGAAGAGCGGTGGCGGTACAAGGCACTTGATTGTGAAAGAGACCACCAAAATGGAGGTTATATTACAGAAGGGCAAAAACCTGTTCTTCCCTGAAGGAAAGTCCAAAAGGGGTTCTCGTTCGATTTGATGGACTTCCGGGAAACCTCATTAGACAGGCAAGAATCTACTATAAGCTACTTCTACCATCATATGAAAGTGAAAATGCTACGTGTTTACTTGTACACTAAACGACTGGATGGTAGAAAGGGGCATATTAATGCAGGAGTTCACTTCAAGCGATTTCCAATCAAAAGTGCAATCGCAATATCTTCAACACAGTGAGGTTATAGCAGTGACTGACAGTGCACATTAAACCATGGCACTAGATCTGCAAAAAGACTGTCAGGAAGCCACAATTAGTGCGGTGCAAGCGGTGTTAGATTGGGACTTTCCCAATCTCTCCGATGAGAGCGAGGTGTGCTTCGAACCAGCTGAGCAGAATGTTGACAATCTAGATGGTAGGCCTACTGTACTGTTGCCTGACTTGACAAGCACACCGACAGAAAATCCGAATCAGAAGAGAATATGCACTTGATGATCTACTAGAGGCATTCATTGTTCAACCTGAACTTGTCAACAAGGAATTTGATGTCGAATTGCTTTCACCAAATGGTCAAGTAGAAAACGGCCATGGCATCGGTGCAGTGAGGGACATTCTGACCGAATTTTGCAATAGCAATCTGCCATGTACTGATGTATCGTTCATGTCGTTGCCACGGGAAAAGTTCGTGGAGCAATGTTCGACTACATATATTTGTTCGGTGTTTGGCGTAACACTCATAAATACCGAAATCCAATATGGCGGACTTAGTTGACAGAAATTTCCCTGCTCAGGGTATTTTACCTAAAAATGAGACTGGAGCGTCATCATTTTTGAGCAAATATCCAGATTATGATGGCACTGGTGTCACCATTGCTATTTTGGACACTGGCGTTGATCCTGGAGCTCCAGGTCTGCAGGTAAACAACGCTTCCCACTCAGCTGTCAACTCGTCGTGCTCGTCACGGATCAGGTTCATGAGGCATTCAGGCGGCGATGGCGGATCAGCTATGCAGAATAGCCGAACGGCATAACCGCCGCATCGCTCCCACCACCCCCTACCATAGGTGGAGGGGGGAGGGGGGTGGGAGGGTTGGACTGTCTGTTGTTGCTGTTCACGCCGTCTTGCCTGAGTGACCTCGAGAAGTTGTTTACAGTGGTGTTTGTTGGTGTGATCAATCTTTGGGCAGATCACGTGACTACCAGTCCAGTGTGCAGTTGGACAGTGACGACCGCTACAGATCATGGTTAACATCATGACAACATCGACACAATGTTATTTTTTGTTGCAATAATGTTGTAACCATGTGAAAATATATATTGTTTTTATATTGTCTGAACGTTTTCAGATAACGTTATTACATATTCAATCCAGTATTAAAATTATGCCTTCTGTAAAGAAAAAATGCATTTATAATATGTTAAAGTTGCATGTCAAGCTCTTTCCCGCCAAAACTAATGAGGTCAAAATATATATAAGAATCAGTCCTTGAATCATTCAAGACTTTTTTTATCTATACTCTACCCACACCAGACTGCTAAATAGTGGGTGCGTTCGATTGACTCGGTTCTAGAACCAGAATTGCAGGCTGCGCAGTGGGTTCTGGTTCTGGTATATGCGGTATGAATCGAACGATACTAAAACTGTTACGAGGGTCAAGGTCGACATGTATGCTGTAGTCTTGGCGGGTTTACATTAGACTGTATGGAGCTTTGTGCTCATGCTGTTCAGTTACAGATGCTTCAAGCATCAGATAAACTGGTCTTGAAGACTATGGACACCAGTTTACCTGTTTAGCTGTTTCATTCCGGAAATAAAAACCTTGTATCTCCATTTTCATATCTGCATCCGGGGGGAGGGGGGGGGGGGGGGGGTACTTAATAGATTGCTGGGTTTGGGGTGGGGGCTCTGCAGTAACGCCTCCCCCCCTTTTCATCGCCCAAAACCTCACACGAAATGAATGAACGCATACTTTCAGAGCATACTCCCCCCCCCCCCCCACCCCCCCGGGTCACAAGTTTTTAAATATCCGCTCTATAGAGGAGTATCTTTTTCATCCCATATATATGCGCTCTCTCAGGCATCAAGGCATGGCGGATCCCCTCCACCAGATTTGTATAATAACTCTTTCTTGCAGTTGAAAACTCTTATAGGGCCTACTTTTTTTCTTATGGGACCCTTCGAAGGGGGGTTGGCGGGGGGGGGGGGGGGGAGAACAAGGGGGTATTGCCGTTAGTCGGGAGCAAGGGGGTAGTGCCGTTAGTCGGGAACAAGCTTTCCATTTCAACGTGACTTGGGAATGAGCAAACTAATTCTTCGTGAGCTGGGAATGAGATATTAGCCCACCGTCGTGACCAATGATTTTAATTAATAGTGAACTGAGAATTTTAATACTAAACAACCATGAATTGGGAAAGCGCAAATTTGTATGATGCATCCGCCATTCCTTTGTATGTGGTGAGTTCTCCATTTAATTCGTCATGACTTGGGAATAAAGAAATTTATTCTTCGTGATTTGGAAACACGACCCCCCCCCCCCCCCTGCGCCCTCCTCCCCTTCCAATCTCTGACATCAAAGGTAACCACTTTGTTCGTGGTTTTGATGTCGGAACTAAATGTTTACGCAACTCCGCCGGTGTTTTTGTTTAGATTTTGTCTAAAATCGGTTTTAGGTAGCGAATAATACACTTCACAATTACATTTGAGCTGGTTTACGAACAACATGGGACTTTAAAATTGTCAAGCATACAAGACCTAACTTTCTGCCATCTTAATTTGGTCTTCGCGCAAACGCTTTGCGACCCATATCTGGCGAAAAATGAGAACCGGTTCCAAAGTTCTGGAACTGGTGCAGGTGTCAAATCGAACGCGCAGAACTGACTGCTCTAGTTCTAGAACCAGATATGGCGCTCAATCGAACGCACCCAGTGTCTCTTACTCTTAGCCTTGTCCGTGATATCAATTTATCACAAGTTTTCATTTTAGTGGTAAATGTCATCAGTTTGTGTGCTTCGCGATGCTTTGGTATAAGTAGCAGTGCTGCGACCGAGTTCTGTGGTGTCCCGGGATAGACACGTTTGCCACACCACAGCCGAAACGGCGATGTTTATCAGGTTTCTGAATTTATAAAATGAAACAATCGAGTTTTCTGCAAATTTTGATATAAATGTTGCCTAGGCTTAGTTTTGGCGGGAAAGAACTCGACATGCAACTTTAATTAGAAGTATGACTGTCAAAGAAAATCAACTACATATTGTTTTCATGATGTCTGATTTTTCAGGTAATGTTGTGAACATGCCCACTCCAGCCTTCTCACCAAACTGCTACATGCAGCCAATTTTTATTAGTTACTACAAATAGCAAAGGTTTTATTTTCATGGAATATAGGCTAGAAAATATTTGTTAAAATATTTTCCAACAAACGTTGTAACAACGTTGTCCTGATTTCAACTTTGAAATGATGTGATTGCAACCAAAAGCCAACGTTATGCGAATATTTGGTATTTGCTGGGTTGGGCCCCAAACAAGATGCCAGGATTTAATTACATGCCAATGTGACTATGGAGTCAGAAGCAGGCTACCAGTTCCAGAAGCCACTAAGGCCAGCCAGGGAACTCATCACGAATTCCACAAGGCGAGGCATGGGGACGAATTTAATAAGTTATCAAAGGCTGTGGATTGTTTTAAGTTAGTAAATAGTAAAAAAACAGAAATTAAATAAAAATTGCTATCATAGATGAAATTGGGTGAAATCAGAATTTAGGCCACAGGAAGATTTGCAAAAATGCTCAAATTCCAAAATTAGGTTGGCAGGCACCAAGATCCATTTCTGGAAAATTACATATTATGAGCCGCACCGTGACTTTGGCCTCTCGACTCTCCCCCCCCCCCCCCCCCCCCTGTATCCCTGCTTAATCTCATCCCACCAACCAAATCAATTAATTATTTGTACAAGCAGTCGCGACCATTTACAACATTTAGCTCTCTCTCTCCGATCGCACCTCTTATCAAATTTCACACCAGAGGCTGGTTCTCCTGGTTCTTACTGCATGTTTATTAATCACTGTCATAAATAAATATATGAAATATATATAATATTGTCCCAACAGTAACAGTACATGTTCCCTTCACCTAAAAAATGTTCTCAAGTAAAAAATACTGATTTTACTCTGAGCATAATAAGCATATATCTATTAAAATGAAAGATAATTTAGGCATCAATGTAAATACGTTAGTGATTAAGAGTACTGTAGTGAGACTTTTGAAACATGTTGAACAAGTGTAAATTTAATTCATGATGGAATATTTAAAGCCTGAAATAGTTAGTATAGTTTATAATCATTCCTCCATCCACATTAGGATCTATGTTTTTTGATAATATGTATGTGCTACTTTTGGATATTCATTACTGTCAGGACATTATGTAAACTGGACCCCTGGGACAAGCATATTTGGAGAATTAGGAAAAGCCTAAAAGACCCTGTATGGGTCAAGGCTAATAATTTCCGGGATATATAAATTAGATCAACTGTGTTGTGCATGCTAGTAAGCAACTAAGGCTTAGTTGTTCCCCCATTACTGTTGGGACAACTGAAACCATGCAAAAGGAGACACCCTAGATGTGTGACATGAATAGGAAAGGTTAAGAAGCAAGAAAGTGTGCACATAGGCTACTAACTAATATGATGATACTGTTTTTCTAATAAGTTATGTTAACCTGTCTTATCAAGAACCCAATGCGTATAAAATTTTGGTTTTGCTTCAAAATAACATTGTCCAAAATTATGTCTTTTGGAGTAATTTTTGCTATTCCACATTTCCTTTTGTAATAAATGTTTAGCTATATACTACCTTAATAAAACCAAGGACAATTTTGATACTATTTCAGAGTTCAATGCAACATTATTGTTCTCAAATTAATGAAAACTATGAAATGTCACACGAAATAGGTATAAAAAAGGTTTATTTGTCATTACTTCGCAGCCGGATATCTGATTCACTTGAAATTGATAATGTTACTTCCATGATCATGGATGCATGTATTAATATGACAAATACCATCAAGTAATAACTTAGACAGGGTACAGGGTGAGATGCTCAGTAGCAGAAATGCTTTCAGCTGATCTACTCAAGGCAGTTTAAGTTTTCAGTAGGGTCAGATCAATATTTCCCTTGCCAGATTACTTGTAGCACTTGTCCTGGCTACCGTGATTTCCGGTATGTAAGTCCCCCGCCTTTTTTTCATCGCGGCCGAGGGGTGCGACTTATACACCGGGGCGACTTATATGTGCACGAAGTCTAAGCTTATCTCTCATGCCCCCACCCCTCCCGGCTACCCCCCCTATACCTGACCAGCCGGGAGATCGCGGGTAATTTTCGCCGCATCCCCGCCTGTCATAATCCCATCAGGCGAATGAAGCCAATTACTCCGGCGGCAATCTAAGCTAGTTAACCACTGTCGCGTCGGGCCTACTTACTATCACGATTCTGTCTGGCCCACTTAGTCTAAGACAGCAGCCAGGACACCATCGACTGCCGCTTCCCGAACAATGCCCCTCCAAATTTGGGCATACTGCCTACGATGATGATGGATCCCTCACTCCACCCACTCCTTACAAATGCAACACGGCTTCACTGATCCCGCGACGCATCAACCACCTGTATAAACAATTGATTCGCCCGCTCTCTTGGTCGACCGTTAGCCGCAGGGTGTTAAGCCGGTGCCACTGAAACTGTGCTTCGAGTGCCCATCAAAGAAATAGATCCATCAGTTCTTACGGCCTTCGAAAACAAACATTAGCACAGGCAACCACTTGCTACTCTAAGATATTGTCGTTAGTGTGAACGCTGAGTTAAACGCAATTACAGGGAAATAGTTAGCAATAGTGGACACAGATGGTAGTAAGAATGGAGATGCTGTAAATTCACTTTCAGGATGTGTTTATCTCTCAATGATATAAACATGCGTCACAGTGCTTCAACTCTCACACCGCAGGTGCGACTTATACACCGGTGCGACTTATATATGGCTCAAGTCTTAATATTTTTCAAAATCGGCGGGTGCGACTTTATGTATTTAGTTTCAACTGTTTAGAGTTTTCATATGATCAAAAAGAGCTTTAGTCATTCAGTGGTTCATGAATAACATTTAGTCATTAATGAACAAATTGTTTTAGCTTACATTTTGTGGAGGAAGATTCCATACTTTAAGTGTGAACTCCTACAACAAAATGGTGAAGCCCTTAAAGATTTGCTTTAGTTCAGCTTTTGTAAGAACAAAGAACTTTTTTGAGTACAAGAAATTTGCCTGAAATTGTGATATGTAGAAAGAGATTTATGCTATATTTCTTTTTTTAGGAGACCAGTCGTGGTGAAAGAAAGATCATTGATCTTTTTGATGCCACTGGCTCTGGGGATGTCAATACATCTACGGTTGTTACAGCCAAAGATGGTCAAATTACAGGACTCACGGGAAGAATATTACAGGTAAACCAACACTTGTCCATTGCTCTTGTTTGTTATGTGGCATTCATGGTACAACATCAACATTTATATATATAATGAATGAGGGAGAAAAGGATACTATTAATCTCATCAAGTACAATATCCCTCTAGAGTAACTCCTAGAACCTTATTATAAGATCATATTTCCCCTATTACGAAGCACTACCACACAAACACAACCACTAAAACCTGTGATTTATATTAATGCCCCCACGCCCAATGTACCAATCTGCATAAGATAACAGTAGAAATTTCAATGATAAACAATAGAAATTTCCAGATATGTAACAATAGAAATTTCCAGATATGTAACAATAGAATTTTAAAATTGTATAACAATAGAAATTTCCAATTCAATACAAATAGAAGTTTCCAATTGAATAAAAATAAAAGTTTCCAATTGATTAACAAATACATTTTGCCAGTCGGGCAGAGACCAGTTGTTTGACTTTAGTATGAACCTTTCAGATTCCAGATGACTGGACCAACCCAAGCGGGTCCTTCCACATTGGGGTCAAGTTAGGCTTTGACCTCTTTCCCAAGCTGCTGAAGGACCGCATTGTGCGCGAGCGGCGTGAGAAGAGGTGGGACCCCGCACACCGGGCGGCCATTGCTGACGTCACGCGCCGTCTCGAGCAACTCGAACACTCGGACAGCACCCCGGTCAGTGCCCCATACCGCAGCCTTTGTAAAGGTGGCAATCAGACAGCACCCCGGTCAGTGCCCCATACCGCAGCCTTTGTAAAGGTGGCAGTCAGACAGTACCCCGGTCAGTGCTCCATACCGCAGCCTTTGTAAAGGTGGCAGTCAGACAGTACCCCGGTCAGTGCCCCATACCACAGCCTTTGTAAAGGTGGCAGTCTGACAGTACCTCGGTCAGTGCCCCATACCGCAGCCTTTGTAAAGGTGGCAATCAGACAGCACCCCGGTCAGTGCCCCATACCGCAGCCTTTGTAAAGGTGGCAGTCAGACAGTACCCCGGTCAGTGTCCCATACCGCAGCCTTTGTAAAGGTGGCAGTCAGACAGTACCCCAGTCAGTGCCCCATACCGCAGCCTTTGTAAAGGTGGCAATCAGACAGTACCCCGGTCAGTGCCCCATACCGCAGCCTTTGTAAAGGTGGCAGTCTGACAGTACCCCGGTCAGTGCCCCATACCGCAGCCTTTGTAAAGGTGGCAGTCAGACAGTACCCCGGTCAGTGCCCCATACCGCAGCCTTTGTAAAGGTGGCAGTCTGACAGTACCTCGGTCAGTGCCCCATACCGCAGCCTTTGTAAAGGTGGCAGTCAGACAGTACCCCGGTCAGTGCCCCATACCGCAGCCTTTGTAAAGGTGGCAGTCAGACAGTACCCCAGTCAGTGCCCCATACCGCAGCCTTTGTAAAGGTGGCAGTCAGACAGTACTCCAGTCAGTGCCCCATACCGCAGCCTTTGTAAAGGTGGCAGTCAGACAATACCCCGGTCAGTGCCCCATACCGCAGCCTTTGTAAAGGTGGCAGTCTGACAATACCCCGGTCAGTGCCCCATACCGCAGCCTTTGTAAAGGTGGCAGTCTGACAGTACCCCGGTCAGTGCCCCATACCACAGCCTTTGTAAAGGTGGCAGTCTGACAGTACCCCGGTCAGTGCCCCATACCGCAGCCTTTGTAAAGGTGGCAGTCTGACAATACCCCGGTCAGTGCCCCATACCGCAGCCTTTGTAAAGGTGGCAGTCAGACAGTACCTCGGTCAGTGCCCCATACCGCAGCCTTTGTAAAGGTGGCAGTCAGACAGTACCCCAGTCAGTGCCCCATACCGCAGCCTTTGTAAAGGTGGCAGTCTGACAGTACCCCGGTCAGTGCCCCATACCGCAGCCTTTGTAAAGGTGGCAGTCAGACAGTACCCCAGTCAGTGCCCCATACCACAGCCTTTGTAAAGGTGGCAGTCAGACAGTACCCTGGTCAGTGCCCCATACCGCAGCCTTTGTAAAGGTGGTAGTCAGACACTACCTCGGTCAGTGCCCCATACCGCAGCCTTTGTAAAGGTGGCAGTCAGACAGTACCCTGGTCAGTGCCCCATACCGCAGCCTTTGTAAAGGTGGCAGTCAGACAGTACCCCAGTCAGTGCCCCATACCGCAGCCTTTGTAAAGGTGGAAGTCAGACAGTACCATGGTCAGTGCCCCATACCGCAGCCTTTGTAAGGGTGGCAGTCAGACAGTACCCGGGTCAGTGCCCCATACCGCAGCCTTTGTAAAGGGGGCAGTCTGACAGTACCCCGGTCAGTGCCCCATACCGCAGCCATTGTAAAGGTGGCAGTCTGACAGTACCCCGGTCAGTGCCCTATACCGCAGCCTTTGTAAAGGTGGCAGTCTGACAATACCCCGGTCAGTGCCCCATACCGCAGCCTTTGTAAAGGTGGCAGTCTGACAGTACCCCGGTCAGTGCCCCATACCGCAGCCTTTGTAAAGGTGGCAGTCTGACAGTACACCGGTCAGTGCCCCATACCGCAGCCTTTGTAAAGGTGGCAGTCAGACAGTACCCCGGTCAGTGCCCCATACCGCAGCCTTTGTAAAGGTGGCAGTCTGACAGTACCCCGGTCAGTGCCCCATACCGCAGCCGTTGTAAAGGTGGCAGTCAGACAGTACCCCGGTCAGTGCCCCATACCGCAGCCTTTGTAAAGGTGGCAGTCTGACAGTACCCCGGTCAGTGCCCCATACCGCAGCCTTTGTAAAGGTGGCAGTCAGACAGTACCCCGGTCAGTGCCCCATACCGCAGCCTTTGTAAAGGTGGCAGTCTGACAATACCCCGGTCAGTGCCCCATACCGCAGCCTTTGTAAAGGTGGCAGTCAGACAGTACCCCGGTCAGTGCCCCATACCGCAGCCTTTGTGAAGGTGGCAGTCAGACAATACCCCGGTCAGTGCCCCATACCGCAGCCTTTGTAAAGGTGGCAGTCTGACAGTACCCCGGTCAGTGCCCCATACCGCAGCCTTTGTAAAGGTGGCAGTCTGATAGTAGCCCGGTCAGTGCCCCATACCGCAGCCTTTGTAAAGGTGGCAGTCTGACAGTACCCCGGTCAGTGCCCCATACCGCAGCCTTTGTAAAGGTGGCAGTCAGACAGTACCCCGGTCAGTGCCCCATACCGCAGCCTTTGTAAAGGTGGCAGTCTGACAGTACCCTGGTCAGTGCCCCATACCGCAGCCTTTGTAAAGGTGGCAGTCAGACAGTACCTCGGTCAGTGCCCCATACCGCAGCCTTTGTAAAGTTGGCAGTCAGACAGTACCCCGGTCAGTGCCCCATACCGCAGCCTTTGTAAAGGTGGCAGTCAGACAGTACCCCGGTCAGTGCCCCATACCGCAGCCTTTGTAAAGGTGGCAGTCTGACAGTACCCCGGTCAGTGCCCCATACCGCAGCCTTTGTAAAGGTGGCAGTCAGACAGTACCCCGGTCAGTGCCCCATACCGCAGCCTTTGTAAAGGTGCCAGTCAGACAGTACCCCGGTCAGTGCCCCATACCGCAGCCTTTGTAAAGGTGGCAGTCAGACAGTACACCGGACAGTGCCCCATACCGCAGCCTTTGTAAAGGTGGCAGTCAGACACTACCTCGGTCAGTGCCCCATACCGCAGCCTTTGTAAAGGTGGCAGTCAGACAGTACCTCGGTCAGTGCCCCATACCGCAGCCTTTGTAAAGGTGGCAGTCTGACAGTACCCCGGTCAGTGCCCCATACCGCAGCCGTTGTAAAGGTGGCAGTCAGACAGTACCCCGGTCAGTGCCCCATACCGCAGCCTTTGTAAAGGTGGCAGTCTGACAGTACCCCGGTCAGTGCCCCATACCGCAGCCTTTGTAAAGGTGGCAGTCAGACAGTACCCCGGTCAGTGCCCCATACCGCAGCCTTTGTAAAGGTGGCAGTCTGACAATACCCCGGTCAGTGCCCCATACCGCAGCCTTTGTAAAGGTGGCAGTCAGACAGTACCCCGGTCAGTGCCCCATACCGCAGCCTTTGTAAAGGTGGCAGTCAGACAATACCCCGGTCAGTGCCCCATACCGCAGCCTTTGTAAAGGTGGCAGTCAGACAATACCCCGGTCAGTGCCCCATACCGCAGCCTTTGTAAAGATGCCAGTCAGACAGTACCCCGGTCATTGTGCTATAGATACCATATAAGGAATTTTAAAGAGAAAAATGAAAAAGTAATGGATATTGTTGTTCTTTGCAATAATATTACTTGTATTTTGTGTTTCAGACTGATACTCAGGCTAAAGAAGACTTACAGTGTCGGCTGGAACTTCTGACCAATCTGGACAAGAAGTACTCTGACTGCGGGCCGGCCTACGACTGTGTTGTATTCAACGATGGTCATACCTGGAGGTAATGGGACACTCAAATGTTCTTTCAATTACCTTTACTTTATACAAACACTGGGAGCACGGCGAAAGCAGTGACATATTGTATTGCGACAAGTACTGCTTTTTGGCCTTGATATATATTTGTATTGCAACAAACACTTCTTCAGCCTTGAGATATAAGGTATTGCAGCAAACGGTGTTCTTCAGCCTTGAGATATAATGTAACAAACGCTGTTCTTCAGCCTTCAGATATAATGCACCAAACGCTGTTCTTCAGCCTTGAGATATAATGCACCAAACACTGTTCTTCAGCTTTGAGATATAATGCACCAAACACTGTTATTTAGCCTTGAGGTATAATGCACCGAACACTGTTCTTTAGCCTTGAGATATAATGTAACAAACACTGTTCTTCAGCCTTGAGATATTATGCACCAAACACTGTTCTTTAGCCTTGAGATATAATGTAACAAACACTGTTCTTGAGATATAATGCACCAAACACTGTTCTTTAGCCTTGTGATATAATGCACCAAACACTGTTCTTCAGCCTTGAGATATAATGTAACAAACACTGTTGTTGAGCCTTGAGATATAATGTAACAAACACTGTTGTTGAGCCTTATGATATGCAATAACTGGCCGGTGTTTGTTGTAGGGCCTGTCTGGACACCTCTGAGAGCGGCGACCTGGCGAGCTGCTCGCTGATGGCGTCCTACCACGAGGAGTTCCAGCACGCCACGCTCAGCAACGCAGGTCACACCACGTGTAGCGCCCTCGCATTGCCTTGTGAACATGCCATGTTGTAATCAATGTATATTCGTGAAATCACACTCAAGGTTATTGGGATTGTCTGTTAATATAAATGATTTGGGTTCAGTATGGTTTATTTCTCGCGAGTTTGAAGCAAATCCATGGTATTAAATTAAAATATATGTATATATATAATATGGTTGATGGTTATGAAGTATTATCATTAGATCATCGTATGTTATTTTTGTTGTCTTTCAGACATGATGAATTACTCTTTCAACATATATGACGACGGAGATTTGTTGGAAGTTGTTACGAATGCTGGTTGGTATTACTTGCTGCTTCAGAAAACGTAACGAAGTGCAAGACTCTCGCTATATTTCGGCGATGATAGTATATCGGTACAATCTCGGGCATGACCTGCACACAGACGGTGCGGGGTTCGAACCCTGGTGCGTGCATCTGCTGTATATTGCATCCCACCCCTTTTCATTCTCTTGGGAGTTACGAATATCTATTTCACGAAAAGAGTTCTTCTACATCTATTATCACCACTTCATCAGCTCACACCTTACTTCCGGAACTAAAGCGATGTCCTCGTTACGTCAGGTTCCCATGGAACCCACGTGGCAGGGATTTGCGCCGGTTTCTATGGCAACGACTCGGAACGAAACGGCATCGCACCCGGAGCTCAAGTAGTCGGCATCAAGATTGGGGACTCCCGATTGGGGTCCATGGAGACAGGCTCTGCCCTGGTTAGGGCGGTGAGTACATCCAGATACCTCGGAATACCAGACTCAGCCTGTCTACTGTAATAGCCAATAACACGAATGAGATGCCATTCATTCTGTGGTTGTAGCACATGTATTAATTGTTTGTTTTTGTCTTTTATTCTAAGTTTTTAAATATTTTGTTAAAGTTGTAGTCAAGTTAGATGAAATGTTTCTAATTCTCTTTGAAATAAGACTATTTAGCTTCTCTTCTCATACTTTAGAGCCAGGCACTGCACACATACTTAGCATATACATAGTGTGTACTATGATTGGTGGATACATAGATATCAAGGTTTATCTCTCCATTTGTTACTTTGCAGATGATTCACGTGATAAAGCGGAAATGCGACTTAGTGAACTACAGTTACGGAGAGGGCGCTCATTGGCCAAACTCAGGGTAGGTGACGATGACCCGTTACTAAGCGATCACCTTGTAACAACCATGAGTTGATAAGGCGGAGCTGTGACAAGTTTCTCGTGTTCTCGTCTCGTCCTGATGGCCGCGTTTCCTTTTGTAGGCGTGTCTGTGATATCCTCAGTGAGGCCGTCAACAAGCATGACGTCATCTTCGTGTCCAGTGCGGGCAACAACGGTCCAGCGCTGTCCACGGTCGGGGCGCCAGGGGGCACTGTGGAGGCTATCATAGGTAAGTCGCCAGGGAGTACTGTGGAGGCCATCATAGGTGAGTCGCCAGGGGGCACGGTGGAGGCCATCATAGGTGAGTCGCCAGGGGGCGCTGTGGGGGCCATCATAGGTGAGTCGCCAGGGGGCGCTGTGGAGGTCATCATAGGTGAGTCGCCAGGGGGCGCTGTGGAGGCCATAGGTGAGTCGCCAGGGGGCGCTGTGGAGGCCATCATAGGTGAGTCGCCAGGGAGTACTGTGGAGGCCATCATAGGTGAGTCGCCAGGGGGCACTGTAGAGGCCATCATAGGTGAGTCGCCAGGGGGCACTGTGGAAGCCATCATAGGTGAGTCGCCAGGGGGCGCTGTGGAGGCCATCATAGGTGAGTCGCCAGGGGGCACTGTGTAGGCCATCATAGGTGAGTCGCCAGGGG
Source organism: Arenicola marina (assembly GCA_964019135.1). Taxonomy (NCBI): domain Eukaryota; kingdom Metazoa; phylum Annelida; class Polychaeta; family Arenicolidae; genus Arenicola; species Arenicola marina. The sequence goes on along the minus strand of OZ025254.1, from coordinate 32,886,074 downwards.
GCACTGTGGAGGCCGTCATAGGTGAGTCGCCACGGGGCGCTGTGAGGGCCATCATAGGTGAGTCGCCAGGGGGCGCTGTGAGGGCCATCATAGGTGAGTCGCCAGGGGGCGTTGTGGGGGCCATCATAGGTGAGTCGCCAGGGGGCACGGTGGAGGCCATCATAGGTAAGTCGCCAGGGGGCGCTGTGGAGGCCATCATAGGTGAGTCGCCAGGGGACGCTGTGAGGGCCATCATAGGTGAGTCGCCAGGGGGCACTGTGGAGGCCGTCATAGGTGAGTCGCCAGGGGGCGCTGTGAGGGCCATCATAGGTGAGTCGCCAGGGGGCGCTGTGAGGGCCATCATAGGTGAGTCGCCAGGGGGCGTTGTGGGGGCCATCATAGGTGAGTCGCCAGGGGGCACGGTGGAGGCCATCATAGGTAAGTCGCCAGGGGGCGCTGTGGAGGCCATCATAGGTGAGTCGCCAGGGGACGCTGTGAGGGCCATCATAGGTGAGTCGCCAGGGGGCGCTGTGGAGGCCATCATAGGTGAGTCGCCAGGGGGCACGGTGGAGGCCATCATAGGTGAGTCGCCAGGGGGCGCTGTGGGGGCCATCATAGGTGAGTCGCCAGGGGACGCTGTGAGGGCCATCATAGGTGAGTCGCCAGGGGGCGCTGTGGAGGCCATCATAGGTGAGTTGCCAGGGGGCACGGTGGAGGCCATCATAGGTGAGTCGCCAGGGGGCGCTGTGGGGGCCATCATAGGTGAGTCGCCAGGGGGCGCTGTGGAGGTCATCATAGGTGAGTCGCCAGGGGGCGCTGTGGAGGCCATAGGTGAGTCGCCAGGGGGCGCTGTGGAGGCCATAGGTGAGTCGCCAGGGGGCGCTGTGGAGGTCATCATAGGTGAGTCGCCAGGGGGGGCTGTGGAGGTCATGGGTGAGTCGCCAGGGGGCGCTGTGGGGGCCATCATAGGTGAGTCGCCAGGGAGTACTGTGGAGGCCATCATAGGTGAGTCGCCAGGGGGCACTGTAGAGGCCATCATAGGTGAGTCGCCAGGGGGCACTGTGGAGGCCATCATAGGTGAGTCGCCAGGGGGCGCTGTGGAGGCCATCATTGGTGAGTCGCCAGGGGGCACTGTGTAGGCCATCATAGGTGAGTCGCCAGGGAGCACTGTGGAGGCCGTCATAGGTGAGTCGCCAGGGGGCGCTGTGGGGGCCATCATAGGTGAGTCGCCAGGGGGCACTGTGGAGGCCATCATAGTTGAGTCGCCAGGGGGCGCTGTGGAGGCGATGACAATGAAATGCCTCCTTTTCCCTTTAGGTGTGGGTGCCTATGTATCTCCCCATATGATGGCGGCAGAGTACTCTCTTCGAGAGAGGCAGCCTGGTATGCAGTACACGTGGTCGTCAAGAGGACCGGCGTAAGTTCCCTAAATCACTCCTTCTGAAGTATTATTATGCATATAATGCACTTATTCTCGGGTCATTCTGCCACTACCTTGGATTCTCTGTTCTCACTCACTATATAAACGCTGTTTCCTGCTACGATTACCCTCTTACTGCCAGCCATATTGTCAGCCATCTGACCTGATAGCACTTCTGATACGACCTCTAATATAACCTCTACTGTGACCTTTGATGTAACCTCTGACCTATGACCTGTAATATAACCTCTAATATGACCTCTGCTATGACCTGTAATATGACCTTTGATATAACCTCTGATATGACCTTTGATATGACCTTTGATATGACCTTTGATATGACCTGACATGGCCTGACCTGACCTCACGGTGATAGCTTGTGTTCCTCTGCCCGCTGACAGTCATGACGGCGCCCTGGGGGTGTGTATCAGCGCCCCCGGGGGTGCCATCGCGCCCGTCCCCAACTGGACGCTGCGGGGGTCCCAGCTGATGAACGGCACCAGCATGAGCTCACCCAACGCCTGCGGCGGCATAGGTCAGTACCTGGTTCAGATACCTGTAAATGTTGATATACCGGTACCTGTAAAGTCTGATACATGTACACCTGTAAAGTCTGATACATGTACACCTGTAAAGTCTGATACATGTACACCTGTAAAGTCTGATACATGTACACATGTAAAGTCTGATACTTGTACACCTGTAAAGTCTGATACATGTACACCTGTAAAGTCTGATACATGTACACCTGTAAAGTCTGATACTTGTACACCTGTAAAGTCTGATACATGTACACCTGTAAAGTCTGATACATGTACACCTGTAAAGTCTGATACATGTACACATGTAAAGTCTGATACTTGTACACCTGTAAAGTCTGATACATGTACACCTGTAAAGTCTGATACATGTACACATGTAAAGTCTGATACATGTACACCTGTAAAGTCTGATACATGTACACCTGTAAAGTCTGATACATGTACACCTGTAAAGTCTGATACATGTACACATGTAAAGTCTGATACTTGTACACCTGTAAAGTCTGATACATGTACACCTGTAAAGTCTGATACATGTACACATGTAAAGTCTGATACTTGTACACCTGTAAAGTCTGATACATGTACACCTGTAAAGTCTGATACTTGTACACCTGTAAAGTCTGATACATGTACACCTGTAAAGTCTGATACATGTACACCTGTAAAGTCTGATACATGTACACCTGTAAAGTCTGATACATGTACACCTGTAAAGTCTGATACTTGTACACCTGTAAAGTCTGATACATGTACACCTGTAAAGTCTGATACTTGTACACCTGTAAAGTCTGATACATGTACACCTGTAAAGTCTGATACATGTACACCTGTAAAGTCTGATACATGTACACCTGTAAAGTCTGATACTTGTACACCTGTAAAGTCTGATACATGTACACATGTAAAGTCTGATACTTGTACACCTGTAAAGTCTGATACATGTACACCTGTAAAGTCTGATACATGTACACCTGTAAAGTCTGATACATGTACACCTGTAAAGTCTGATACATGTACACCTGTAAAGTCTGATACATGTACACCTGTAAAGTCTGATACATGTACACCTGTAAAGTCTGATACATGTACACATGTAAAGTCTGATACATGTACACATGTAAAGTCTGATACTTGTACACATGTAAAGTCTGATACTTGTACACCTGTAAAGTCTGATACTTGTACACCTGTACATTTTCATATTTCTTGTCTTGGATCAACCCTGCTGTTTTGAACACGTTAAACAACATTGACGCTGGTTACGCACGTGTGAATGATGTATGGACATAGTAGTGTCCAGTAGCAGGAGGTGTGTAGAACTTGTAGGGGGTCCTACATGGGGTTTTGTCATATGAATGACTGTCACTGATGTATGAACCGGACCAACCATATACAATAATGTATCGCCACGTGTCTCTGCCGTGTCACAGCGCTGGTGCTGTCCGGTCTGAAGGCCAACGGGGTACCGTACTCCCCCTTCAGCGTGCGCCGCGCGCTAGAGGCCACGGCCAAGCCACTGGACTCCGTGGAGACCTTCGCCCTAGGACACGGCATGCTACAGGTTAGTGAGCTATCTGCTACAGGTCAGTGAGCTATCTGCTACAGGTCAGTGAGCTGTCTGCTACAGGTCAGTGAGCTACCAGTTACAGGTCAGTGAGCGGGCAGCTACGGGTCAGTGAGCGACCAGCTACAGGTCAGTGAGCTACCAGTTACAGGTCAGTGAGCTACCAGTTACAGGTCAGTGAGCTACCAGCTACAGGTCAGTGAGCTACCAGCTACAGGTCAGTGAGCTACCAGTTACAGGTCAGTGAGCTACCAGTTACAGGTCAGTGAGCGGGCAGCTACGGGTCAGTGAGCGACCAGCTACAGGTCAGTGAGCTATCTGCTACAGGTCAGTGAGCGACCAGCTACAGGTCAGTGAGCGACCAGTTACAGGTCAGTGAGCTACCAGTTACAGGTCAGTGAGCGGGCAGCTACGGGTCAGTGAGCGACCAGCTACAGGTCAGTGAGCTATCTGCTACAGGTCAGTGAGCGACCAGCTACAGGTCAGTGAGCGACCAGCTGCAGGTCACTGAGCGACCAGCTACGGGTCAGTGAGCGACCAGCTACGGGTCAGTGAGCGACCAGATACAGGTCATATAAGCGACTAGCTACAGGCCAATGTGCAACCCATTTAAAACAATAAAGTAGACTAACTGTATGTCATTGTGAAATCCCTTAATTACTGCGCTCAAAAGTTCTGTAGGCTGGATTAAATTTACTCATACAGCAATATTTTCTCTGAGAAAGTTTTCGTATGTTTGGAAATGATGTATTAAGTTCTTAATGTGTAGAAACTCACTTATTGGCCGCCATTAATAACGCGGCATGTGTGTGGTCCGGGACATTTCTCAAAATTAAATATAAAATGTGAGTGGAAAATTGCTGTATGAGCAGCTTTAAATGATCCTGTACCCCCCCCCCCCCCCCACTCGCGGGTGGCAGGTGGACCGCGCCTACGACCACCTACGGGAGTACGCCCACCTCCCCGAGAGAGACGTCCGCTTCCTGGTCACGTGTGACGGAGACCGGGGCGTGTATCTGCGCGAGACCCACCAGCTCCGGCGCCCCGCGGTCGTCAGCGTGGCTGTGGAGCCGGTGTACAGGGAGGGCTCAGGTAGGTGTGGGCCGCCATACCCCACACAGACACGGGTAGTGGTGGGTGGGTCGGTGGTAGTGGCTGTGGAGCCGGTGTACAGGGAGGGCTCAGGTAGGTGTGGGCCGCCATACCCCACACAGACACGGGTAGTGGTGGGTGGGTCGTTGGTAGTGGCTGTGGAGCCGGGGTACAAGGAGGGCTCAGGTAGGTGTGGGCCGCCATACCCCACACAGACACGGGTAGTGGTGGGTGGGTCGGTGGTAGTGGCTGTGGAGCCGGGGTACAGGGAGGGCTCAGGTAGGTGTGGGCCGCCATACCCCACACAGACACGGGTAGTGGTGGGTGGGTCGGTGGTAGTGGCTGTGGAGCCGGTGTACAGGGAGGGCTCAGGTAGGTGTGGGCCGCCATACCCCACACAGACACGGGTAGTGGTGGGTGGGTCGGTGGTAGTGGCTGTGGAGCCGGTGTACAAGGAGGGCTCAGGTAGGTGTGGGCCGCCATACCCCACACAGACACGGGTAGTGGTGGGTGGGTCGGTGGTAGTGGCTGTGGGGCCGGTCTACAGGGAGGGCTCAGGTAGGTGTGGGCCGCCATACCCCACACAGACACGGGTAGTGGTGGGTGGGTCGGTGGTAGTGGCTGTGGGGCCGGTCTACAGGGAGGGCTCAGGTAGGTGTGGGCCGCCATACCCTACACAGACACGGGTAGTGGTGGGTGGGTCGGTGGTAGTGGCTGTGGAGCCGGTGTACAGGGAGGGCTCAGGTAGGTGTGGGCCGCCTGTACTGTGTTCAGGTGTTCATAAATGTGGACGAGTGGAAGTAATATTGACTCGATTTAAAGTTGCATATCGAGCTCTTTCCCGCCAAAAAGAGGTCAAAATACAAATAAGAATCAGTCCTTGAATCCTTCAAGATTTCTTTTGTCTATACTCCACCCATGCCGAACTGCCAAATAGTGTCTCTTAGCCTTGCCTGTGATATCAATTTACCACAAGTTTTCATTTTAGTGGTCAACGTCATCTGTTTGTGTGCATCGCGATGCTTTGGTATAAGTAGCAGTGCCGAGACAGAGTTCTGTGGTGTCCCGGGATAGACACGTTTGCAACACCACAGCCGAAACGGCGATGTTTATCAGGTTTCTGAATTTATAGAATGAAACAATCAGGTTTTCTGCAAATTTTGATTTGTTTTCGCCTAGGCTTAGTTTTGGCGGGAAAGAACCCGATATGCAACTTTAAGTAACATGATGTTGTTATGTTGTTTGTTATTTACCCCGACAGCCCAGCGCCATGAGACAGATGTTGTTTGTTGTTTACCCCGACAGCCCAGCGCCATGAGACTGATGTTGTTTGTTGTTTACCCCGACAGCCCAGCGCCATGAGACTGATGTTGTTTGTTGTTTACCCCGACAGCCCAGCGCCATGAGACTGATGTTGTTTGTTGTTTACCCCGACAGCCCAGCGCCATGAGACTGATGTTGTTTGTTGTTTACCCCGACAGCCCAGCGCCATGAGACTGATGTTGTTTGTTGTTTACCCCGACAGCCCAGCGCCATGAGACTGATGTTGTTTGTTGTTTACCCAGACAGCCCAGCGCCATGAGACTGATGTTGTTTGTTGTTTACCCCGACAGCCCAGCGCCATGAGACTGATGTTGTTTGTTGTTTACCCCGACAGCCCAGCGCCATGAGACTGATGTTGTTTGTTGTTTACCCCGACAGCCCAGCGCCATGAGACTGATGTTGTTTGTTGTTTACCCCGACAGCCCAGCGCCATGAGACTGATGTTGTTTGTTGTTTACCCCGACAGCCCAGCGCCATGAGACTGATGTTGTTTGTTGTTTACCCCGACAGCCCAGCGCCATGAGACTGATGTTGTTTGTTGTTTACCCCGACAGCCCAGCGCCATGAGACTGATGTTGTTTGTTGTTTACCCAGACAGCCCAGCGCCATGAGACTGATGTTGTTTGTTGTTTACCCAGACAGCCCAGCGCCATGAGACTGATGTTGTTTGTTGTTTACCCCGACAGCCCATCGCCATGAGACTGATGTTGTTTGTTGTTTACCCCGACAGCCCAGCGCCATGAGACTGATGTTGTTTGTTGTTTACCCCGACAGCCCATCGCCATGAGACTGATGTTGTTTGTTGTTTACCCCGACAGCCCAGCGCCATGAGACTGATGTTGTTTGTTGTTTACCCCGACAGCCCAGCGCCATGAGACTGATGTTGTTTGTTGTTTACCCCGACAGCCCAGCGCCATGAGGCTGATGTTGTTTGTTGTTTACCCCGACAGCCCAGCGCCATGAGACTGATGTTGTTTGTTGTTTATCCCGACAGCCCAGCGCCATGAGACTGATGTTGTTTGTTGTTTACCCCGACAGCCCAGCGCCATGAGACTGATGTTGTTTGTTGTTTACCCCGACAGCCCAGCGCCATGAGACTGATGTTGTTTGTTGTTTACCCCGACAGCCCAGCGCCATGAGACTGATGTTGTTTGTTGTTTACCCCGACAGCCCAGCGCCATGAGACTGATGTTGTTTGTTGTTTACCCCGACAGCCCAGCGCCATGAGACTGATGTTGTTTGTTGTTTACCCCGACAGCCCAGCGCCATGAGACTGATGTTGTTTGTTGTTTACCCCGACAGCCCAGCGCCATGAGACTGATGTTGTTTGTTGTTTACCCCGACAGCCCAGCGCCATGAGACTGATGTTGTTTGTTGTTTACCCCGACAGCCCAGCGCCATGAGACTGATGTTGTTTGTTGTTTACCCCGACAGCCCAGCGCCATGAGACTGATGTTGTTTGTTGTTTACCCCGACAGCCCAGCGCCATGAGACTGATGTTGTTTGTTGTTTACCCCGACAGCCCAGCGCCATGAGACTGATGTTGTTTGTTGTTTACCCCGACAGCCCAGCGCCATGAGACTGATGTTGTTTGTTGTTTACCCCGACAGCCCAGCGCCATGAGACTGATGTTGTTTGTTGTTTACCCCGACAGCCCAGCGCCATGAGACTGATGTTGTTTGTTGTTTACCCCGACAGCCCAGCGCCATGAGACTGATGTTGTTTGTTGTTTACCCCGACAGCCCAGCGCCATGAGACTGATGTTGTTTGTTGTTTACCCCGACAGCCCAGCGCCATGAGACTGATGTTGTTTGTTGTTTACCCCGACAGCCCAGCGCCATGAGACTGATGTTGTTTGTTGTTTACCCCGACAGCCCAGCGCCATGAGACTGATGTTGTTTGTTGTTTACCCCGACAGCCCAGCGCCATGAGACTGATGTTGTTTGTTGTTTACCCCGACAGCCCAGCGCCATGAGACTGATGTTGTTTGTTGTTTACCCCGACAGCCCAGCGCCATGAGACTGATGTTGTTTGTTGTTTACCCCGACAGCCCAGCGCCATGAGACTGATGTTGTTTGTTGTTTACCCCGACAGCCCAGCGCCATGAGACTGATGTTGTTTGTTGTTTACCCCGACAGCCCATCGCCATGAGACTGATGTTGTTTGTTGTTTACCCCGACAGCCCATCGCCATGAGACTGATGTTGTTTGTTGTTTACCCCGACAGCCCATCGCCATGAGACTGATGTTGTTTGTTGTTTACCCCGACAGCCCAGCGTGACAAGATTGACCTGAGCATTCAGTTCTCGCTGTGTTGCGAGGCTTCCTGGGTGTCCTTCCCCGCCCACTTCGAGCTGATGAACACGACACGTGGTTTCACTATCCGCGTGGACTCCCGAGGACTGTCTCCCGGGGAACACTTCACCCAGGTCGGTCGCCATGGAAACCTACTCAACGTCGTTATGCCATTTTCTTGTTTTATGATATGTGTCATTTTCTTAGTTTTAATATTGTTGGCTACGTGTGTATTTTTCATTTGTGTCTGGAAAATGTTTTTTAACCATCCAACCTTTAAATTTGCCGCCGTCAACTCGCTATGGACTGAAATGTGACGAACTGTACCCCTCCTCTACAGTCTGTAACTGCAGATCGCATAATCGCGCAACGTCCGTTCTACGGGAGTTTCAGTGGTTCTACGGGAGTTTAGGCGGTTCTACGGGCTTACAACTGCACACCGCATAATCACGCAACCGCCGTGCTACGGGAGTTTCGGTGGTTCTACGGGAGTTTAGGCGGTTCTATGGGAGTTAAGGCGGTTCTACGGGAGTTTAGGCGGTTCTACGGGAGTTTAGGCGGTTCTACGGGAGTTTAGGCGGTTCTACGGGAGTTTCAGTGGTTCTACGGGAGTTTAGGCGGTTCTACGGGCTTACAACTGCACACCGCATAATCACGCAACGGCCGTTCTACGGGAGTTTAGATGTAGGGGATATGGATTGAAGGTTGTGTAATGTGCCTCGTTGTGATGCTGAGTTTTCGGTTGCTTTCAGCTGTGTGGTTACGACTTGTCCTGTCCGGAGAAAGGACCATTATTCCGAGTGCCTATAACTGTGATAAAACCGACTCTGTGAGTATTGACTATGCATGATAAAACGGTCTCGGTTTTTCCATGCTAGGGCAAACCATTGTTTCAGCATAGCTCACGTAATACTTGTCCTGCTATGGAACTAGTAATACTCATGCTTACCATTCACTAGAGTAGTCATGGTTATTAAAGTGGAAGATGGACCAAACCGACCCTGTATCGACCATGTATCCATGTTAAACATCTGGTTACGTAAAATACTCTGCATATTTTGAATCTTTACCGGTATGCACCTAATTACTATGTGGTAGTAATTAGGTTACTGGGAATGAAAGATGAGATGTCGAAGGCATAAGTCAACATGTAAACTTACTTGGGGGCAGAACAGTTAGATAATTTAAAGGCTTTATCTAGCAGTTTCATACGTTTGTAATATATGATTGTATGAGTGATCCCCCCCCCCCTCCCCACCACCCCTTCCCTCCCCCAGGATTGAAGACCTCGTGAACTACAAGGTGTCGCACCAGGGTGTCTCCTTCAAACCCGGCCAGGTCCGACGCCATTTTGTACACGTGCCAGAGGGCGCCACGTGGGCAGGTGAGACACACTGGACTGTTTGTATTTGCTGTTTGTATATTGTACAAGTGTTTGCTTGTATGCGGTGCAAGAGCTTGCTTGCATATTGTGCAAGTGTTTGCATAATGTGCAAGTGTTTGCATATAGTGCCAGTGTTTGCATAATGTGCAAGTGTTTGCATATAGTGCCAGTGTTTGCATAATGGGCAAGTGTTTGCATATAGTGCCAGTGTTTGCATAATGTGCAAGTTTTTGCTTGCATCTTGTGCAAGTGTTTGCTCGCATCTTGTGCAAGTGTTTGCATATAGTGCAGGTGTTTGCATAATAAGAAAGTGTTTGCATAAAGTGCAAGTGTTTGTATATTGCCCTAGTATTTGCTTATTGGTTTTCATGCTTACAATGTTGATGTATAAGAAGTGATGGTTATAGCCAAAGTCAACGCAAAACTAAATTTGTTCAGTTTGAGATTAAACTTAACTCGCGTTGTACTATCAAAGACGAATAACCATACCGCATATGGGATACATTTAACAATGACAATCTCCATATTTATGTAACTTCTAGGTAATATTAGTGACATGGCCATTTGGTCCCGTAGAACTCGTGTAAAGCGTTTGGAATGTGGCTTATTCACAGCGTGGCCGACTCTATGGGATTAGCAGGATGTATATTGTTTAAATTTCAGCGTTTTCCTGCGTTGAGCGTTGATGTTTCCCATATGACTGATCAGATGCAATGTACAAAGCTTAATATCACAAACAAGTTTTTTTAAGCGGAGGCCTTGGCTTTAGTGTAATTCTCTTTCAGGTGACAAAATTGCGGCGGGGACATCTGTGTTGTACTTTGCAATGTTTACCCATGATGCATTAGTGATCATGCTTTCAGCTTTCGAGAGGGTGCGTGAAATTTCCAATGCTGGAACATTTTTGTTTGGTACAACCTCGAACACAATGAGCAGCCTTTGTACTCAAAACCTCTTATGTTATCTATCATCGAGTCTTTTTCACAGCAAGACAGTAGTATTTGTGTCGTGTGCCTGATTAAGTCTTCTGTAAACAACTAATATCTTGCGGCAGTGACTAAATAAGTAGAACGAATTGTGCATCTTGTTTGGGATATTAATAGTTATGTGAGTTTATTGCGTATCTATAGATCGCCAAAGACAAGCATGGTAGCAGACAGCCAAAATAAAAACATTACATTATTCATGTTCTCCCTACTTTCCTATTTTTGTGTGATCCCTATCACTCTTTTAACTTGTCCACCGTTGACCGGGTGGCAAGTTAAGAGTCAAGTAGATGAGATAAAATCACTGGAACCAATGTTATCCGGAGTTTTATGGCTGATCGTTCTCTTGAGAGAGCTGGTTACCAGTGTATGTTGATTAGATAACACGGCGAGGGTGGATAAGTCGCGGGGGGGGAGGTTGGTAAAAAAAATTGATGACCAGTTATCATCCGAATATCCCATTTTCCTACATTTTGCTTTAGTTTTTAGGCATACGTAGCGCTTTTTTTCAAGGGGGGGGGGGCAACCACAGGCGTGTACTTGTTGATGACCAGATGCTGATAATGTATTTGCGTTTTGACCAGATGCTTATATTATATATGTGTTGATAACTAGATGCTTATAATGTATATGTGTTTTTGACCAGATGTTGACATAGGTGTGTTTATAGCCAGATGTCGATATCCATATGTTAAGGAGACATGTTAATATCCGTTTGTTTATGAGTATGTTCATGTCTTTGTTTATAAGCATGTGTTGATATCCGTGTCTCTGTGACCAGATGTTGATATCCATGTCTTTGTGGCCAGATGTGGATAGCACTGTCTTTGTGGCCAGATGTTGATATCCATGTGTTAATGGCCAGATGTGGATATCCCTGTCTTTGTGGCCAGATGTTGATATCCATGTGTTAATGGCCAGATGTGGATATCCCTGTCTTTGTGGCCAGATGTTGATATCCATGTGTTAATGGCCAGATGTGGATATCCCTGTCTTTGTGGCCAGATGTGGATATCCCTGTCTTTATGGCCAGATGTGGATATCCCTGTCTTTGTGGCCAGATGTGGATATCTCTGTCTTTGTGGCCAGATGTTGATATCTCTGTCTTTGTGGCCAGATGTGGATATCCATGTGTTAATGGCCAGATGTGGATATCCCTGTCTTTGTGGCCAGATGTGGATATCTCTGTCTTTGTGGCCAGATGTTGATATCCATGTGTTTATAACCAGATGTTGATATCCATTTGTGGATGGTTCGTGTCGGTGCCCCCCTTCCCTTCACCCCCCCCCCCTCCCCTCACTCTACTTTTCCCCGACCCCACCCCCAACCCTACCCCCACCCCCTGACACCCCGCCTCACGCCCACGTCACGCCTCCTCCCGTCTCTGTCAGTGCTGGAGCTGCAGTCGGTGGACGCCACGGCCAAGGCGCGCTATCTGGTGAACTGCCTCCAGCTGCCGCCAAACACCCAAGTCAAAAAGGCCGCCTTCAAGAAATATATCACTGTAGAGAGTCTGGCCCGTAGCCTCCAAGCCTTCTCTGTCCGTGTGAGTACTTCCGGTCCCGGCGCCCTCTCTGGCCGAGCCGCTGGCGGAAGCGGAAACACCGCGTGACTCCATCCAGTCTGCATCTGTTTTACCCTTTTGTGTGTGTTTTTTGTTTGTTTTTGAGTTCCCTCACGAGCCTGCCAGTGTTCTGTCGTTATCTTAGCCTCTATCCAGCGGTTAGTAACCACCACCGTCTTTTTTTCTTTGCTGGGTAGTATACAACATTTTGCCGAAGACATACCTGTTTATGGCCTGTTTCAACAAGATGGTTTTGGATTGCCAGTGGCCAGTGACTTTAAGCCAAGCAGAAAAAAAACCCCGGCCACGTGTACTAGCAGGAAACCCAAAATGTGAATACCTTAAAAAACCACGTGGTACCTAGCCACGTGGTACATAGCCACATGGCGATAACACTGGTAGCGCCCTCTGTCTTTCTCATGTTGTGCCATTCTGTGTTATACTCTAATATAACAGTCGCACACCTCAGACCTAGAGCCTAGATCGTGTCACTTTGCCTTAATTTCTTCGAAAGGTACCGCTACGTTTGGAAGTACTCCCAGTGCGAGCCGCTCGGCTCCATGTTGACCTTGTTCCGCCGTGTCGATGGGTGTCCGTTTGGCGGCCTGTGGAATGACTCCTAGCATGGACAGGATCTCGACGTCCACTGAGAATGGCTCACTGCACACTCCTTGTTTGGACAGTCACTGCGCATGCGCTCCTTTCTGTAATCCTCTTTAAGCGCTGCTGTCCCACTAACGCCCCCCCCCCTCCTCCCCGTTCCCCCTCCTCCCCGTCCCCCCTCCCCTCGCCCCCTGTCTCTGGTTTTGTACGATCTGTCAGCCCCATGTGCCGCCTACGCCGGCCCCCCCACCCTCCTGCCCTATCCTGTAGCCACCTAACTCTGTGTGTACTGGTGACAACCACATCACCATCTGTCATCGGCCTCACGGGCCACTCTTGTCCGTCAACGTCGAACCTCCGTCCGCTCATTTCGCCGTAACCCTATTTCTCATGGAGAAACTTTCAGCCATTTCCAGTGAGACGCAAGACATACGTTTTCCACCACTATGGCATCAGTATTTACCGTGCTATTGTATCCATACCCCCCCCCCCCGCCCCACCTCCCTCCCGCCCGTCACCCCCCAGTGCTATGCTCCCAGCGCCCCGCTTCTCCCTGTCCCAATAAGGATCTTTAATATCCGTTTGCTTTCTCTTTTGCCGACCCGAACTTGACCCCGGTTTTGACGTGGCCTTGACCCTGGTTATGACCCGGCCTTGACCTTGGTTCAGTCCTGCACACGCAGTCACTGAGTCGGGAGCACACCTCTCGCTATATGGTCCAGGCGATCCAGCTCATGCCCAAACTCTCCTTCAAAGAGTGTCAATTCCAGAAATTTCTGTCGCTCAGTGAATGTGGCGAGTCCTGGGAGTCGTTCCCGGTGACTGTGAGTACTGCCGACCGAACTGTACATTTAGTCCTACTCACCATTAACGCTCTTCAGAACCGTAATGTTTCCTTCACACTCTGATACTTTTCTATCTCTATTATTTCCCCTTAATCGATAGACATTGAATTTTTACCCACTGGTACAAGTTTTTGTCTTTTTATTTGGTTTAGACTTCGTTCTGTTCGCGTCTGTAAATACAATCTTTTGGCTTGATATAGGTTTTTACTTTACAAATATAGAACAGAGGAATTAGTGCAATATACTTAGTTATATCGTTCATGTTTTTTGAAAGAAAAATTTAGTTTGTACGCCCAAAACTTTGACCTTAATGTAACTCTATTTTACTTTAAGTTTATATCAGTCTTATATTATCATATGTCCTCATTTCGTTGATTCTGAATCCTTTGAACGTAAACAAAATATGTGGGCTAATTTTAATTCAACCTTAACCTTTGACTTTGGTCTACCTTTGATGCTCTTAATTCTCCTGAGTTTCGTTTCCACAACATACTGTGTATGAGTTAACATTGTGTCGGATAAACCGGTTAGTGCCTCATTAACTGTCGATATCATATCATTGACAAAATATCGTATTTTATTCATTTAATGTTGTAAAAAATACTGTAACGTTATACTTGTTTTTACAAATTTTTCCTGTATAATTCTAGCCTGCTTCTTCCAGTAGTAAGAGAAGTATCACGTAATACAGTGTAGGAGTTGCACTGACCCTGTGTGTACGAGGTGTGAGGGTGAGCGGGGGTAAGATGTGCGTCTGGCGCTTGCAGGGAGGAGTCACGCTGGAGTGGACCATCGCCAAGTGGTGGGCTAACCTCGGCCAGGTCAACCTCGACTACAGCCTCACCTTCTACGGCGTCCAAGCCACGGCCAGGAGCGTCACCATGGTGAGCCAACCCACACGTCTCCAGAATTACAAAAAGTGGTTAAAGCGTTCTGAATATACAATCAACCAACCAGAATAACATAAGATGATTTTTTTCTAGATGATTTCTGTTTGTTTCTAGGAAACGTTTCTGTTTGTTTTCCCAGAAATTTGGCAAGAGTTTCGCTATTTTTGTTTGAGTCGTCAATCACAGGCCATAGATATATATAGATCTATAAGTATCTTTACGTCATCGTGATTCCTATCTATAATCCTTGCGTTAACCGTTTTTCTACCCCGCCCCCCAGCCCCCCAGCCACCAATGGTTTATGTACCGTTTCCGGTCACGTGACTTGTCTGTTTCCTCCTGCAGCACGCGGCTTCCGGTCTGCTGCGTCTGGACGTCCAGTCGCCGCTTAAGCACGAGGACGTACTGCCGACCGTACAGCTCAAGACTCTGGCTCAGCCCCTCAGGTCTGCGAATGCAAAACATGTCGCCCCTCTCCATGCTAGTGTCCTCCTATTCGAGGGCGAAATCTTTGGCACCGGCCGGTTCGAACTTACGGGCCCTGAGCGCTCTTCTATGATAGGGCGAACCTTTGTTTCAACATAGCTCACGTATTAGGCACGCCTACCGTGTACTACAATAATCTATTTTGTGGTCTAACATGGAACTTGTCGCCTAAAGATACCAACACAGAATTGAATCATTCTACAGACGGCCATTGACCGTCAGCGTCTACATCGCGAATCTACATCACACACTGAAGTATGGCTCCAACTCATTGTGCCACGGGTAACACAATCTACATCACACACTGGAGTATGGCTCCAACTCATTGTGCCCCGGGGTAACACAATCTACATCACACACTGGAGTATGGCTCCAACTCATTGTGCCCCGGGGTAACACAATCTACATCACACACTGGAGTATGGCTCCAACTCATTGTGCCACGGGTAACACAATCTACATCACACACTGGAGTATGGCTCCAGCTCATTGTGCCCCGGGGTAACACAATCTACATCACACACTGGAGTATGGCTCCAACTCATTGTGCCACGGGTAACACAATCTACATCACACACTGGAGTATGGCTCCAGCTCATTGTGCCACGGGTAACACAATCTACATCACACACTGGAGTATGGCTCCAACTCATTGTGCCACGGGTAACACAATCTACATCACACACTGGAGTATGGCTCCAGCTCATTGTGCCCTGGGGTAACACAATCTACATCACACACTGGAGTATGGCTCCAGCTCATTGTGCCCCGGGGTAACACAATCTACATCACACACTGGAGTATGGCTCCAGCTCATTGTGCCCCGGGGTAACACAATCTACATCACACACTGGAGTATGGCTCCAGCTCATTGTGCCCCGGGGTAACACAATCTACATCACACACTGGAGTATGGCTCCAGCTCATTGTGCCCCGGGGTAACACAATCTACATCACACACTGGAGTATGGCTCCAGCTCATTGTGCCCCGGGGTAACACAATCTACATCACACACTGGAGTGTGGCTCCAACTCATTGTGCCACGGGTAACACAATCTACATCACACACTGGAGTATGGCTCCAGCTCATTGTGCCCCGGGGTAACACAATCTACATCACACACTGGAGTATGGCTCCAGCTCATTGTGCCCCGGGGTAACACAATCTACATCACACACTGGAGTATGGCTCCAGCTCATTGTGCCCCGGGGTAACACAATCTACATCACACACTGGAGTATGGCTCCAGCTCATTGTGCCCCGGGGTAACACAATCTACATCACACACTGGAGTATGGCTCCAACTCATTGTGCCCCGGGGTAACACAATCTACATCACACACTGGAGTATGGCTCCAGCTCATTGTGCCCCGGGGTAACACAATCTACATCACACACTGGAGTATGGCTCCAGCTCATTGTGCCCCGGGGTAACACAATCTACATCACACACTGGAGTATGGCTCCAGCTCATTGTGCCCCGGGGTAACACAATCTACATCACACACTGGAGTATGGCTCCAGCTCATTGTGCCCCGGGGTAACACAATCTACATCACACACTGGAGTATGGCTCCAGCTCATTGTGCCCCGGGGTAACACAATCTACATCACACACTGGAGTATGGCTCCAGCTCATTGTGCCCCGGGGTAACACAATCTACATGACACACTGGAGTATGGCTCCAACTCATTGTGCCCCGGGGTAACACAATCTACATCACACACTGGAGTATGGCTCCAGCTCATTGTGCCCCGGGGTAACACAATCTACATCACACACTGGAGTATGGCTCCAGCTCATTGTGCCCCGCGGTAACACAATCCACATCACACACTGGAGTATGGCTCCAACTCATTGTGCCCCGGGGTAACACAATCTACATCACACACTGGAGTATGGCTCCAGCTCATTGTGCCCCGGGGTAACACAATCTACATCACACACTGGAGTATGGCTTTAACTCATTGTGCCCCGGGGTAACACAATCTACATCACACACTGGAGTATGGCTCCAAGTCATTGTGCCCCGGGGTAACACAATCTACATCACACACTGGAGTATGACTCCAACTCATTGTGCCCCGGGGTAACACAATCTACATCACACACTGGAGTATGGCTCCAGCTCATTGTGCCCCGGGGTAACACAATCTACATCACACACTGGAGTATGGCTCCAGCTCATTGTGCCCCGGGGTAACACAATCTACATCACACACTGGAGTATGGCTCCAGCTCATTGTGCCCCGGGGTAACACAATCCACATCACACACTGGAGTATGGCTCCAACTGATTGTGCCCCGGGGTAACACAATCTACATCACACACTGGAGTATGGCTCCAGCTCATTGTGCCCCGGGGTAACACAATCTACATCACACACTGGAGTATGGCTTTAACTCATTGTGCCCCGGGGTAACACAATCTACATCACACACTGGAGTATGACTCCAACTCATTGTGCCCCGGGGTAACACAATCTACATCACACACTGGAGTATGGCTCCAGCTCATTGTGCCCCGGGGTAACACAATCTACATCACACACTGGAGTATGGCTCCAGCTCATTGTGCCCCGGGGTAACACAATCTACATCACACACTGGAGTATGGCTCCAGCTCATTGTGCCCCGGGGTAACACAGTCTACATCACACACTGGAGTATGGCTCCAGCTCATTGTGCCCCGGGGTAACACAGTCTACATCACACACTGGAGTATGGCTCCAGCTCATTGTGCCCCGGGGTAACACAATCTACATCACACACTGGAGTATGGCTCCAGCTCATTGTGCCCCGGGGTAACACAGTCTACATCACACACTGGAGTATGGCTCCAGCTCATTGTGCCCCGGGGTAACACAATCTACATCACACACTGGAGTGTGGCACCAACTCATTGTGCCCCGGGGTAACACAATCCACATCACACAGTGGAGTATGGCACCAACTCATTGTGCCCCGGGTAACACAATCTACATCACACACTGGAGTGTGGCACCAACTCATTGTGCCCCGGGGTAACACAGTCTACATCACACACTGAAGTATGACTCCAACTCATTGTGCCCCGGGGTAACACAATCCACATCACACACTGGATTATGGCTCCAACTCATTGTGCCCCGGGGTAACACAATCTACATCACACACTGGAGTATGGCTCCAGCTCATTGTGCCCCGGGGTAACACAATCTACATCACACACTGGAGTATGGCTCCAGCTCATTGTGCCCGGGGTAACACAATCTACATCACACACTGGAGTATGGCTCCAACTCATTGTGCCCCGGGATAACACAATCTACATCACACACTGGAGTGTGGCACCAACTCATTGTGCCCCGGGTAACACAATCTACATCACACACTGGAGTATGGCTCCAACTGATTGTGCCCCGGGGTAACACAATCTACATCACACACTGGAGTGTGGCACCAACTCATTGTGCCCCGGGGTAACACAATCTACATCACACAGTGGAGTATGGCTCCAACTCATTGTGCCCCGGGGTAACACAATCTACATCACACACTGGAGTGTGACACCAACTCATTGTGCCCCGGGTAACGCAATCTACATCACACACTGGAGTATGGCTCTAACTCATTGTGCCCCGGGGTAACACAATCTACATCACACACTGGAGTATGGCTCCAACTCATTGTGCCCCGGGTAACACAATCTACATCAGACACTGGAGTATGGCTCCAACTCATTGTGCCCCGGGGTAACACAATCTACATCACACACTGGAGTATGGCTCCAACTCATTGTGCCCCGGGTAACACAATCTACATCACACACTGGAGTATGGCTTTAACTCATTGTGCCCCGGGTAACACAATCTACATCGCACACTGGAGTATGGCTCCAACTCATTGTGCCCCGGGGTAACACAATCTACATCACACACTGGAGTATGGCTTTAACTCATGGTGCCCTGGGTAACACAATCTACATCACACACTGGAGTATGGCTCCAACTCATTGTGCCCCGGGTAACACAATCTACATCACACACTGGAGTGTGGCACCAACTCATTGGGTCCCGGGGTAACACAATCCACATCACACAGTGGAGTATGGCACCAACTCATTGTGCCCCGGGGTAACACAATCTACATCACACACTGGAGTGTGGCACCAACTCATTGTGCCCCGGGTAACACAATCCACATCACACACTGAAGTATGACTCCAACTCATTGTGCCCCGGGGTAACACAATCCACATCACACACTGGAGTATGGCTCCAACTCATTGTGCCCCGGGGTAACACAATCTACATCACACACTGGAGTATGGCTCCAACTCATTGTGCCCCGGGGTAACACAATCTACATCACACACTGGAGTATGGCTTTAACTCATTGTGCCCCGGGTAACACAATCTACATCACACACTGGAGTATGGCTCCAACTCATTGTGCCCCGGGTAACACAATCTACATCACACACTGGAGTGTGGCACCAACTCATTGTGCCCCGGGTAACACAATCCACATCACACACTGGAGTATGGCTCTAACTCGTTGTGCCCCGGGGTAACACACTTTCTGAGCCTTCCTCCTACAATGTTTCCCCGGTTACAACGGTGACCGATAGATAGGCGTTAAACTGCAATATTTCGTTGTCTTTCTGTGCTCTCTGCAGGCCCGTAGAGAACAAACTTCGGTGTTTAGGGACCCCGCGCGACACGCTCCCCGAGAGACGCCAGATCTACGGCATGGAGTTGACCTACAATCTGCACATGAACAAAGCGGGGGAAGTGGTGCCGGACGCGACGCTCGTCAGCGACCTGCTCTACGAGTCCGAGTTCGAGTCGCAACTCTGGATGTTATTCGATTCCAACAAACAGCTGCTGTGTACGGGGGACGCCTTCCCCGACCAGGTTAGTGCACATGTACCGGGGACCAGGCTAGTGCACATGTACCGGGGACCAGGTTAGTACACATATACCGGGGATCAAGTCGGTACACATGTACCGGGGACCAGGTTAGTACACATGTACCGGGGACCAGGTTAGTACACATGTACCGGGAACCAGGCTAGTACACATGTACCGGGGACCAGTCTAGTGCACGTGTACCGGGGACCAGGTTAGTACACATGTACCGGGGACCAGGTTAATGCACGTGTACCGGGGATCAGGTTAGTGCACAGGTACCTGGGATCAAGTCGGTACACATGTACCGAGGACCAGTGGAGTATACGTGTATTGGAGATCAGGTTAGTGCATATATGCCGGGGACCAGGTTAGTACACATGTACCGACCAGGTTAGTGCACATGTACCGACCAGGTTAGTGCACATGTACCGACCAGGTTAGTGCACTTGTGCAGCTGAAATTATTTTCATAAGATTCAAAAAAAATAGTTGCATTGTACGCTGCAGAATTTCTCGCTTTCTAATAGACATTTATCCTGTCTCGCTTGCGCAGAAATAAAAATTTATATTAGAAGAAAGTGGAAGTGTTGCCGCTCAAGTTGAAGCCGTGTTACAACTATCAATAAATCCCTTCACATCAGCTTTATACTTACTTCTGTAATTCAAACCGTGGTATTAAGTGATCATAATATGTCGCATTGGTCGTCACTTACCCTTCATCCGTCTTACGCCTCAGATCATACACCTTACGTCTCCATTACAGTACAGCGTGAAGCTGGAGAAAGGAGATTACGTCATCAAACTACAGATACGTCACGAGAAACGAGACTTGTTAGAGCGCCTCAAAGACATTGCCATGGTGATCAACCACAAGTTGGCCACGGCCTTGACCCTGGATGTCTACTCGAGTCAAGCTCAGGCTCTGATTGGCGGGAAGAAATTCACGTCACGCCTCTTATCGCCCGGCCCAATCTGCCCGGTGTACATAGCGCCTCTAGCGGACGATAAGTGAGTTATTTCGCCATTTTGTCTTTTCGCTTTAAATTTTGCGGCGTTTTGACGACATGACGTCGCTAATAACAATGGATTCGTGTCCGTATTTCTTCATATGGTATGTTGATATGTTCCACAAGTGTAGCATAGACCCAGTTGAGTGTCTCTAATCTAAATATGTATTGTAAAGTTTAGTGTATCTTTGTATAAAGTGGAGCAGACTAAAATGCCAGTGTTATGCATGCATGTGGCCCCCACGTGGCACCATATCCCCTATTATCGTCCATCATAGTCCCACTCGTATGGTCTTTTCCGGGATTTCATTGACTGTGAACGAAATTTCTCGTGCTAAAGCTGCTCGCTGAAATCGAAATCTGTTGGAGAGAAAATTGGACCCATTGTCTGACTGAATGTGAATGTGTACGAAATAGGTATGTTATCATAATTTGAAAGTCCAAAAAGTGCCCTAAAGATGATGACGTGATGCACAACAATGTCACACTGTTCCACACGAGATGTACAAGTTTGGCCAGAGAAGTGGCCCAACAAGATGCGCTGTTATCCATTACGTGCAATAAACGTGTTCTTATATACTATGGACTATGAACCTAAAAATGCATCATTTCCGTGCAAACAATTGTTTGAGTAACTTGCTGAGCAGCCATTGGGCTCCAGCACTGCAGGCCGTGTATATCGCGCTGTCTGTTGCAGGGTGCCCAAGTGTGCCACACCGGGCTGCTACCTCTCGGGCAACCTGACCTTGGCCAAGGACGAAATGGGGAAGAAAGCCGTAGGTTTTGTTTTGTTTTATTCATAGCCGTGGGTAAGACTCACCTGTGGATTTGTAGGAGTCCAGGGCATGTGATGCCTTGTGTCTTGTGTATTTATGACCCAGCTAGGGGCTGGTTCCCTGTCTGTACCAAGGTACATGTGGGTGTTGCACTGCGCTGCACCGATGGCGCAAAGTTCACTCATGTCTGTCCATATCCCATGTTGACCTCAGTCCATCATGCTAGGCTTGCGTTATACGTGAGCTATGCGTGAAACAATGGTTGGCATGTCATGGATACCTCGACGTGTTTGTCCAGCCTTACGGCAGTAAACGCTGATAGCAACAAATGATATTATAGATAACTTAGAACTATAACACGCATGTAGCATTTTTATCACGTCTTTCATTCTCCCGAAATTCTATTTGAAATAAACTGCTCTGCTGTTCTATGTGATTTATATATTCTGATGTTTATTATGTCATAACGCTGAGGGGCCTGGTAGCCTGGTATATGACACTGATTAAATGTTGTTGTATACGTTCCTCGAGCTACCCACGCTCATATTTTCGTTTGTATCGCTTGTTTCAGTCCGCCATACGATTCTCCTATGTTATATTTAATTCTTCAAAGCCCGTCAAGAAAAAGTTAAAGGTATTCTTAAGGTTGCCCACACTGTTTTGGGTTTGTAACCGATCTTTCCATGATTGTGGTTCATGTTACGTTTGCCCATATATCGCTTCCCCAGTCGCCACAGCTTTGACCTCAATGACCCTTTCCCAATGTGACTCTTGGATTATTGTCATATTGCGGCAATAGAATGGGGTCTGGTAGAGGCGGGAAGGAGGGTAGAACCAGAGAGCTACACCTCGGGTTATTGTCATATTGCGGCAATGGAATGGGATCCGATGAAGGCGAGAGGAGGCTAGACCCAGAGAGCCACAAGTCGGGTTATTGTCATATTGCGGCAATGGAATGGGGTCCGATGGAGGCGAGAGGAGGCTAGACCCAGAGAGCCACAAGTCGGATTATTGTCATATTGCGGCAATGGAATGGGGTCCGATGGAGGCGAGAGAAGGCTAGACCCAGAGAGCCACAAGTCGGGTTATTGTCATATTGCGGCAATGGAATGGGGTCCGATGGAGGCGAGAGGAGGCTAGACCCAGAGAGCCACAAGTCAGGTTATTGTCCTCTTGCGGCAATGGAATGGGGTCCGATGGAGGCGAGAGGAGGCTAGACCCAGAGAGCCACAAGTCGGATTATTGTCATATTGCGGCAATGGAATGGGGTCCGATGGAGGCGAGAGGAGGCTAGACCCAGAGAGCCACAAGTCGGGTTATTGTCATATTGCGGCAATGGAATGGGGTCCGATGGAGGCGAGAGGAGGCTAGACCCAGAGAGCCACAAGTCGGGTTATTGTCATATTGCGGCAATGGAATGGGGTCCGATGGAGGCGAGAGGAGGCTAGACCCAGAGAGCCACAAGTCGGGTTATTGTCATATTGCGGCAATGGAATGGGGTCCGATGGAGGCGAGAGAAGGCTAGACCCAGAGAGCCACAAGTCGGGTTATTGTCATATTGCGGCAATGGAATGGGGTCCGATTGAGGCGAGAGGAGGCTAGACCCAGAGAGCCACAAGTCGGGTTATTGTCATATTGCGGCAATGGAATGGGGTCCGATGGAGGCGAGAGGAGGCTAGACCCAGAGAGCCACACCTCGGGTTATTGTCATATTGCGGCAATGGAATGGGGTCCGATGGAGGCGAGAGAAGGCTAGACCCAGAGAGCCACAAGTCGGGTTATTGTCATATTGCGGCAATGGAATGAGGTCCGATGGAGGCGAGAGGAGGCTAGACCCAGAGAGCCACAAGTCGGGTTATTGTCATATTGCGGCAATGGAATGGGGTCCGATGGAGGCGAGAGAAGGCTAGACCCAGAGAGCCACAAGTCGGGTTATTGTCATATTGCGGCAATGGAATGGGGTCCGATGGAGGCGAGAGGAGGCTAGACCCAGAGAGCCACACCTCGGGTTATTGTCATATTGCGGCAATGGAATGGGGTCCGATGGCGGCGAGAGGAGGCTAGACCCAGAGAGCCACAAGTCGGGTTATTGTCATATTGCGGCAATGGAATGGGGTCCGATGGAGGCGAGAGAAGGCTAGACCCAGACAGCCACAAGTCGGGTTATTGTCATATTGCGGCAATGGAATGGGGTCCGATGGAGGCGAGAGGAGGCTAGACCCAGAGAGCCACACCTCGGGTTATTGTCATATTGCGGCAATGGAATGGGGTCCGATGGAGGCGAGAGAAGGCTAGACCCAGAGAGCCACAAGTCGGGTTATTGTCATATTGCGGCAATGGAATGGGGTCCGATGGAGGCGAGAGGAGGCTAGACCCAGAGAGCCACACCTCGGGTTATTGTCCTCTTGCGGCAATGGAATGGGGTCCGATGGAGGCGAGAGAAGGCTAGACCCAGAGAGCCACAAGTCGGGTTATTGTCATATTGCGGCAATGGAATGGGGTCCGATGGAGGCGAGAGAAGGCTAGACCCAGAGAGCCACAAGTCGGGTTATTATCATATTGCGGCAATGGAATGGGGTCCGATGGAGGCGAGAGAAGGCTAGACCCAGAGAGCCACAAGTCGGGTTATTGTCATATTGCGGCAATGGAATGGGGTCCGATGGAGGCGAGAGGAGGCTAGACCCAGAGAGCCACAAGTCGGGTTATTGTCATATTGCGGCAATGGAATGGGGTCCGATGGAGGCGAGAGAAGGCTAGACCCAGAGAGCCACAAGTCGGGTTATTGTCATATTGCGGCAATGGAATGGGGTCCGATGGAGGCGAGAGAAGGCTAGACCCAGAGAGCCACAAGTCGGGTTATTGTCATATTGCGGCAATGGAATGGGGTCCGATGGAGGCGAGAGGAGGCTAGACCCAGAGAGCCACAAGTCGGGTTATTGTCATATTGCGGCAATGGAATGGGGTCCGATGGAGGCGAGAGAAGGCTAGACCCAGAGAGCCACAAGTCGGGTTATTGTCATATTGCGGCAATGGAATGGGGTCCGATGGAGGCGAGAGGAGGCTAGACCCAGAGAGCCACAAGTCGGGTTATTGTCATATTGCGGCAATGGAATGGGGTCCGATGGAGGCGAGAGAAGGCTAGACCCAGAGAGCCACAAGTCGGGTTATTGTCATATTGCGGCAATGGAATGGGGTCCGATGGAGGCGAGAGGAGGCTAGACCCAGAGAGCCACAAGTCGGGTTATTGTCATATTGCGGCAATGGAATGGGGTCCGATGGAGGCGAGAGAAGGCTAGACCCAGAGAGCCA
The DNA here is from genome assembly GCA_964019135.1 of Arenicola marina. NCBI lineage: Eukaryota > Metazoa > Annelida > Polychaeta > Arenicolidae > Arenicola > Arenicola marina. The sequence continues at coordinate 32,861,110 of OZ025254.1, read as the reverse complement.
CAAGTCGGGTTATTGTCATATTGCGGCAATGGAATGGGGTCCGATGGAGGCGAGAGGAGGCTAGACCCAGAGAGCCACAAGTCGGGTTATTGTCATATTGCGGCAATGGAATGGGGTCCGATGGAGGCGAGAGGAGGCTAGACCCAGAGAGCCACAAGTCGGGTTATTGTCATATTGCGGCAATGGAATGGGGTCCGGTGAAGCCGAGAGCCACACCACACCGAGGCGTCCCTTCACGGCGACCGACTTGTCACTAATGCACATTTTTAGGGGAAATTGATTATGGCTTCATATATATATAACGCTTATGCATTAACCCTATAGCACCACATGCGGAGGCAATTAATCCATTTGTGGGCGCATTTTTCCTGTAACTGTGACTTTACCTATGGTATCGTCCTCATCTGTCGTCTCCTCCGTGGTCTTCACATCTGTCGTATCCACATCTATGGTCACCTCTACATCTGTGGTCACCTCCACATCTGTGGTCAGCTCCACATCAGTCGTCTCCACATCTGTGGTCACCTCCACATCTGCCGTCTCCTCCACATCTGTGGTCGTCTTCACATATGTGATCGTCTTCACATATGTGGTCACTCAACATCTGTGGTCTCCTCCATATCTGCTCCACATCTGTGGTCACATCCACATCTGTGGTATCCTCCACATCTGCTCCACATCTGTGATCTCCACATCTCTGGTCACCTCCACATCTTCCGATGCCTGGTCACCATACCCCTCTCTGTTTCCGATGGCCCTCGGCTGTGTCCCCAATTCCCTCTAAGTACTAGAGCTCTGCCCTCCGGCCCCTGTAAACACTATTTCCTCTTCTCTATATACAGTTGGCCCTGAAGTGAACACTGTGAAGTGAAGCTTTGCATCGCTAACAAAACAGCGGCTGCAAAGGCTTCCTCCTCCGCCCCCCCTCCCCAATCCATGTTCGCTCGGCGCATTTTTATTTTATGTTTTAAAACTAAACACCACCTTGTTTGTATGTATACCGTGAGGTTCATACAACCTCAGCCACGGATTCCGTTCGCCCTTGTTACCACGGCAACAGGAGGTTGAGTCTGCTCTCCATCTAATGGGGGACGGACATAGTGTATACATGTATACAGTAGTTGCACCACATGGCCTGGCATACTGAAAGGGCAGTTATATCCCAGCTGCAATGATTCAAGTAGTAGTTTGATTTAAGCGTGTGCATTCACAGCCATGTCGAGCTATGCAACTCAAGTAATGATAATGCCAGTGCTTTTATGGGTCTCTTAGACTGCAGATAAGTTTAGCGCCATAATTTCTTGTTTCTTGTTGATGATTTCTATTCGTTGATTGACAAATAGTTATTGAGGTTTTAGTCAGTCGTTTACTGGTGATACAGACCGAGCCAGCAATCTCTATTGGCAGTGTATCGTCATAGGTTACTTCTCTTGTTCAGGACACAAGCACCTTCATGTACATACTGTCGGAAGCCCCCAAGAAGCAGAAAGCCAACGGGGGGAGTGCAGCCACGACCGCGAACAGCCCCAAGGAGAAGACCAAGGAAGAGGAGTTTGCTGAAGCTCTCCGTGACTTGAAGATTACCTGGATCTTCAAGTGAGTAGAGACCCGTGACCTGGAGATTGCCTGGATCTCCAAGTGAGTAGTGACCCGTGACCTGAAGATTACCTGGATCTCCAAGTGAATAGAGACCCGTGACTTGAAGATTACCTGGATCTCCAAGTGAGTAGTGACCCGTGACCTGAAGATTACCTGGATCTCCAAGTGAGTAGTGACCCGTGTCCTGAAGATTACCTGGATCTCCAAGTGAGTAGAGACTCGTGACTTGAAGATTACCTGGATCTCCAAGTGACTTAGAGACCCGTGACCTGAAGATTACCTGGATCTCCAAGTAAGTAGAGACCCGTGACTTGAAGATTACCTGGATCTCCAAGTGAGTAGAGACCCGTGACCTGAAGATTACCTGGATCTCCAAGTGAGTAGAGACCCGTGACCTGAAGATTACCTGGATCTCCAAGTAAGTAGACCCGTGACTTGAAGATTACCTTGATCTCCAAGTGAGTAGAGACCCGTGACCTGAAGATTACCTGGATGCCCAAATGAGTAGAGACCCGTGACCTGAAGATTACCTGGATCTCCAAGTAAGTAGAGACCCGTGACTTGAAGATTACCTGGATCTCCAAGTGAGTAGAGACCCGTGACCTGAAGATTACCTGAATCTCCAAGTGAGTAGAGACCCGTGACCTGAAGATTACCTGGATCTCCAAGTGAGTAGGGACCCGTGACCTTAAGATTACCTGGATCTCCAAGTGAGTTGAGACCCGTGACCTGAAGATTACCTGGATCTCCAAGTGAGTAGAGACCCGTGACCTGAAGATTATCTGGATCTCCAAGTGAGTAGAGACCCGTGACCTTAAGATTACCTAGATCTCCAAGTGAGTAGAGACCCGTGACCTGAAGATTACCTGGATCTCCAAGTGAGTAGAGACCCGTGACCTGAAGATTACCTGGAACTCCAAGTGAGTAGAGACCCGTGACCTGAAGATTACCTGGAACTCCAAGTGAGTAGAGACCCGTGACCTGAAGATTACCTGGATCTCCAAGTGAGTAGAGACCCGTGACCTGAAGATTACCTGGAACTCCAAGTGAGTAGAGACCCGTGACCTGAAGATTACCTGGATGCCCAAGTGAGTAGAGACCCGTGACCTGAAGATTACCTGGATCTCCAAGTGAGTAGAGACCCGTGACCTTAAGATTACCTGGATCTCCAAGTGAGTAGAGACCCGTGACCTGAAGATTACCTGGATCTCCAAGTGACTAGAGACCCGTGACCTGAAGATTACCTGGATCTCCAAGTGAGTAGGGACCCGTGACCTGAAGATTACCTGGATCTCCAAGTGAGTAGAGACCCGTGACTTGAAGATTACCTGGATCTCCAAGTGAGTAGAGACCCGTGACCTGAAGATTACCTGGACCTCCAAGTAAGTAGAGACCCGTGACTTGAAGATTACCTGGATCTCCAAGTGAGTAGAGACCCGTGACCTGAAGATTACCTGGATCTCCAAGTGAGTAGAGACCCGTGACCTGAAGATTACCTGGAACTCCAAGTGAGTAGAGACCCGTGACCTGAAGATTACCTGGATGCCCAAGTGAGTAGAGACCCGTGACCTGAAGATTACCTGGATCTCCAAGTGAGTAGAGACCCGTGACCTTAAGATTACCTGGATCTCCAAGTGAGTAGAGACCCGTGACCTGAAGATTACCTGGATGCCCAAGTGAGTAGAGACCCGTGACCTGAAGATTACCTGGAACTCCAAGTAAGTAGAGACCCGTGACCTGAAGATTACCTGGAACTCCAAGTGAGTAGAGACCCGTGACCTGAAGATTACCTGGATCTCCAAGTGAGTAGAGACCCGTGACCTGAAGATTACCTGGAACTCCAAGTGAGTAGAGACCCGTGACCTGAAGATTACCTGGATGCCCAAGTGAGTAGAGACCCGTGACCTGAAGATTACCTGGATCTCCAAGTGAGTAGAGACCCGTGACCTTAAGATTACCTGGATCTCCAAGTGAGTAGAGACCCGTGACCTGAAGATTACCTGGATCTCCCAGTGAGTAGAGACCCGTGACCTGAAGATTACCTGGATCTCCAAGTGATTAGGGACCCGTGACCTGAAGATTACCTGGATCTCCAAGTGAGTAGAGACCCGTGACCTGAAGATTACCTGGATCTCCAAGTGAGTAGAGACCCGTGACCTGAAGATTACCTGGAACTCCAAGTGAGTAGAGACCCGTGACCTGAAGATTACCTGGATGCCCAAGTGAGTAGAGACCCGTGACCTGAAGATTACCTGGATCTCCAAGTGAGTAGAGACCCGTGACCTTAAGATTACCTGGATCTCCAAGTGAGTAGAGACCCGTGACCTGAAGATTACCTGGATCTCCAAGTGACTAGAGACCCGTGACCTGAAGATTACCTGGATCTCCAAGTGAGTAGGGACCCGTGACCTGAAGATTACCTGGATCTCCAAGTGAGTAGAGACCCGTGACTTGAAGATTACCTGGATCTCCAAGTGAGTAGAGACCCGTGACCTGAAGATTACCTGGATATCCAAGTAAGTAGAGACCCTTGACTTGAAGATTACCTGGATCTCCAAGTGAGTAGAGACCCGTGACCTGAAGATTACCTGGATCTCCAAGTGAGTAGAGACCCGTGACCTGAAGATTACCTGGATCTCCAAGTGAGTAGAGACCCGTGACCTAAAGATTACCTGGAACTCCAAGTGAGTAGAGACCCGTGACCTGAAGATTACCTGGAACTCCAAGTGAGTAGAGACCCGTGACCTGAAGATTACCTGGATCTCCAAGTGAGTAGAGACCCGTGACCTGAAGATTACCTGGAACTCCAAGTGAGTAGAGACCCGTGACCTGAAGATTACCTGGATGCCCAAGTGAGTAGAGACCCGTGACCTGAAGATTACCTGGATCTCCAAGTGAGTAGAGACCCGTGACCTGAAGATTACCTGGATCTCCAAGTGAGTAGAGACCCGTGACCTGCAGATTACCTGGATCCCCAAGTGAGTAGAGACCCGTGACCTTAAGATTACCTGGATCTCCAAGTGAGTAGAGACCCGTGACCTGAAGATTACCTGGATCTCCAAGTGAGTAGACCCGTGACCTGAAGATTACCTGGATCTCCAAGTGAGTAGGGACCCGTGACCTGAAGATTACCTGGATCTCCAAGTGAGTAGAGACCCGTGACCTGAAGATTACCTGGATCTCCAAGTGAGTAGAGACCCGTGACCTGAAGATTACTTGGAACTCCAAGTGAGTAGAGACCCGTGACCTGAAGATTACCTGGATGCCCAAGTGAGTAGAGACCCGTTACCTGAAGATTACCTGGATCTCCAAGTGAGTAGAGACCCGTGACCTTAAGATTACCTGGATCTCCAAGTGAGTAGAGACTCGTGACCTGAAGATTACCTGGATCTCCAAGTGAGTAGAGACCCGTGACCTTAAGATTACCTGGATCTCCAAGTGAGTAGAGACTCGTGACCTGAAGATTACCTGGATCTCCAAGTGAGTAGAGACCCGTGACCTGAAGATTACCTGGATCTCCAAGTGAGTAGAGACCCGTGACCTGAAGATTACCTGGATCTCCAAGTGAGTAGAGACCCGTGACCTTAAGATTACCTAGATCTCCAAGTGAGTAGAGAGCCGTGACCTGAAGATTACCTGGATCTCCAAGTGAGTAGAGACCCGTGACCTGAAGATTACCTGGATCTCCAAGTGAGTAGAGACCCGTGACCTGAAGATTACCTGGATCTCCAAGTGAGTAGAGGCCCGTGACCTGAAGATTACCTGGATCTCCAAGTGAGTAGAGACCCGTGACCTTAAGATTACCTGGATCTCCAAGTGAGTAGAGAGCCGTGACCTGAAGATTACCTGGATCTCCAAGTGAGTAGAGACCCGTGACCTGAAGATTACCTGGATCTCCAAGTGAGTAGAGACCCGTGACCTGAAGATTACCTGGATCTCCAAGTGAGTAGAGACCCGTGACCTGAAGATTACCTGGATCTCCAAGTGAGTAGAGACCCGTGACCTGAAGATTACCTGGATCTCCAAGTGAGTAGAGACCCGTGGCCTGAAGATTACCTGGATCCCCAAGTGAGTAGAGACCCGTGACCCTGAAGATTACCTGGATCCCCAAGTGAGTAGAGACCCCAGGTCACCACGCTCAGACAGGTCCACTGGCCTCACCAGCCTAACGTAGACTGCCGGCGAGCAGAGCCGGCGGTCCTGGGTTCGATTTCCGGTGGCAACTTCATGATTTTACATCTTCTTTCATCTGATTAACTTCCAAGTTCACTATTCCAGAGCCCAAATGGTGCAGTCTCATGTGCCGGAGCGTTTCTCAATTTATACACCAAATTATATTTGAAGATGTTAATGGTTTGGATAAATGTGTTGAAACATTTAGTTATGCAGAGTAGTAGTGAGTGTTGAACAGACAACCGGGTAAGCTGATTAAATAGAAGCTTATAGAAGGGAATGTTATACAGAGCGAATGAAGAATTTTTAGAAGTGAGGACAGTGAGTCTCTGTATTGGATAATGTGTTATACAGAAGGGATGGTTTGGTTTCAGGCTTGATGACAGTGAGTCTGTATTGGATAATGTGTTATACAGAAGGGATGGTTTGGTTTCAGGCTTGAGGACAGTGAGTTTTGTATTGGATAATGTGTTATACAGTAGGGATGGTTTGGTTTCAGGCTTGAGGACAGTGAGTCTGTATTGGATAATGTGTTATACAGAAGGGATGGTGAGGTTTCAGGCTTGAGGACTGTGAGTCTCTGTATTGGATAATGTGTTATACAGAAGGGATGGTTTGGTTTCAGGCTTGAGGACAGTGAGTCTCTGTATTGGATAATGTGTTATACAGAAGGGATGGTGTGGTATCAGGCTTGAGGACAGTGAGTCTCTGTATTGGATAATGTGTTATACAGAAGGGATGGTTTGGTTTCAGGCTTGAGGACAGTGAGTCTCTGTATTGGATAATGTATTATACAGAAGGGATGGTTTGGTTTCAGGCTTGAGGACAGTGAGTCTCTGTATTGGATAATGTGTTATACAGAATGGATGGTTTAGTTTCAGGCTTGAGGACAGTGAGTCCCTGTATGGGTTAATGTGTTACACAGAAGGGATGGTGTGGTTTTAGACTTGACGACAGTGAGTCTCTGTGTTGGATGATGTGTTATACAGAAGGGATGGTGTGGTTTCAGGCTTGAGGACAGTGAGTCTCTGTATTGGATAATGTGTTATACAGAAGGGATGGTTTGGTTTCAGGCTTGAGGACAGTGAGTCTCTGTATTGCATAATGTGTTATACAGAAGGGATGGTGTGGTTTCAGGCTTGAGGACAGTGAGTCTCTGTATTGGATAATGTGTTATACAGAAGGGATGGTGTGGTTTCAGGCTTGAGGACAGTGAGTCTCTGTATTGGATAATGTGTTATACAGAAGGGATGGTTTGGTTTCAGGCTTGAGGACAGTGAGTCTCTGTATTGGATAATGTGTTATACAGAAGGGATGGTGTGGTTTCAGGCTTGAGGACAGTGAGTCTCTCTATTGGATAATGTGTTATACAGAAGGGATGGTGTGGTTTCAGGCTTGAGGACAGTGAGTCTCTGTATTGGATAATGTGTTATACAGAAGGGATGGTGTGGTTTCAGGCTTGAGGACAGTGAGTCTCTGTATTGGATAATGTGTTATGCAGAAGGGATGGTGTGGTTTCAGGCTTGAGGACAGTCTCTGTATTGGATAATGTGTTATACAGAAGGGATGGTGTGGTTTCAGGCTTGAGGACAGTGAGTCTCTGTATTGGATAATGTGTTATACAGAAGGGATGGTGTGGTTTCAGGCTTGAGGACAGTGAGTCTCTGTATTGGATAATGTGTTATACAGAAGGGATGGTTTGGTTTCAGGCTTGAGGACAGTGAGTCTCTGTATTGGATAATGTGTTATACAGAAGGGATGGTTTGGTTTCAGGCTTGAGGACAGTGAGTCTCTGTATTGGATAATGTGTTATACAGAAGGGATGGTTTGGTTTCAGGCTTGAGGACAGTGAGTCTCTGTATTGGATAATGTGTTATACAGAAGGGATGGTGTGGTTTCAGGCTTGAGGACAGTGAGTCTCTGTATTGGATAATGTGTTATACAGAAGGGATGGTGTGGTTTCAGGCTTGAGGACAGTGAGTCTCTGTATTGGATAATGTGTTATACAGAAGGGATGGTTTGGTTTCAGGCTTGAGGACAGTGAGTCTCTGTATTGGATAATGTGTTATACAGAAGGGATGGTGTGGTTTCAGGCTTGAGGACAGTGAGTCTCTGTATTGGATAATGTGTTATACAGAAGGGATGGTGTGGTTTCAGGCTTGAGGACAGTGAGTCTCTGTATTGGATAATGTGTTATACAGAAGGGATGGTTTGGTTTCAGGCTTGAGGACAGTGAGTCTCTGTATTGGATAATGTGTTATACAGAAGGGATGGTGTGGTTTCAGGCTTGAGGACAGTGAGTCTCTGTATTGGATAATGTGTTATACAGAAGGGATGGTGTCGTTTCAGGCTTGAGGACAGTGAGTCTCTCTATTGGATAATGTGTTATACAGAAGGGATGGTTTGGTTTCAGGCTTGAGGACAGTGAGTCTCTGTATTGGATAATGTGTTATACAGAAGGGATGGTGTGGTTTCAGGCTTGAGGACAGTGAGTCTCTGTATTGGATAATGTGTTATACAGAAGGGATGGTGTCGTTTCAGGCTTGAGGACAGTGAGTCTCTCTATTGGATAATGTGTTATACAGAAGGGATGGTTTGGTTTCAGGTTTGAGGACAGTGAGTCTCTGTATTGGATAATGTGTTATACAGAAGGGATGGTGTGGTTTCAGGCTTGAGGACAGTGAGTCTCTGTATTGGATAATGTTTTATACAGAAGGGATGGTGTGGTTTCAGGCTTGAGGACAGTGAGTCTCTGTATTGGATAATGTGTTATACAGAAGGGATGGTGTGGTTTCAGGCTTGAGGACAGTGAGTCTCTGTATTGGATAATGTGTTATACAGAAGGGATGGTGTGGTTTCAGGCTTGAGGACAGTGAGTCTCTGTATTGGATAATGTGTTATACAGAAGGGATGGTTTGGTTTTAGGCTTGAGGACAGTGAGTCTCTGTATTGGATAATGTGTTATACAGAAGGGATGGTGTGGTTTCAGGCTTGAGGACAGTGAGTCTCTGTATTGGATAATGTGTTATACAGAAGGGATGGTTTGGTTTCAGGCTTGAGGACAGTGAGTCTCTCTATTGGATAATGTGTTATACAGAAGGGATGGTGTGGTTTCAGGCTTGAGGACAGTGAGTCTCTGTATTGGATAATGTGTTATACAGAAGGGATGGTGTGGTTTCAGGCTTGAGGACAGTGAGTCTCTGTATTGGATAATGTGTTATACAGAAGGGATGGTTTGGTTTCAGGCTTGAGGACAGTGAGTCTCTGTATTGGATAATGTGTTATACAGAAGGGATGGTTTGGTTTCAGGCTTGAGGACAGTGAGTCTCTGTATTGGATAATGTGTTATACAGAAGGGATGGTGTGGTTTCAGGCTTGAGGACAGTGAGTCTCTGTATTCGATAATGTTTTATACAGAAGGGATGGTGTGGTTTCAGGCTTGAGGACAGTGAGTCTCTGTATTGGATAATGTGTTATACAGAAGGGATGGTGTGGTTTCAGGCTTGAGGACAGTGAGTCTCTGTATTGGATAATGTGTTATACAGAAGGGATGGTGTGGTTTCAGGCTTGAGGACAGTGAGTCTCTGTATTGGATAATGTGTTATACAGAAGGGATGGTTTGGTTTCAGGCTTGAGGACAGTGAGTCTCTGTATTGGATAATGTGTTATACAGAAGGGATGGTGTGGTTTCAGGCTTGAGGACAGTGAGTCTCTGTATTGGATAATGTGTTATACAGAAGGGATGGTTTGGTTTCAGGCTTGAGGACAGTGAGTCTCTCTATTGGATAATGTGTTATACAGAAGGGATGGTGTGGTTTCAGGCTTGAGGACAGTGAGTCTCTGTATTGGATCATGTGTTATACAGAAGGGATGGTGTGGTTTCAGGCTTGAGGACAGTGAGTCTCTGTATTGGATAATGTGTTATACAGAAGGGATGGTGTGGTTTCAGGCTTGAGGACAGTGAGTCTCTGTATTGGATAATGTGTTATACAGAAGGGATGGTGTGGTTTCAGGCTTGAGGACAGTGAGTCTCTGTATTGGATAATGTGTTATACAGAAGGGATGGTTTGGTTTCAGGCTTGAGGACAGTGAGTCTCTTTATTGGATAATGTGTTATACAGAAGGGATGGTGTGGTTTCAGGCTTGAGGACAGTGAGTCTCTGTATTGGATAATGTGTTATACAGAAGGGATGGTGTGGTTTCAGGCTTGAGGACAGTGAGTCTCTGTATTGGATAATGTGTTATACAGAAGGGATGGTGTGGTTTCAGGCTTGAGGACAGTGAGTCTCTGTATTGGATAATGTGTTATACAGAAGGGATGGTGTGGTTTCAGGGTTGAGGACAGTGAGTATCTCTACGGGGAACTGTGTAAGGAGCATGAGGGACATCTGGCTGTGCACGTGGCTAGACTTCACGCGCTGGACGCTGAAAAGGTGTGTGACCCTTTCCAAGATGGACGCTCAGGTTTATGTATCTTCACATTTACGGAGTCAGCAACGATTTAGAGGTTGTACGGAATCAACAATGATTTAGAGGTTGTATGCAGTCAACAATGATTTAGGAGTCAACAAAGATTGAGAGGTCGACAGAACTATCTGTTGTTTTCGTCGCATTGAATTTCTATTGTCTTTATCGTCCATTATATGTCAGCTTCTTAAAAACCTTAGCAACTAAAATAAAGTTATCCCGTTCTCGCCTCTGCTCGAACTTTCTTGCGCATGTCACTCTTGGGGAGTATACGCTACCCTCTGCCTCCCCACCCACCCCTAGGACCGCCTGAAGCGCCTGGAGGCCGTCGTGGTGGCGGCCCGGGAGGTCCTGTCCCGCATTGACCAGGCCTCCCTGCTGGCGTACTACGGCATCAAGGTGGACACCAGGCCCGACGCCACCACCATGAAGAGGTACGGCGCCAATGGATGTAAAGTCTGAGGGGGTTAGCGTGGTTTTCCGGGGAAAGTTAATTTCGCCAACGCTCGCGGCAAACGGCCACGGTGAAACGTACACGCTAATTGACGTACGACAACTATTTTCCTTCCCACAATGCAGCCGAACATGTGTTGCGGGCGAACCCACTAACCAATTAACCATAGCTTACATATATTGTCACAAATATACACATTCCTACGCCCTTGACTAAACAGATTCACAATCTAATTACCTCATTCATATGGAAAGACTCTAGGCCCAATGTTAAGTTGCAGGTCATTTCTCAACCAATTGATAAGGGAGGTCTAAAGTTTCCACTGTTTGATAAGCACATATCTCCATAGAAGACCTATTTCACACCAGATGTTGCTTGAATATGTCCGATATGAAGCAGTTACCGCTCTTTTACAAGGATATAATATCTTCATGGAATGAACTTGGATCGAAATTTACCGTTGAACATGCAACCGATATATTGGAAGAATGGTTGTGGTTTAATCCACTCATTCAAATTGGTGGTGACCCAGTATTTCACTATAACTGGTACTTGAAGGGAATAAATAAAGTTAAAGATCTGATCGGTGCGCAATGTCAGTTTTTAACTGCATCTGATTTTTGTGTTAAATATGGTTTAAAATGTAACTTTTTGGAATATTGCAGCCTATGTCATGCCATACCGTATGCGTGGAAAAGATCATTGTTAATTCAAGGCTGCATTCAAGATATTACAGTGTCAGATCTGATATCTTTACCCAGCAAAGCGACATATTTGTATCTTATCCCACCCACCACAACTGTAAGTCAAAGGGAAAAATGGATGGAAATCTTTCAGTTTGATGAATCTGCTTGGAATCTCATCTGTGTTTTACCTTTTAAATCTGCTGTTGAAACGAGGCTTTACTCCCTGCAGTTCTCCATTCTGTATAGATTTGTTCCTTACAAAAAACGTTTGAATCTGATGAATATCGTTGATAGTGCTAATTGGGATAAATGTGATATGGTTGATACCATAGTACACAGATTTGTTGATTGCAGTGAGGTTAAGACATTTTGGAATGAATTTGAAAGCTTTTGGCAGCAGGCAACTGATTCTGTATTGATGCTGAATTCAGAAAACATTTTAATGGGGATATATGATCAACCGCATTACACTCTAAATAATTGTCTTTTGCTAGCAAAACATTTTGTTCATAGTCAGAAATGTAAATCGATATGGATAAAACTCACAGCATTTCGGATTAAGCTCAGGTACCATATCATAACTCAAAAGCACATTTTACTTAAAAACAATCAAACTGACTTGTATGTAAACAGGTGGCATAAACTTTTCGCCAACTTGTGAATTTGCCCACTTATGTTGTATTTGTATGCTGCATTTCTTTTGCATTTTCTTAGCATCTGTTTCATTTGTATTTGTGTGTAGCTAGTACCCACCGCTTCGTACGTGCCTGTAACTGATGTACCCACTTTTTTCAAAGCAATGAAAAAAAAAAAGAAAAAAAGAAAGCTTGCCAATAATAGCATAATCTGATCCGTGTAAAATAGGTTAGGTAGGTAATGAGAAATATTGGGAATTGATATTTACGGGGTATCACCCCCAACGTCAGAAGATTCACCGTCCGTATTTTAATATTATGGTGCGGGACTGCCCGCTTGGTAACCCCGGTCCATAGCGGCCCGGCAAAAGAAGCCTGACTCGTTCTGATGCGACTTCTATATGTATGTTTATTATGTTACTTTGATAGATAGATAGTTTAATATGTTGCGCGCTGTATATGGGTGTTGTGTGTTGCTTTCCAGCGAGATGGACAAGCAGAAGAACGCCCTGATAGACGCCTACGTCCGTCTGGGATGTGCCCAGGCAGACATGCTGCTAGAACAAAACAAGCAGTCCGGGCAGGCAGCGGAAGAGGTGACCTCGTCTTCGACCCAAGAGGTCAAGGTCACTGATATCGACGACATCGTGAAAGAAGTGCAGAAATGGGTCGACCTAAATGATTCCAAGGTGAGATTACTGCACACCCTTACACCACACTGTTATTGCTCTCACGTCGGCTCTATCAGGAGTTCTTTCCGGTGACGATATATGACCTTATTTATTAAAGGGTTGATCCCGGGAGAAGCCGCCCGAATGGTTTGGTCGTTAGCGCGTTCGGCGTAGTTAAAGTTGCATATCGAGCTCTTTCCCGCCAAAGCTTAAGAAGTCAAAATACAAATAAGAATCAGTCCTTGAATCATTCAAAATTTCTTTTGTCTATATTCCTCGCATGCCAGAGTGCCAAATGGAATCTCTTAGCCTTGACCGTGATATCAATTTACCACAAGTTTTCATTTTAGTGGTAAACGTCATCAGTTTGTGTGCTTTGCGATGCTTTGGTATAAGTAGTGCCGAGACAGAGTTCTGTGGTGTCCCGGGAATGACACGTTTGCCACATGACAGCCGAAACGGCGATGTTTATCAGGTTTCTGAATTTATAGAATGAAGCAATCGCCCTTATTTTCTGCAAATTTTGATATAAATTTCGCCGCATCATACCGCATGTCGCTGGTGTTCCACGGAAACTGATGTCTCTGTGTTTGTATTTGTAAAATGATGGCCTTCTTAGACAGGCGAAGGGTGTTTCCTTGTCAACCTGGCTTTGCTCTACCTTACCCGAATCCCTGAAAGTGGTGTAGCATTTCATGTTAGAGTTTTCTTCTCAGACAAATCGAAAACTATGACCACGATCCTCTGTTTAAGCCCTTCCGTTAGGCCTCCAAATGTGAACTTGGTAGCTGACTTTTGTGTCTCTGTCCTTCAGGCCAGTCAGCTTGCCCACAGACACGCTCTGGTACACAAGTACTATGGAAAGGCCATCAAGATTCTGCAGAAACAGGCGGAGGACAAAAACAATCAAGACTTCGATAAGCGCTACATAGAGGTGAGTGAAGGACCTGTCAATGACTGCTTGAGTAAATGTTTGGATGACGATGGGAAATGTTTGAGTTACTGTTTGGATAACAGTGTTAAATGTTTGAGTAATTGTTTGGATGACGATGGAAAATATGACTGTTTAATCGGCTTAATTGGCTTTGATTTGCTGCTAATGTCTTTGTTTTAACCTGTATCCCTGTCTGGCATTTTTCAGCTGTTATCTCTGCTGAACTGGGACCACTGCGCCCGTCACTTCGAGAACTGGCTGCTGGCTAGGTACCCGCCAGGATATCGGCCATTTTGATGACCCCATCCCGCTAGAGAATGACACCCAGCCCGCCCCCGCCCCACGCCCGCCCTCACCAGTTATCCCTGGGATGTGGGACACCAAGTGACAGAAACATGACGTTGGATATAATAATTATCTTTCGCTCTCGCCACTGTTGACGGGTTCGGATGTGTACATCTCGTAATTTTTTTCATCAGACAGAGGACAGATTTCGCGACCTCGTGCGCCGGGTATTTGTATCGTATGAACACATGTGTTATTATCTTGTGAACACATGTCTTATTATCTTGTGAACACGTATGTTGTGTTATGTCCACATGGGGTATAGTTTAAGTGAACGCAGGCGTTGTGTGTGAACCACATGAACACGTGTTATGTATTATATGAACACATGTGTTATCATTTAGTTAGATTTGGAATCTTCCGAAAGTTCGGATTTATTAACAAAATATAGTTTGATTTAGTTAACTTCATTCCTATTTATTGTAAAATACGGTCTCCTCTCTCGAAAGTCCTTGTGGTTTGGTAACATCCTTGTCTTGTGGAATTATTTTTGACAACGTTTGTTAAGTTTTCCCTTCTATATTTAGATACTATATATATTACGCAAGCATTAACATAAAGAAAACAAAAAAAAGTAACAAATTCAGTGAGTTAAATTCAATCTTTGGGATAGTTCTTTCACGTTTTGTTTGACACAGGACTAGTTATTGTAAGGGCCTGTGGCATACTTTCGTTAGTTTGACCTGCTGCCTTTTAAGGTAGTGACTAATACACCTCCTGTATGCGTATTTGAAATGTTCCGGAATGCATCGTCTGTTTTCTACTTTTGTCGGTCAACATTTCATGACGTGGCTGTTATTGGGTACGCGTGACCGGTGAGTAGTCCGGTAGCTGATGTGGTAGTTATGGCGACCTCTCCTTTGTTGTGGTCACCTTGTCGCGACTTTTGACAACGCGACAGGGAAAATAAAGAACGATGCACTTTTTCTGTTTGGTTTTATTTTGTGTCCAGGAAATTGGTACATTGTTTAAGCCCATAACTCGTCAAACATACTCGTCAACTGAAGCCGTAATAGACTTACCCATACTCCGACACTAAGCCCCGCCCACGCTTGAATCCTTCCTCGTTAATCGTGAGCATGAAATTGACCATCAGAGCTGACGGTAGGTACAAGTGAGACATACTCCTCTCTGAAACTGACAAGAAAGTGACCTGCTGCTTTCTTTGTCCGACTTGTTTGTCCGACATAACGCACGTGGAACTTTTTTTCACCGCATGATTGGATACAAGCAACAGTGACGTCAGTTAATGATTGACAGCCTGGATTGGTGTCTTCCTGAACTGCATCCCTGGAGCTCTATTGATAATAGCGCGGACAGCCCGTCTTGCGGGACCGATGAACTGTCGCCGCGCGTACTGCAAGTCTTAGATCAGGGGGGCATTTCACTAACATCTCGCTCGTCAAGTTCAAAACGAAGAAAACCCCAAAATATAGGAATTTATCGTAACTATATTGTGAACACGGTAATAATAATGGCGAAAGATAAAATTCTTTAGAGAACCAAAACGATATCCGACGATCAAAAGGAACGTTTCACAAAATAAAGCGATCATAAGATAAAGCAAATTGTTGTTGGGCCATCAACAACGTTTTTCCGACCGGGACATATCATTGGAACAATACAATTAAGTATTAGTCATAAGTAATTATAAATAACTTCTTACACACAGACACCTGAATCTAAGTCCTGGAACCGCCTTAAAGTGGCGCCTTCCGTCAAGCAGGATGGTCCACACGAAGATCCACGAACAATTAAGTAGACCCGTTTGATCTTAATATCACTTCACTTGACACAGCCAGAAGGTACTTAACAGAAGCGAACGGGCGTTTAAAACTGGTGCATGTTATTCAAAATTGTTATAGTATATAATATATGCACGTTCCTGATAAGTATTAAAAGACTGCACGCCATCTCTTTTCACACATTCCGGGCGATTTATTATTTTGGGTTCTGTCGGCGACAAAAACAACGCAGATTCCAAGCCACCTGCAAGGTTACATTATGATGAAACTGTAAATCTTCTCGACAGACTGAGACAGAGCCATATAAGGTGGTATCTTATGAAGATACGTGCCATTATTTTGATAAAGTGGTATTATGTAAACAGCGATGTAGATGTGTTTAGTATGTGAAACATGTCGCTGGCAAAAAAAGATACCGTGGATAATTTAAATGACCAACACAATTACATCTTGAAATTCGATAACACGACATTTACTGATGTTTTATATGCATGAAGCTATGAAAATAGTCTGATATAACTTCTAGTACAAAACTACATTCATTTCAACTTATAGCAAATAGTGTTAACCCTTAGTTCTTATAAGATATAGGAGGTAACTGTATAAACAAAATTGAAGGACAGTTCAGATCACGCCTGTAACGTATTGTTCAGACATTGAAGGGGAGAGAAGTTTATCAAAGCGGTCTTGTTGCGGCCCATAAACTTATAGCAGGAATTCATGCGCGCTACAGGTAAATTGTCATGCCGTCTCGCGCGCATGCACACCTATTGACATGAGTCACCGGTAGGCGACAAGGTGCTAGCGCTGTGACGTCACCGCTAGCTGCCGCTACCAGTCAGCCAGTCGATTTGGGTGTGACCACCGATGCACCTCACAAACTCCTCCCAAATTTGTACATTTACTAAATTTGGCGATCCAGTGAATTAAGGGACAAATGACGCGGATAAAGTGCTAGTGATATCAGGTAAGTTTGTCACATACACGGGGAGGAATTATGCTGGAAGACCTGATAAATATATGGTTCACTAACACGTACGGTGTTATTGGTAGACAGTTGGCAAACGACTTCTAAACCTGGCCGTGCATAGCCATAGACTTGGCTTGGTGGCCGTCTCACTGGCTGACTTTCCACGTCACTCGGTTCTTATAGGATTTCAAGTACTGCACTCGCTACCCAAGTCCACATGTTAACT
The DNA here is from genome assembly GCA_964019135.1 of Arenicola marina. Taxonomy (NCBI): domain Eukaryota; kingdom Metazoa; phylum Annelida; class Polychaeta; family Arenicolidae; genus Arenicola; species Arenicola marina. The sequence continues at coordinate 32,844,205 of OZ025254.1, read as the reverse complement.
GATTAATGCCTATGATATCGAATTGGCTTACGAACGGCAGTTTAATCTGCCCATTTGTAGGCCATACTGATTAGAACTCCTGTCCATGATAACATGATTGATGCCATGATGGGATATAAGTTCTAACACGCTGAGTTGTCTGCCTCCGTGACTGCAGGTACGAATATTTTCAGTATCAGCTCAATTAATGTACAGCTGTATATACTAAGCCCAAGGTAAGTTACAAGATAATTATACAATTTGAACTTGTAAAATGTTGTCTACATACTTCAACATATGTGTGAATTAACCCTTCTTTATATAACCTAAATAAAATTTTCCACTGTAACATTATATATGTTTATATGAAAGACATCCATCTGCATTAGATATCTAGCAGGTATAGTTATATAAGAGTGCACCTCCTTTAGCCTAGCAACTACCTTTCCCCCTGCTACGAATAAACAAATATATATTAGATAATATCTACTAAATGTAGTTATGAAGCCTGTTAAATGAAATGTATAATATTTATTTGATATCCATTAATAAAAAGCAATTTTTACTAAGAAGTATATTGAAGATTGAAAGCATTATCAAGCCAGCCTGATTGAGATGAGGAAATGTAACTTTATATACATAGATTAAATATATGACCTGCTGTTAAGACTTTTTCAAATTTTTATTGAGTCTTCATTCGAAGACGACTGATAAGTAATGCATAAATATACTTTACGTTTTGGGTAAATGTCATTGACATTAAGATATTTGTATGCATCTGTTGTGTGTTATATTTAAGAATACATAGAGTAATTGATTTAATTCACAACTGATCAAGTTACCCCTTCTGTCCTCTCTCATGCAGTTTACACATGGAATGTAACAGCTAAAATAGCCATATGGCTTACACCTCAATCTTAGCAATTAATATAGTCTTTCAAGACATCAATTTCAGGTTTATAGCCTTTACTTAATCAGTCAATTAGCATACTCTAGAATAAATCACATGACATGAAGTAGAGTAAACCATTCACATTTTGTCATATAACTAATTTTATTCTTGCTTTATATCCAAATAAGGCAGCAACAACTGAAACATCTAATGCTACTATTGCAATAAGGCCCACTGTGTAAAATATGTAACAGCTAACATTATCGGAATAATCCTAATAAGGTACCAGTAGCATAAATACCTTATGTTATTATGGACATAGCTAAATACTGAAATAGTTATATAGTATGTGACATTATTGGTGCACAAAGTCCTAAGGTGATAGTACCTTAAATACCCAATGTTATTATTGCAATAATCTATAACAATGTAACAGTAGCTATTACACCTATCACATAATATTATGGTTTAACTGTGTCTTAATAAGGCACCAGAAAATAGGTGCCAGAAAAAGTAGGTACTACACCTAACATTACTACTGTAATACCTTGTAATTTAGGTAAAGTAGTTATTACACCTAACATTACGGTACTATTGTAATAGGATCCTATAAGGTAAAGTAGGTAATACACCTACCATTGCTATTGTAATAGGTCCCTATAAGGTAAAGTAGCTATTACACCTACCATTGCTATTGTAATGGGTTCTAATAAGGTAAATTAAGTATTACATCTAACTTTACTATTGTAATAGGTCCTTATACGGTAAAGTAGGTATTACACGTAACATTATGGTACTATTGTCATAGGTCCCTATAAGGTAAAGTAGGTATTACACCTTACATTACTATTGTAATAGGTCCTAATAAGGTAAAGTAGGTATTACACCTTACATTACTATTGTAATAGGTCCTTATACAGTAAAGTAGGTATTACATCTAATATTGCTATTATCATAGGTCCTAATAAGGTAAAAATTCCAACCCCGCTGTGCTCGTCTGTGTGGTCACAGGAAACAGATCCCATGGCCTCCTTTGCAAAGAGTAGGGGTTACCCCAGGGACATGGCTCCACTCTTCCCTTCCTTCTCCTTGATGTGATATGACCAGAAGTGGTTAAAGCATCCTGAATATACAACCAACCTATTAAGGTAAAGTAGGTATTACAACAAACATTACTTTTTTAATAGGACCAAATAAGGTAAAGTATTAGGTAATCTAATACTTATAACAAATATTAAACAGCTTTAAGCAATAATACATGCCAGAAATTTGGTACTAGTGTCAACTCAACCCCCCCCCCCCCGCCCCATCATCCTCAATTTTCGTCTCAGATACAATCAGTGTACAAACCAGAAAGTTGTTACTAATTGGTCTCTATTATAGCATAAATATGATGCATGACTTAACATTAGTTGCCTTCAGTTATTTTTCATGCTAAGCCTCCATTTTAACAATTGTTTGTATTTGGTTTAATTTGGATGAAGTCTGCTCAAGGAAATCTGTGTAAGGAGAATATGAAGCATAAAGGGAAAATATAGAAAACAATTTACTAATTTATCAGAGCCACTTTATAATTTATTTCCACATGACAATGCTTGACAACTTATAATAGTTTTATAATTACTCTTGCAGAACGACTTGGATATCCTCATTGACCTAGGAATTACACCACAAGGAATTCACGATGGTTATTCTTGGAAAGGTGAGTTATCTTCCAATACATACAGGAGGTGTGTGTCCCTTTAGCCATCTTACCCAATCAGAAGCCGTGCTGCGTGGTTTGTAGACAGGATGGAAGGGACCAGGCTCATGCAGACAGCAGTATCGGGAGGCGAGCTGAGGTTAACAGCTCGAGTTTTCATCAGCATGCCAATCAGGGATATTCACGCTTCACTTATCGATGACAGTCTGCCACATCAATAGCGAACACGCTGACTTACCTTCGTTATAAAGTTGGAAAAATTAATACAAGTCTGGCCTGATAGGAGACTTGGCTAGCTGCCCTAGATACGCGTAGAGCCCGTATGTGGCATAATGAAGAGGGGTGAGGCTGCGTTGAATATGCAGCATATGGTGTATACTTTGCCACACTCCGCTGCCCCGCCCCCACCCCCACCCCCTTCCATCATTCCCGTTATCATCCCGCCCGCCCAGCTCCCGCCCCTCCCCTCCCCCCAAGGCTATCGCACACAGCCACTGTTTCTGCTCCCCATCCAAGTGGCATTGAGCCATAAAGGAATGGGTCATACAGTGAAACATTTCCATATATGACCTTTGCTTTAAACAAAAAAATGAGGTCGCCAACTCAATTCATATTGTGTGATTAGTTTATTGATCGAGGCGGTGTGTGGGTATCAACTCCCTGTTGTCACGGTATTCCCCCGTTTGTGGGTGCCTTCAGCGACTGGGGGTGGGTAGGACACGGGAGTGCCTCGGCAGATTGTACCGTACGGAATATGCATATATGGAAATCACCATGCCGAGATAGCGGTTAGCCAGCTAGCGGCCGTTCGATATGGAAAAGTTACGCCCATATGTCAAGGGGTACTTGTTGTGTTGAGACAAGTGAAGACAACCCCAAGTCAAAGGGTGTGGGAGAGGGGAGGTATAGTGGGGTGGGGGGGGGGGCAGGCTTGCTGTATGTAGGGGTAGGTGGCGTGGGGCTGCATGCATATGCATAAGCCACCACCCCCCTACCCCCCGCCACCCCTGGCCCTCCCCTCCTCCCGCCACCCCTGCCCCCCCCCCACCCCGCCACTCCTGGCCCTCCCTACCTCCCTCTCTCGACCTGAGCACTGCTATGTGGACTAGGTACATTATCATCTCGCTGCCAGTGCCCTGACCGTTACTGGGCGTGGAGTGTGAGGCCTTCGTTCCCGTCACTCGCTGGGAGCTCGGATACACGTATCTAGACCCCCCTGTTTCCAGGACACATCTGACCATGTCCAGTCACACGTTTCGGGTAGGTCATCCTCCGTCTTCCCCTGCGGAATAACCTGTCTGGGCGCGGTATTAACGTGGGGATAGGGCCGGCAGGAGACCTGGTTCGTAGGGTGTCCGTATGGCGGCGTGCAGGTGGAGATTGTTACCGTTGCAATACGGCTGCCCTGTATATATGTGAGCATGCCGCCAGCTTGCAAGAGAAGCGCATTTTCTCGTTTCTCTCGTCGCATTGTCGTTTGTTCAGGCTCAGCTGTCGCTTGCCAAGCTGTATCTATAGCGAACGTTTCCATAGGGACGTAATGCATAGAACATGTCCAGATGAGGATCGTCTAGCAATCACAGCTCTATTCGAGATGGGATAAATGTGATCAGAGCTCTGTTCGAGAGAGGGGCTATATGCGATCAGAGCTCTGTTCGAGAGAGGGGCTATATGCGATCAGAGCTCTTTTTGAGAGAGGGGCTATATGCGATTAGGGCTCTGTTCGGGAGTGGGCCTCTTCTCGTGAGGTGGGCTCCCGCGGTCGTCGCTTGTGCCGTCCTATGTGTTGTACCCGGGTGGGGTGGGATGGCACCCGGCCCTGGCCACACGTGGGGGGGGGGGGGTCCGGGGGCACGCCCTGAAGCCGTCTCAAGCGTTCTGCTGTTGTTGATCCAATAAACAATTGGGGCTGCAGCGCCACGTGCCGGGACGAGGGATGGCATGATTGACCCGTGGCGAGGGATGGCATGATTGACCCGTGGCGAGGGATGGCATGATTGACCCGTGGCGAGGGATGGCATGATTGACCCGTGGCGAGGGATGGCATGATTGACCCGTGGCGAGGGATGGCATGATTGACCCGTGGCGAGGGATGGCATGATTGACCCGTGGCGCTGGTACTGACCTATAAGGTGTCCTATAAGGTGCCCTATACTGTACCCTATAAGGTGCCTTATACTGTACCCTATAAGGTGCCCTATACTGTACCCTATAAGGTGCCCTATACTGTACCCTATAAGGTTCCCTATACTGTACCCTATAAGGTGCCCTATACTGTACCCTGTAAGGTGCCCTATACTGTACCCTATAAGGTGCCCTATATTGTACCCTATAAGGCGCCCTATATTGTACCCTATAAGGTGCCCTATACTGTACCCTGTAAGGTGCCATATATATTCTTAAGAGACCTTACCAGAAAACTGTTACTACGTCCTTACGCATATATCTAAGTGAAGGGGTTGACACCGCGGATTCCAAGTCGGCGGAGTGTGTGTGTGGGAGGTGGGGGGGGGTGGGCGTCCGCGGAATGTTTAACTATTTCCTTCTATCTCTACAGGGCCGGTCAGACCCCTGACTCGCCGGACTCTCCGTTGCACCCACCTATGTGGTGTTGATGTTATAGTGGGACCACTGTACCTTCCCGCTGTCTCGTGCCTCGCGTTACTTATCAGAGCCGTGCACCGTTTGGGCGAAGGGAGCTGGTTATAACAGGAGACTGTTGGGTGTTTGTGTATATCGCATTCAATTATCACATTGATATCTACCCTACAGGCCCTACCCCCCCCCCCCCCGCCATCCAACCCCTTATTGCGGTGGCCCGACCCCAGCGGCCTCTCTCTACACCCCCCACACCCCGACATCCCCCCCCGCCACCCCCCCCCCCCACCATCCCCCCCCCCCGCCATCCCCCTGCTGGCCGGCCGTCCTGGCTGGGAATCGATGGGCATTGATCCTGCATTGTGTTGCGGTGGCTGTGTGGTGGCCTTTAACCCCGGGTCGCCGTCAGACCAGCGCGGGGGGGGGGGGGCAGGGGCCCCACCCAATCACGGCTGGTAACCAGGGTTAGGGGTGAGGAAGGGAGGGGTACATTGACAGCTGATTGGGTCCTGGGAGGAAGGGAGGGGCACATTGACAGCTGATTGGGCCCTGGGAGGAAGGGAGGGGCACATTGACAGCTGATGGGGTCCTGGGAGGAAGGGATGATTACATTGACAGCTGATTGGGTCCTGGGAGGAAGGGAGGGGTACATTGACAGCTGATTGGGTCCTGGGGAGAAGGGATGGGTACATTGACAGCTGATGGGGTCCTGGGAGGAAGGGAGGGGTACATTGACAGCTTATTGGGTCCTGGCAGGAAGGGAGGGGTACATTGACAGCTGATTGGGTCCTGGGAGGAAGGGAGGGGTACATTGACAGCTGATTGGGTCCTGGGAGGAAGGGAGGGGTACATTGACAGCTGATGGGGTCCTGGGAGGAAGGGAGGGGTGCATTGACAGCTGATTGGGTCCTGGAGAAAGGGAGGGGTACATTGACAGCTGATTGGGTCCTGGGAGGAAGGGAGGGGTACATTGACAGCTGATTGGGTCCTGGGAGGAAGAGGGGAGTACATTGACAGCTGGGAGGAAGGGGGGGGGGAGCGGGGTACATGTACAGCTGATGGAGTCCTGGCAGGTAGAGGCGGGGGCTAAATTTGCAACTGATGGAGGGTCCTGGGAGGAAGGGGTGCGGGGTACAGCTGACGGGTGATCGCCGGTCGTTGTGTACGTTACGTCGGGTGACGGAGATGACACCAGTTATCGTGGTGATAACGGCGCTCAGGCAACAACATGGCGGCCATGTCTCAGCGTGCCACGCCCCCTCCTAGCTTGCTGTCCGGTCGGTGTGACTTGATCAGGCCGCGTAGAAACCGTCGACGGCGGTGTGCAGCCCAGGGCCGGCACGGGTCGGTGGACGGAGCCTCTGGGACCACCGTGGTCGGGGTGTCTACGTATAAAGCACGGGGCGAGGGGGTGTAGACCGCGATGGGTCGTGCTCGTCGCTCTCTCGCTGACACATGGAGCTTTGTTGGGTAACAGCTGGTGTGTGTCGGCCAGCGGCGGGGGTGGTGGGGGGGTGGGGGGGGTCGTGCCATTCCCCGCCCCGCCCCGCCCGTCCTCTCCCCCCGTCCCTCCGCCACTCACCGCCCGGCCACACGGCCTGCCTGGTCGCCGCTGGCCGCTGATGACGGCGGCCCAGCACACGTTGTATCTACCTGAAGGTCGCCCGGGATGGCTTTTTGCCGTGGTCGGGCTGTGACACGGTGTGTGTAGCGGTGTATACAGTGGTGTATACTGTTGTTGTCGTGTTATACCTCGTACGACGGGTATCCCACCGGTAGCTGCATGACTGCCGGACGGATTGGCACGACACTGCACGGCCTTGTACCGGCCTCCCCTCTCCGGCTACCCGGGGCCGAGAGCTGGTGTGCCCGAACACTTGCTGACTGACCGACACTCACACAACACTGTACACATGTGGGTTTCCTATCCTTCAGTAACTACAATACGACCCGCGGAATGGCTCTTCTGCCCCAACCAATATTAGGTCGATTGTGTGACAAAATTTGGTATTACAGATATTATTGCCTTCTTTCATCCTTGATTCTGGATCAAGGACCGTTGAACAAGATTTTATCTTCAAAGCACACACAAAGCTCATCTATGCTGTGTTGACATAGGGGTATACACATACAGGGAATACAGGCAAATACACATTTATATTTCTACCGATGGCAGGGTAGATTCGGGTGATTTATGCCAGTAGGGACCAGTGGGCGTCCTTACACCCTTGTCTCTGGTCATAACCAGCAGGCCACCTGTCGGTCTCCCTGGGAAAGCGTCTTGATGCTTTGATACACGTGGCGATGTCAGTCTGACCAGCACGTCACGTGACCTGCCCCGTGAGGAGGGCTGTCTCGTGCTTGTTTCCGCCTGGACATACTGGCGGCACCGTGCCAATTGGAGAAACACGACAGCATGACATGTTGGGCGCCTGGGTCGTGTCTGCGTTGGCCGTCTCATGGGCGGTCTACTGGACGCGGAAGTTCTGTGATACATGATATAGGTGTTTTAGCATAGTTCACATTGCATGAAGACATCATTGCACTGTTCTGCTATCATAGCAGTGCATGAACACATCATTACACTGTTCTGCTATCATAGCAGTGCATGAACACATCATTACACTGTTCTGCTATCAAAGCGGTGCATGAACACATCATTACACTGTTCTGCTATCAAAGCGGTGCATGAACACATCATTACACTGTTCTGCTATCAAAGCGGTGCATGAACACATCATTACACTGTTCTGCTATCAAAGCGGTGCATGAACACATCATTACACTGTTCTGCTATCAAAGCGGTGCATGAACACATCATTACACTGTTCTGCTATCAAAGCGGTGCATGAACACATCATTACACTGTTCTGCTATCAAAGCGGTGCATGAACACATCATTACACTGTTCTGCTATCATAGCAGTGCATGAACACATCATTACACTGTTCTGCTATCAAAGCGGTGCATGAACACATCATTACACTGTTCTGCTATCAAAGCGGTGCATGAACACATCATTACACTGTTCTGCTATCAAAGCGGTGCATGAACACATCATTACACTGTTCTGCTATCAAAGCGGTGCATGAACACATCATTACACTGTTCTGCTATCAAAGCGGTGCATGAACACATCGTTACACTGTTCTGCTATCAAAGCGGTGCATGAACACATCATTACACTGTTCTGCTATCAAAGCGGTGCATGAACACATCATTACACTGTTCTGCTATCAAAGCGGTGCATGAACACATCATTACACTGTTCTGCTATCAAAGCGGTGCATGAACACATCATTACACTGTTCTGCTATCAAAGCGGTGCATGAACACATCATTACACTGTTCTGCTATCAAAGCGGTGCATGAACACATCATTACATTGTTCTGCTATCAAAGCGGTGCATGAACACATCATTACACTGTTCTGCTATCAAAGCGGTGCATGAACACATCATTACACTGTTCTGCTATCAAAGCGATGCATAAACACATCATTACACTTTTGCCTTCTTACGGCAGTGCATGAAGGCATCATTGCACTCTGTGTCCATATTGACAGAACCTACATTTGATATTGAAGAGCTAGAAATAGCCATACAGTGGTCTATGGACGGTCCAACGGGTAGCTTTGCCCAAGGTAGCCTATATGTGTGCAACAAGACGGCCTAAACCACCACCACCCACCCATCACCACTATCATTAATGTGCGGGTGGCGAGAGAGACGCCAGGCGTAAACCTGGCTGGCGGTAGACTTTCCAAATCCATGACCTGGATCCTTTTAAACGCGGTCTGAATGCCGATTCAGCCCCCTGCTTGTTATGAAAGGTCCGTAGACTGGCAATGGTTGGTTGTATGGTAAGAGCGTGACTGCCCCCCCCCCCTCTCGTATCCTTTCCCTTTCCCTCCCCAATCCCTCTCAACTTCTCGCTTTACCCACAAGGACATGACTCAGCTATTTTTTTCCTCACTGGGAAGCTGCTGAAAATTGCTGAGTCATGTCCTTGAAATCATTGACTTTTTTTCTCGAGCGTGATCAAAACTGAAATAACACGGTAACATGATATACGACCACGTGTCTACTGACAGTGTATCTAACTAGGTTCATAATGTGACTGCGTGGATCAGTCCTGTGATACCAATAACACAGACAGGGCTGTTGAAGCAAGGCTTTGGAGATCTACCTGGTAACCACGGTGTGGTAATACAGTTTTTTTGACACTGAGTATTATGTTTACATATTCGCAGACCTACACTGTCCTGTGTCCGTTGAGGGGCAACTCGAGTGGTCTAGTTGTCAGCGCAATCTGCCTTATGATTCAGAGCTGCCAGACTTGCCCCGACTCTGTGAACGTTTTGCTTGTCCGCCCCACGGTTTAAGTGGGAGCCGCCGTGGTGGGGTGTTTGTGCTCGACTGCGCCGCCCGGTCGGAGGTTCAAGCCCCGTGTGTGTCTGAGGCCGTTTACAAAGGTGGTCTGTTTCATCCCACCCACCCACCCACCATGAGTAGAGCCTCCCTAGCTCAGTCCGTAAGCAGTCTGCGCTGCTGATCAACTAGTTGTGGGTTCAAACCATGGTACCTGCATCTTGGGCAAATTTCTTTAATTCCCATTTCTTTGTTCCAGGAGGTTTCTTTGTCCAATTTAGCCTTTATGTGCACAAAAGCGGCCTAAAACGCCCAGTGTTTTATTTCGTTCCACTACGTGAAGAGACCGTCTCGGCAGCTGCAGTGTGCTGCTCAACGTGACTTAGTTGTAAGCGGTGAAATGTTCCTGTCACAGACATAAACTCGCTTGATAATAACTCATGTCTACCCGCCCTCTGTCTGACCACGCCCTCCCCTCTCTGTCCCCCCTCTATGCCCCCCTCTCCCCCCCTCTCTGCCCCCTCCCTCTCTGCCCCCACTCTCTGCCCCCTCCCTCTCTGCCCCACTCTCCGCCCCCTCTGCCCCCCTCTCTGTCCCACTCTCTGCCAACCTCTCTGCCCCCTCTCTCTCTGCACCCTCCCTATCTGCCTCCCTCTCTACCCCTCCCTCTCTGCCCCCTCCCTCTCTGCCCCCCTTCTCTGTCCTCCCCCCTCTCTGCCCCACTCTCTGCCCCCTCTCTCTCTGCCCCACTCTCTGCCCCCTCCCTCTCTGCTCCCTTCCTTCTCTGCCCCCCCCCCCTCTCAGCCCCCCCCCGTCCACCCCTTCCTGTCTCACCATGGATGTGTCGGTCCGATCTGCGTCATCATGTGTGTATGTTGGCTGGAGATGTTCCTTTTTTCTTCGTCGTGCATGCTGTGTCTGTCTGCCTAGTGGACCAGTTGCGGTCGTGTCCGCAGAGCCGTTCTTCTCTCTTTGTCTGGTCTGTATTTTCATTCTAGACCTATTACTGTGGGCCCCTCAATCCTTATATCATCGGTTACCGCTGGTCTCTGGGGATCCGCGGTGGCCGCAGCGGTAGCGCGCTCGGTTGCAGTTCGGCAAACCCTACCTACACCCCAACTGCTTTTGGCATTTGTTGCACGCATAATTCATCGCCCAGGCCCTGGAGGTTTCTGGGCCTGGTTCGGCCATATGCTGCCTGTGCTGCGTCAATTCTGTCAGCATTGGTCACATGTAGAGATGTGACCTTGAGAAGTGTATAACCTTGGATTGATGGTGCAGAGGGGTCCCTGATGTAGTGGTTAGCAAACTAGATCGCAGATCAATAGGTCCTGGGTTCGAATCCGGGCCCGGGCACCTAATCTGGGGCATGCTTCGTCCATCCTCATCCATCACCATCCATCACCATGGTCCCGGGAGGCACACTTTAGACCTTGTGTGCACATAAGCGGCCTAAAACACTTCAAATCAAACCAGTTATTCAGTGATAGGAGCACAGGGATCCGACACCCGTAGTACCCCAGAAAGCGCTCGTCTAGCTGCCAGGTTGGGGTTTGTTGGCATAATGGCCAAAAACACCAATCCTCTATGAACTGGTAACCAGGCTGACCTGCATATCAACCGGTCGTGGGTTCGAACCCCATAATCTACATACCAGGCGTGCTGCATCCAACCTCAGTTCATTGTTCCTGGAGGGGTCTTGACACATTTCGGCCTACATGTGCACGAAACTGGCCTAAAACACCAACGTTTGATTTCGCATGCCGTGAGGCTTGTAGCTGATAGATTGTTGCTGTAATATTGATCTACCGGGCACTTGAGGTGCCTCCGCGCCCACGTGGAGCAAAAATAATAGTAATTAGCTATAGTTGTGTGGGCCGTGATCTTCACACTATCTGCCCACCAAGGGGCCACCTGGACCGCTACCTTGGTATCAATGACACAGGGCTCAGCCACGTAAGGCTCAATGCTTCGCATATTCAGCAACTCACAAAGCCTGAGTGGAGGTGCGTACCTCCCGGTGATGTTAGTTCTCTATACCGAGTAATATGATTACGTATTCACATCGGCACTCGTACCATTGTGTGGGCTGTCCTGTATGTGTCCACTAGACGGTGTGCGGTTCTGCAGTGTCGCCATGTGCTGACCTCTGGCTAGTCGAGTGTTCACTGCCCCCCCCCCCCTTCCTACCTTCACATACCACCCCTCCTGGGCTGTATCTGCTATGTATTAATCTGTCCTGGTCGAGGGGGATCGACCTGTGCGTGCCTCTTAGTTGACTACGCTTGTTACATCAACTCAACAAAAGTTTTTTCTGGAAATATATCAATGGTACATTGGACGTCAGGGTACACCTACCCCGTTGGGGGAGGGGGGTAAGGGGGCAAGGGGGTGCGAACCACAAGGATGTGAGTGTGAACGATGCAGTATAAAGCTGCTTCCTGCCCCACCCGACCACACCCACCTCTTGCTCACACCCCACCATACCTACCTCACCCACCTCCTGCCCCACCCGACCACACCCACCTCTTGCTCACACCCCACCATACCTACCTCACCCACCTCCTGCCCCACCCGACCACACCCACCTCTTGCTCACACCCCACCATACCTACCTCACCCACCTCCTGCTCCACCCGACCACACCCACCTCTTGCTCACACCCCACCATACCTACCTCACCCACCTCCTGCCCCACCCGACCACACCCACCTCTTGCTCACACCCCACCATACCTACCTCACCCACCTCCTGCACCCCCCCCCTGCCATTGTGCCATATTTCATGGTCGCTGAGTCTCTCAGGCTGTCTAAATCCACAAGTGTTTGACAACGTGCTTGATTGCAGGGTAAGTATAGCCTTGGTATCCACGGCCTCCCTCTACGCCGCTAATGTATACGTCCACCACTTGGCTGACTGGGATTTGGTAACACTTACTGTAGGTGCAGCCCCGACAGACCATATATTATTCATGATGGCGGGGGGTGGGGGGTCAGTGTAGTGGGTCCTGTGGTAGTGACCTCTATATCGCCTTAACATCCCGAGCGGGCGGGAGGCGCGGGGGGCGGGGGCGGGGGGGGGGAGGTAGGGGGGCGGAGGTGAGCGGGGGCGGGTGGGGGGAACGTGCGACGCCTTGGGACGGTACTCTAGTTTAAGGCGCTGGTGCCGAATGGAACACCACTGGTGGTGGTGGGGGTCACCCGGTGGCCTAGTGGGTAGCGCGTTCAGCCAGTGTCCAGTGTGCTCTAGGGGGTCGGCGCGGTAGTTCAGTGGGCTAGAGCGCTCGCATTGAGTGCTCTGGTCACCTGAGAGCCTAACACTGCCATGTCTGTGTGGTTGCAGGATAAAGATCCCATGTCTTTCTTCGTAAAGAGTAGGGGGTTACCCCCGGGGGACATGGCTCCACTCTCCCTTCCTTCTCCCATTGACGCGATATGACCAAAAGTGGTTAAAGCGTCATGACTAACCAAACCAAACCAGTGTGCTATATGTACTAGCTCAAGCCCAAGTGGCCGGTGCGTGGTTCTAGCCCCGCCTGTGCAACTGTTGGTACAGGATAACGAGAGTTATGAGTTGTGCCTCAGGCCTGACAGACACTGTGTGACGGGGAGCTGGGACATTAGAATACCTGGTGGTGGGGGTTGGTGTGTCAGGCCCCCCATCATTGTGCTCCTGAGGGGGGATCGAACCCGAGACTTTGCCCTGAGGCCCAGAGCGCCATCCACAAGGCTACGGAGGCCCCTCAGTGACACGAAAAGGTGTCGCACGCCATGGACAGAGCTACGGAGGCCCCTCAGTGACACGAAAAGGTGTCGCACGCCATGGACAGAGCTACGGAGGCCCCGCAGTGACACGAAGAGGTATCGCACGCCATGGACAGAGCTACGGAGGCCCCGCAGTGACACGAAGAGGTGTCGCACGCCATGGACAGAGCTACGGAGGCCCCTCAGTGACACGAAGAGGTATCGCACGCCATGGACAGAGCTACGGAGGCCCCTCAGTGACACGAAGAGGTATCGCACGCCATGGACAGCTACGGAGGCCCCTCAGTGACACGAAGAGGTATCGCACGCCATGGACAGAGCTACGGAGGCCCCTCAGTGACACGAAAAGGTGTCGCACGCCATGGACAGAGCTACGGAGGCCCCTCAGTGACACGAAAAGGTATCGCACGCCATGGACAGCTACGGAGGCCCCTCAGTGACACGAAGATGTGTCGCACGCCATGGACAGAGCTACGGAGGCCCCGCAGTGACGCGAAGAGGTATCGCACGCCATGGACAGAGCTACGGAGGCCCCGCAGTGACACGAAAAGGTGTCGCACGCCATGGACAGAGCTACGGAGGCCCCTCAGTGACACGAAGAGGTATCGCACGCCATGGACAGAGCTACGGAGGCCCCTCAGTGACACGAAAAGGTGTCGCACGCCATGGACAGAGCTACGGAGGCCCCTCAGTGACACGAAGAGGTATCGCACCCCGTGGACAGAGCTACGGAGGCCCCGCAGTGACACGAAGATGTGTCGCACGCCATGGACAGAGCTACGGAGGCCCCGCAGTGACACGAAGAGGTATCGCACGCCATGGACAGAGCTACGGAGGCCCCTCAGTGACACGAAGAGGTATCGCACGCCATGGACAGAGCTACGGAGGTCCCGCAGTGACACGAAGAGGTATCGCACGCCATGGACAGAGCTACGGAGGCCCCGCAGTGACACGAAGATGTGTCGCACGCCATGGACAGAGCTACGGAGGCCCCTCAGTGACACGAAGAGGTATCGCACGCCATGGACAGAGCTACGGAGGCCCCGCAGTGACACGAAGAGGTGTCGCACGCCATGGACAGAGCTACGGAGGCCCCTCAGTGACACGAAGAGGTGTCGCACGCCATGGACAGAGCTACGGAGGCCCCTCAGTGACACGAAAAGGTGTCGCACGCCATGGACAGAGCTACGGAGGCCCCTCAGTGACACGAAAAGGTGTCGCACGCCATGGACAGAGCTACGGAGGCCCCTCAGTGACACGAAGAGGTGTCGCACGCCATGGACAAGGCAACGGAGGCCCCTCAGGGACACAAAGACTTGTCGCTCGCGTTTTGCCGTATCTCACATATGTCGTGTATGATGTAACATGGTTTTTGGTCTCTTGTGATTTTTTTTTCACTTGACCAGCGAGGTGGTTGGTAACTCGGCATACAGATCCTGGAATGCGAAGTGACTCCTTTTTGTTGTAGCTAATAGGCGTGAAGCTGTTACCCCGCCGGCCGGGGATTTGTGTCGGTTCAAGGCTATCAGAGGCTTTAGGAAGATCGATAAAACATGCACTGATCTGCTATCGGAAAAATAGGCAGACGATTTCACAAGTATATGGCCACATTTGTGATGGTGCTGTGAATATTCAAATATATATAGGTCTTCAGGGTCCGTGTAATGCATGCGTTTGTTGGTCACTCTAGCCCAGTACAAACCACTGAGTGGCCTCTACGCTGTGTGTGTGTGTGTACAGAACCAGTGCACGCATCGTGGGTGGCTGGCCAACCGAGTCAACCACAAGTCACTGTGTAGTTTGTGACGTCAGAGTCAAAGGTGAGGTTTCTGGGATCGGAGTGATCGGAGCCATAACTGAGCAGGACATCATCAGTGGCCGAGTGGGCTGTGCGCCCGACTTGTCACTTCGTTGGCTCGGCTGTCAGGGAACCTCCGTGGCCGCAGTGGTAGCGCGCTCGGCTGTCAGGGAACCTCCGTGGCCGCAGTGGTAGCGCGCTCGGCTTTCAGGGAGCCTCCGTGGCCGCAGTGGTAGCGCTCGGCTGTCAGGGAACCTCCGTGGCCGCAGTGGTAGCGCTCGGCTGTCAGGGAACCTCCGTGGCCGCAGTGATAGCGCGCTCGGCTGTCAGAGAACCTCCGTGGCCGCAGTGGTAGCGCGCGCGGCTGTCAGGGAGCCTCCGTGGCCGCAGTGGTAGCGCGCGGCTGTCAGGGAGCCTTAGCGGCTGCAGTGGTAGCGCGCTGGGCTGTCAGGGAGCCTCCGTGGCCGCAATGGTAGCGCGCTCGGCTGTCAGGGAGCATCCGTGGCCGTATTGGTAGCGCGCTCGGCTGTCAGGGAGCCTCCGTGGCCGCAATGGTAGCGCGCTCGGCTGTCAGAGAGCCTCCGCGGCCGCAGTGGTAGCGCGCTCGGCTGTCAGGGAACCTCGTGACTAGTGGTAGTGCGCTCGGCTGTCAGGGAACCTCCGTGGCCGCAGTGGTAGCGCGCTCGGCTGTCAGGGAACCTCGTGACTAGTGGTAGTGCGCTCGGCTGTCAGGGAGCCTTCGCGGCCGCAGTGGTAGCGCGCTCGGCTGTCAGGGAACCTTCGTGACTAGTGGTAGTGCGCTCGGCTGTCAGGGAGCCTCCGTGACCGGCAGTGGTAGCGCTCTCGGCTGTCAGGGAACCTCGTGACTAGTGGTAGTGCGCTCGGCTGTCAGGGAGCCTTCGCGGCCGCAGTGGTAGCGCGCTCGGCTGTCAGGGAACCTTCGTGACTAGTGGTAGTGCGCCCGGCTGTCAGGGAGCCTCCGTGGCCGGCAGTGGTAGCGCTCTCGGCTGTCAGGGAACCTCGTGACTAGTGGTAGTGCGCTCGGCTGTCAGGGAGCCTTCGCGGCCGCAGTGGTAGCGCGCTCGGCTGTCAGGGAACCTTCGTGACTAGTGGTAGTGCACTCGGCTGTCAGGGAGCCTCCGTGGCCGACAGTGGTAGCGCTCTCGGCTGTCAGGAAGCTCCGTGACTGTAGTAGTAGTTGACTGTAATGACTTTCTGGCCGCCGCTTGGCAAACGTTTATTGAACTTTAATATGTGCATTCTGCAGTCTGGGTCCAGTTTAATATTGAACAGTAAATTGTCACTATTGATCAACTGGTTGGATGAGGTGAGGGGAGGGGGAGGGAGGTTGGTGGAGGGAGGCAGAGATCTCTGGGAGTCGATGATAAACAACGAACAGCCGTCATCTTTGTAAGAAAATTGTCTCGTCTGTCTTCAGCGTCATCGATTGTAACGGGCGGACGAAAACGGGGGGCATTATATGGCGAGGACAGGGCAACTTCAGGGCCCCTATAGGGCCAGTACAGGGCCAATACATGGCCAATACAGGGCCAGTACAGGGCCAGTACAGGGCCTCAATAAAGCATTGAGGGAAAGATCAGCCTGTGTGATTGGTGGTGGAGGGGTGGCGGAGGCATGGATGTTGGTAAAGTTGTCAAGTGTATTAACCTCCCGTAAACAGTAAGGAATATAATTGATGTAAGATTAGATCATGATCATATTATAATTAATGATATAATTTTTTTTTTGTCGTTTTATTGCCTTATTGCGGTCTTTATTATTGTTATTGTCGTTCTTACTGTGAACCAGCGCGGAGGTAAATGGGCGCAGCACTGATATCGACCGGCTGGGGGCCGGGGGGGGGGAGGGTTTAGCGAGGAGCGGCTGCTTGAGGGAGCCAGGCAAAGGGAGGGAGGGAGTGGGTGTATGGGGGTCGGGGCATGCCCCTCCGGCGGGCGGGCCTGACGGGGTCACGCGCCACCGCCCAGGCGGCCGGATGACTCACCGGACCCCTCGGCCACGCTCCAGTGGCGCTCACTGGGGCTGGGGACGGGCCGGCGTGACTGGGGTGGGGGGGGGGGGGGCTGGCACGGCTCACTGCCGGGTGGGTGTCAGGTAGGTAGGTATGTGTGTGTACCTGCAGTGGGCGGTGAGCGTGGTACTGTGGTGAGCACGCCTAATGGGTTAAAGGCGTTTGTCAGTTTAGTTCAGCGACCGCGGGGCGGATGGTTGGGCATGGCGAGGCGGCGCGGGGGTGGAGGGGGTGTCGGAGATCACAGTCGGGTTGAGGGGTTGGGGATCGGGATCGAACACCCCTGGGGTCTGAGATTGGACACCCTGGTATGTTGGGGTCTCTGGCGACACAACCATCGCCTCGCCTCTGCTCGTCGCTACAACCTCAGTGTTCTCATCTGATTGAAGAAGAGCCTACGCCCCTCCCCCCACCCCCTCGCCATTTATAAATACTGCCGTCTTTTAGCCATATTCTTAGCCTTCCCCTGACCACATGTACCCATGCGGACCGGCCCCTCCCCCCTCCCCCGCTGCCTTGACCCGCCCCAGTGTCTATCTAGGTCGCCACGCCCCCCTCACTCACCACCCATGTCTGGTGAACCAACCCTCTTCGTGCACTAAATCAATGTTGTGGCTTCGTGCCATTCGCGTTTTCATTTTTTTTCAAAGAGGTCACTCCCGCCTTGTGGCCCCCCCGTGTGAGCTTTGGGCATCTTTAGGGCACTGACCGGGGCTGTGAAGTGCAGTGGTGTTTTGGGCCACCCTAGTGAACACAATGGCATTGCTAGGCTAGAGCCAGATACTTGACTATGGAATCTACAATGCGCTTTTAGAGGCGTCGTCAATCATCCACGTTAGAGCAAACCTTTGCTTCAGCATAGCTCACGTATAGATCACGCCTACCGTTCACTGCAATGATCAGTTTGCAACATGGAGGATTTAGACCCTTATTAAAGGACCGGTTCATTCGTGGAACTGTGTTTGTGACGTATCTTGCCAAGCCCGGCGTCTGCAGGGCGCGCCATCGGTCTGTGGCGCGAGTTAGTGCGGTAGTGGGCCGGGCACTGCGCCTGTTTTTCTTGTTTTTGGCACGATCACGTTTCTTACAGAGAAGTTTTATCGCCTCTGATTGCACCTCTATTCGACCTGTAACTGGACGAGCCGGGTTTGGATAATCTGGATCGCATCCTCATCCCATATATAGGCGTGATTGGTTAACGACATGTTTTCATGGTTTAGCGACCGACTTCGGGTCGACAGGTGATGGGGCCAAAGGTTTCCACGACCGCTAAGCTAAGTTTCATAAGCCATACCCCGTGAAACTTAAAACTTGAAGCATCTTGATCACCACTCATGCGAGTGACAGACACCGTTGACCCTCAGATAAGCGAGACATGGCCGGAAAAACATGAATCAGCCACAGCTCCCCAACCACACGCGCAATACTGTAAAACTTGACTTTTGAGTTGAAGTCTCCTCCGAGTATGATGATAAAGCTTTGGAAGGCAGTTACTACCGGAAGGCGCGTCCCGCTAGGTGGCGCGGCGGGTGACACATGGGGCGGCGGCTACTCTACCAAGGCAAAGACGTCACCGGTGATGGAGTCATGTACAGGTTTAGGAGGAATCAATGGGAGTATGGGAGGTGTAGGAGTGGCGTACGTGCACTGGGGATATATATATATCGTCTTGAGGCCTATTGTAAAATGAACCAGTCCCATCCCGCTGTATCCGGTTTCAGTCTCCCACCCCCCCAGCTCTCACACCCACCCCGCACATCCACCCCGCACACCAACCGGGCGCCCTCACCCCTCACCCCTCTCTCGCCTCGCATGATTGAGTAATGCCGTGGCAGGTGTGGGTCGCCCTGGTGGTGTAATTACAAGGCCCAAGAACCCTGAACACTCTAAGCCGGGTTAATGGCCGCATGTAGCCAAGGGAGCCCCAATCTAACCAACCTGTACTTTAAATGTGCTGAAGAGTTATGTGCCGTGACATTAGTACTTATAGTTCATACAGATCCATCATGATGAGAAAAATAAGGCTTTGTTGACAGATTAATGGGATGAGAAATAAGGCCTTGTTTAGAGAGGAAAATGGTGAGAGAGATCAAGAGAGAGATAAGGATCAGCATTCAGACACATGTGCGATGTCCGCATGAGAACGCATGAGAAGGTACTTCCGGGCACGGTGTGAGAGAACATATTAATTATATCAGGAAATCTGGGGCCTTTTTTCTGATCAAAAAGCGCTGCTGCATTGGTCGTGACAGTACAGTCTCCGGCAAGGGCCAAGCATGACAGGAAGCGACAAAACTGATGTTTTTCTTCCGTAATGGGATTTCTCATGTTGGTATAATGTGTATTAAACCTGAATAATGGCGGAAGCGGATGTTCTCTGTGGATGCCGATACTGACACACACTTCTACATTCACCCACACCCTCACGCTCTACATTCACCCACACCGCCACGCTCTACATTCACCCACACCGCCACGCTCTACATTGACCAACACCGCCACGCTCTGCATTCACCCACACCGCCACGCTCTACATTCACCCACACCACCACGCTCTACATTCACCCACACCACCACGCTCTACATTCACCTACACCGCCACGCTCTACATTGACCTACACCGCCACGCTCTACATTCACCCACACCACCACGCTCTACATTCACCTACACCGTCACGCTTCACATTCGCCCACACAGCCATGCTCTACATTCACCCACACCACCACGCTCTACATTCACCTCCACCGCCACGCTCTACATTCACCCACACCACCATGCTCTACATTCACCCACACCGCCACGCTCTACATTCACCCACACCGCCACGCTCTACATTTACCCACACCGCCACGCTCTACATTCACCCACACCGCCACGCTTTACATTCACCCACACCGCCACGCTCTACATTCACCCACACCGCTACGCTCTACATTTACCCACACCGCCACGCTCTACATTCACCCACACCGCCACGCTCTACATTTACCCACACCGCCACGCTCTGCATTCACCCACACCGCCACGCTCTACATTCACCCACACCGCCACGCTCTACATTCACCCACACCGCCACGGTCTACATTCACCCACACCGCCACGCTTTACATTCACCCACACCGCCACGCTTTACATTCACCCACACCGCCACGCTTCACATTTTCCCACACAGCCATGCTCTACATTCACCCACACCTCTGTTGTGCAAAGTATTCAGGGGACCTTCTATGAAGACAGAAGGCTGAAGCCGATCACTTGTAGGTTGGTTGTATATTCAGGACGCTTTAACCACTTATGGTCATATCGCGTCAATGGAAAAAAGGAAGTGAGAGTAGAGCCATGTGCCCGGGGTAACCCCCTACTGACAGCAGCTCTAAGTGGTCGCTTCACAGTACCCAAGACCCCAGTGACAGCGGCACTCCTTACCTCACGTAGAGGGGTGGCAGCTGAGAATAGATGTGTACACAATGCCACAATACTTTCGGCGGGGGTCCCCCCCATTATTGGGGTCCTTGAAGTGAGTGGTGACGCCATACACGGCCAGGTTAGTATTTAGGGCCCCGGGGGGAAGGGGGGAGGGCGCGCCCCTTCGCCAGCCCTGCCCCAGGGCCACGGGGATGACCGCCCACAAGTGTGGTTGCTATGGTGACAGGTGAGTGGACCGTGTCTGTGGCGGAGGGGGCACGGCCCGCGTGGAATGCGGCGCTCACGCCACATGGTGACGGCAAGGAGGAGGGGTGAGAGGGGGTGTTCAGGTAGAGCAATGATGTAACCACCTCATTAAAAGCTTCACTCCCCCTATACCTCCCTCCCCCTCCCCCTCCCCCTCACCCTCACCCTCCCCCTCCCCCTCCCCCTCCCCTTCCCCTGCCCCGCATCTTAGCTTTATTTACACGCGCGTCATCGTGGCGTCAATTGGGTGATGGGCTGCTCCGGCGGGGGATGGGGGAGGGGGTGGCAAGGTGCGATATACTGGCAACGTTGGCTGAAGTATATTTGATGGCTGGTCAGTATGCACATCCGGCCCAGTCTGTAGCACGGTCTGTAGCACGGTCTGTAGCACGGTCTGTAGCACGGTCTATAGCACGATCTGTAGCACGATCTGTAGCACGGTCTGTAGCACGGTCTGTAGCACGGTCTGTAGGACGGTCTGTGATGAATCGATGGTAGCGCAAAGGGGCCCCCACACCCCCTGGCCGGTGTGGTACTGCATTCGCCTTCAGAGCGAAATGGTTGCAGATTTAATTCTCTAACCGAATTGCTTTCACACCGGTTACATTTGGGACTGGTGGGAGTCTTGAGCCCGATGTGGCCAGCTGTGGTCATGGCTGGATATAAAACACAAATTGAAGACCACCCCAGCTTTGTAATAGAAAGCCCCAGTGTCAGATTCCAGACACCAAGCGAAAATGTCTGCTGGAGGGTTGGTCTTGCTCTTTGGAGGTTTCGAAATAATTTTTAAGAGGTTTCTCAGATATGGTGTGGTAAAGACTAACGGTAGGGGGCCTCAGTGTTGATGTCGACTCCCAAGAGGGCTTCACACCCGGACTTCACATTGAACCCACCTCAACCCCCCCGATTCTACCCCCCCCCACCCCTCCTCGATCTCCAGACCCAAAACTGGCTGTGGACAGACTCCCATTAATACTGCGACCTGAATTACTATTGGAAACACGCAGAGACAGGGTATCTATTGTCTGGCGGTCCGGGTACGGGTCCCCCACACGTAACGTGACTCCGGGAGCCTGTCCAGGTCCACAGCGCCACCTGGTGGCCGCCAAGCGAACGCTCGTGTGAGACAACCACTGACGTAATACGGAATGATCCTAGTTGCGTTTTGTGACTCGCCACTGTCTGGGATTGCCAGGGCGCACCTCATTATCACATCACAATGGGAGGACTGACCCAATGACCCACTGGGCAACCGATGATACTTGTGGCCCTGTGTCGCTTATTTTTTGGGTGTAAAAAATCTAAAGTAATCCAAATGTATAGATATAAACTATCCGAGATCTTCAGTGCATGGTGTGTTAGGCAGGTTAATATTACATGGATCTCGTAATATTATGACGATTATCACCCAGGTTGTGTTTTTACGTCGGGAGGCCTCCCTGGTGTAGTGGTTAGCGCACTAGACCGCAGATCAATAGGTCCTGGGTTCGAATCCGGGCCCGGGCACCCAAACTGGGGCAAGTTTCATCCGTTTATCTTTCATTGTCCCGGGAGGTTCCTTGGTCCAGGTCGCTCGCCGTATGTAATGTTATCTGTTAATGCAAGCGAAAAATGACTGTGACACCTTTATCATGGCGAGTTGTACCGTTGGCCCCCGATACGTGCCATTAGACTAGCAAGGGCGGATCCAGGGGTGGGTGTCCAGGGACCCCTGGACCCCACCTTCTAAAATTTCTGGATCCGCCCCTGGACATGTCATTAGACTAGTGCGGGTGCGGGTGGGGGTGGGGGTCCTATTCGGCGCGGGCTTGATGGCTTATGCCATTGGAACCTTCGCGGTTCAGTGGTAGCGTGCTTGACTTGTGTTGGACAGGTCCCTGGTGTCCATGACGACGTCTGGCATCAATACTCCTGGGACCCTGATCACATCTGGCGCAGTGTACTGAACCCAAATGTGGGTGATGGATGAAGCCCAGCAGACAGGTGAAGCGACCCCCGGACTCCGGAAGGACTCTTCGTCCGGAAGGCAAGTCAGAGACATCCGAGTGCGCCCTACTGACTGGGCCACTGGGGGCGACCCCCTTTGAAGTGGCTGGTTAGGACAGACCAACAGATTGGTTGTTGTGTCCGGAGGGCTGTGGGCTCGCGCTGTGTGGCTGGCGGGGGCGTGGACCCCCCGAGACTGCCCCCCACTCTCCCCCCACCCACCCACGGGCTGTGGAGACAGGACGCGTGCCCGGTCCGCCCCGGACCGCCAGACCTCACGTGTCTGTACGCCATCGCCGTCTCTGTCCCCCCCGGGCGCCGCTACCTCTAATGTATCTCTCGTAATGACGGCGCCAAGGGCTGCATGCGATGCAGTGAACCGTGCCATGCCAGAAGGTGTGTGGGACATCCACCCCTCCTCCCTTCACAACCCATGTGGCAACCTGGTTAGTGAGGAAAGAGGACTGATTCTGGGCTGCCCCCCACCCCCTCCCCACACACACCCATCCACTCCATCCTATGCCCTTGTATGAACTGCGCGATTGTGCTCCAGGACGTATACTGCAGTATATACCCCCACCCCGCCATCTCGGTACCCCCCCCCCCCCCTCGATGTCGTTTTGTTCATCTCAAAGGGAATCACACACTATATTTGTCTAACGATACTTCCTCAGCGTCACTGTGCGTGCCCCCCCCCCCACCCCGACCCCCTACCCATCAGTTCTCCCACAGCCCCCCACCCTAGGTGACTGCTCACGTTTTATTCGTACAGCGAACCTTGTCGTACATACGTCAGAGGGGATGGGGGGGAGGGGGGGGGGTGGCAGAGGGACCCACGCCTCTGCCGTCGCACTCTCTCCCTACTGTCCCTGCACACAGTGAGAGGGGGAGGGGTGGGGGCGTCGGCTGTCTCCATTTCACGAACTGACAGTCATCCGACACAAGAACAGAGTAAATGTACGGTGATACGTCAGGGTCATTGCACTCCCGCCCCTCCCCCCCCCCCTCCTGCCTGCCCACCCCCTCCCTTGCCTGCCGTCAAACACGCACACCGGCCCCCGGCCCCCGGCCCCCACACTGGACAGACCCCCGCCACGACCCCTGTACGTTATAACAATGGCAGCACCGGCCAGGGAGGCGAAAGAAAGACCAATATGGTGTTTACCTTGACCAAGGCTTCCTGGCGGCGGTACATCGTGTGTTACTGCGGCCTCGGTCCGCTTGACAAGTACAGAAGCCGGATGGGTGGGTGGTAGGGGATCCAGAGTATGTCTCGCACACACTGCATCTCACATGCACCCCGCAGACCCCCGACAGGCACCCCACAGACCCCCCGACAGGCACCCCACAGACCCCCCGACACGCACCCCACAGACCCAAATATTGCCCTTTTCCGCCGAGTGATCATTTTGCGTGGTGAGGGATGACCAGGTGTTAAATGTATGCCATTCACTGAACGCTTGCGGTTGGTTGGTCTTCACAATGGATGACACTTGTTAAATTTACGGTGCGACACCGATATGTGTACTCCACTCGGTCATCGATTTTCTGAATGTTAATGTGGGCATGGTGCAGTCAAAACTTGGGGTGACATATGGTGTCAAATGCCTTTGACAAATCAAGCACTAATCATACAGAGGTTAACAGCGTGACCGCGTCTCTACCCTGTCCATAGTGTCGGCTTTACTTCGCATTACATATGCAGTAGAGGTCTCACTTAGTTCATTTGACATCATCGTGGAGCTGCCTCTTAGGCAGTCTCTAAATGCTTAATATACACCACTCAGCATGCAGTATTTAGTATATTTTATGTTTAAGTTTTATAGCGTGTGTGAGTGTGTTGTGGGGCGGGGTAGGGGGGCGGGGACTGTGATTGGAAGTCCCTTGGATTCAAAATGCCGATTTTGTCCCATTTTTCTCTTGAGGTTCATTGGCATATAGACATGTGGTGTGGTGTTTGAAGCCACCCTTGTGCACACATGGGACCACGAAGTCTCCAATGCCTAACAGTGTTCGGATCCAACTGTCTGGTTCTGTGGTACGGACTAAGCCTAAGGCGTCGCACTGTAGTATGGTGTCTGTTTATATGGAGGGTTATGTAATATGGATATATGCCCTATTTACGACCCCGGGAAAAAGGCCTCAGCTCTCCCAGTACCGCGACCCTCCCTTTGGGTCATGTTAGCCACACGCGCCGTGTAACTCCTGGTTATCGGGTTAGTGGTCCCGCCTGGCGAGTTTTACCCGCCTGTCCGGGCGCCCGGAGTGATGTGTACAATCGATATAGAAACCTTGCCGCCAGTCACCATAGGTACGTCATAGACCGAACCATGGGGCGGAATTCTGTGTTCTGGCACGAGCAGCTTCCCGTCGTGCTGTCCGTCGGCAAGGGGAGCCATCGTGTTATTTGACTAGGCTGTCGCCATGTGGTGCTGGGTAAATGCTAGAGGGCGGCGCACCCGTCGACTCGCTGATGCAGGTCACTGGCGGGCGCCATGTTCGGGAGCAGACGACAAATCGTTTGTGACGTCACGGCGTCCCTGTTGCGGCGGGAGCGGGGCGGATGGCGCGTGTGTGTGTGTGTGTGCGGAGGGTCGGATGGCCTGCTGCCAGGACCGCGGCACACGGCCAGTCATAACACTGTGGTGACTAGGCTCTCACTCATCCCGCCTGTAGACGCCTATTGTTTGCTTTACTGAGATTTATCAATAATATTCACACCCGTCTTTGTGTCACATTGGAAACGCCTCGCCGCTTAGAAATAGTTGTCTGCAAGAAGATGGCGGATTTTATGTATTTTTCGGCATCAGCTGTGTCTTAAATATCTGTTGTAATATTTATTCAACTCATCTGACTTGAACGATTGTGGTTATGCGCAGCTAACCTCCATCGAGGTCGTGATTGCGGGAACTGACATTTTCTGCAATATAGGGAACTAGACTATAATTCTGCCTTAACTTTTCATCGTAGAGATATCTTGGCTCTACTTCGCATCAGGTTCCATCACGGCTTAGGTCAAAAGGCCAACTACTCCAACGGTACTTCCCCGGCACAGAAATAGTGTCTTCAACCATACACTGAACCCTTGGATGTTCTGTTGTCATAGTTGTGTCATTGTCCCTCATCTCTACGTCTATTTATCCCGAAGATAAGAACTTTTGTGTATAAATCTCTTCAAGTAAGAACCCAGCAAGATAGAAGCCCGATCTAGAACCTGGTATACATGAGGGGTGGGGGGTGGGGGGGGGGGGGGGGGGGGGGTTGGGGCGGTCGGTACAAGGTGTGTCGGTGTTCAATGTGTTCATAATGAATGGACATTGTTTACATAAATACCATGGGCGACGAACCATGTAATATTTCAATAAATTTGTAATTCTTCTATATCGGGAATAATTGCAATTAATACCTCTGTGGATCATGCTGTGTCACACTGTTGTAAGGGCGGAGAGCCTTGTAGAGGTGTCGCTGTGTGGCGTCTTGCGGTACACTGTGTGTTTCTGGTTGGCCTACAGGGAGAATATGTGTGGGTGGAGCCTGATAGAGGTGTCGCTGTGTGGCGTCTTGCGGTACACTGTGTGTTTCTGGTTGGCCTACAGGGAGAATATGTGTGGGTGGAGCCTGATAGAGGTGTCGCTGTGTGGCGTCTCCCAGTACAATGTGTGTTTCTGGTTGGCCTACAGGGACAATATGTGTGGGTAGAGCCTGATAGAGGTGTCGCTGTGTGGCGTCTCCCAGTACAATGTGTGTTTCTGGTTGGCCTACAGGGAGAATATGTGTGGGTGGAGCCTGATAGAGGTGTCGCTGTGTGGCGTCTTGCGGTACAATGTGTGTTTCTGTTTGGTCTCCAGGGAGAATATGTGTGGGTGGAGCCTGATAGAGGTGTCGCTGTGTGGCGTTTTGCAGTACAATGTGTGTTTCTGGTTGGCCTACAGGGAGAATATGTGTGGGTGGAGCCTGATAGAGGTGTCGCTGTGTGGCGTCTTGCAGTACAATGTGTGTTTCTGGTTGGTCAACAGGGAGAATATGTGTGGGTGGAGCCTGATAGAGGTGTCGCTGTGTGGCGTCTTGCAGTACAATGTGTGTTTCTGGTTGGCCTACAGGGAGAATATGTGTGGGTGGAGCCTGATAGAGGTGTCGCTGTGTGGCGTCTTGCAGTACAATGTGTGTTTCTGGTTGGTCTACAGGGAGAATATGTGTGGGTGGAGCCTGATAGAGGTGTCGCTGTGTGGCGTCTTGCAGTACAATGTGTGTTTCTGGTTGGCCTACAGGGAGAATATGTGTGGGTGGAGCCTGATAGAGGTGTCGCTGTGTGGCGTCTTGCGGTACAATGTGTGTTTCTGGTTGGCCTGCAGGGAGGATATGTGTGGGTGGAGCCTGATAGAGGTGTCGCTGTGTGGCGTCTTGCAGTACAATGTGTGTTTCTGGTTGGCCTACAGGGAGAATATGTGTGGGTGGAGCCTGATAGAGGTGTCGCTGTGTGGCGTCTTGCAGTACAATGTGTGTTTCTGGTTGGCCTACAGGGAGAATATGTGTGGGTGGAGCCTGATAGAGGTGTCGCTGTGTGGCGTCTTGCGGTACAATGTGTGTTTCTGGTTGGCCTCCAGGGAGAATATGTGTGGGTGGAGCCTGATAGAGGTGTCGCTGTGTGGCGTCTTGCAGTACAATGTGTGTTTCTGGTTGGCCTACAGGGAGGATATGTGTGGGTGGAGCCTGATAGAGGTGTCGCTGTGTGGCGTCTTGCAGTACAATGTGTGTTTCTGGTTGGTCAACAGGGAGAATATGTGTGGGTGGAGCCTGATAGAGGTGTCGCTGTGTGGCGTCTTGCAGTACAATGTGTGTTTCTGGTTGGCCTACAGGGAGAATATGTGTGGGTGGAGCCTGATAGAGGTGTCGCTGTGTGGCGTCTTGCGGTACACTGTGTGTTTCTGGTTGGCCTACAGGGAGAATATGTGTGGGTGGAGCCTGATAGAGGTGTCGCTGTGTGGCGTCTTGCGGTACAATGTGTGTTTCTGGTTGGCCTACAGGGAGAATATGTGTGGGTGGAGCCTGATAGAGGTGTCGCTGTGTGGCGTCTTGCAGTACAATGTGTCTTTCTGGTTGGCCTACAGGGAGAATATGTGTGGGTGGAGCCTGATAGAGGTGTCGCTGTGTGGCGTCTTGCAGTACAATGTGTGTTTCTGGTTGGCCTCCAGGGAGAATATGTGTGGGTGGAGCCTGATAGAGGTGTCGCTGTGTGGCGTCTTGCGGTACAATGTGTGTTTCTGGTTGGCCTCCAGGGAGAATATGTGTGGGTGGAGCCTGATAGAGGTGTCGCTGTGTGGCGTCTTGCAGTACAATGTGTGTTTCTGGTTGGTCTACAGGGAGAATATGTGTGGGTGGAGCCTGATAGAGGTGTCGCTGTGTGGCGTCTTGCGGTACACTGTGTGTTTCTGGTTGGCCTACAGGGAGAATATGTGTGGGTGGAGCCTGATAGAGGTGTCGCTGTGTGGCGTATTGCGGTACAATGTGTGTTTCTGGTTGGCCTCCAGGGAGGATATGTGTGGGTGGAGCCTGATAGAGGTGTCGCTGTGTGGCGTCTTGCAGTACAATGTGTGTTTCTGGTTGGTCTACAGGGAGAATATGTGTGGGTGGAGCCTGATAGAGGTGTCGCTGTGTGGCGTCTTGCGGTACACTGTGTGTTTCTGGTTGGCCTACAGGGAGAATTTGTGTGGGTGGAGCCTGATAGAGGTGTCGCTGTGTGGCGTCTTGCGGTACACTGTGTGTTTCTGGTTGGCCTACAGGGAGAATATGTGTGGGTGGAGCCTGATAGAGGTGTCGCTGTGTGGCGTCTTGCGGTACACTGTGTGTTTCTGGTTGGCCTACAGGGAGAATTTGTGTGGGTGGAGTCTGATAGAGGTGTCGCTGTGTGGCGTCTTGCAGTACAATGTGTGTTTCTGGTTGGTCTACAGGGAGAATATGTGTGGGTGGAGCCTGATAGAGGTGTCGCTGTGTGGCGTCTCCCAGTACAATGTGTGTTTCTGGTTGGTCTACAGGGAGAATATGTGTGGGTGGAGCCGGACAAAGCCGGGGAGTTCGACGTGGCCGTGGGAGCCAGGGTCAAGACCGTCGACGGAGAAAACATCTGCCTGGTGGATGACGACAAAAATGTGAGTGACGTCATCTGTTTTTATCCGATGCTATCTATGTAAATGCGCAGAATTCGCTTTTAATTCCGGATTATGATTTGTGCTGTAAATGTGGCGATGAAAGTGCATTCCTTGGTAAACCTTAGGCCCAGTAAGACGACCAGATGGGGGTGAATGCCATGTGTTGTGGTGCCTCTGGGGCCCGCTCCTCGCGATACGCTACTGTCCGGACATAATTCAGTGTGTAATATATTCATGAGGTAATATTAAAAAGATCGTATATCAGTTTGTTGTGCCCCACCCCCCTGACCGGTGTTGTTGCCACAGGAGCACTGGGTGAAGGTGGGCACGCGCCTCAAGTCGATGCACCCGTCCTCCGTGGAGGGCATGGAGGACATGATCGGCCTGGGGGACCTCAACGAGGCCGGCATCCTCAGGAACCTCTTCGTCCGCTACTTCGACAACCTCATCTACGTGAGTACTCCCTTCCAAGCATGGCTGGCTGGTTCCCCGCCTAGCTGGTCCCCCGCCTAACTGGTCCCCCGCCTAGCTGGTCCCCCGCCTGGTTGGTTTCCCGCCTGGCAGGCTGGCTAGCTGACTGGTTCCCCACAGGGCTGACTGGCTCCCTGCCAGACAGCCTGGTTCCTGGCCTGACTGGCTCCCTGCCAGACAGCCTGGTTCCTCGCCTGGCTGGCTGGTTCCTCGCGTGGCTGGCTGGTTCCTAGCCTTTCTGGCTAGTGCCCCCCGCCCCCCCCGCGCTCTTATTTACGGAATTGATAAAGACTATTTTAAAAAGTGGAAAAATAAGATATTCCCAATATTAATGTTAATGCATAAGTACGCCCGACTATAGAAACCTCTGAACTGTGGAAACGTAAATGTAAATGTCTGCGATATGTCTCTGGGATATCCCGCAATGACCTGTCCTATAACCACTTTCTTTACGCCCCCCCCCCCCTACGCAGACGTACACGGGGTCGATCCTGGTGGCCGTGAACCCCTACCAGATACTGCCCATCTACACGGCCGAGCAGATCCAGCTCTACAAGGACAAGAAGATCGGGGAACTGCCGCCCCACATCTTCTCTATCGGCGACAACGCCTACACCAACATGAAGCGGTACCGACAGGACCAGTGTGTCATCATCAGGTACGTACGCCCCCCCCCCCCACAGTGTCATCATCAGGTACGTACCCCCCCCCCCACAGTCATCATCAGGTACGTAACCCCCCCCCTTCCACAGTGTCATCATCAGGTACGTACCCCCCCCCCCCCACAGAGTCATCATCAGGTACGTAACCCCCCTCCTTCCACAGTGTCATCATCAGGTACGTAACCCCCCTCCCCCACAGTGTCATCATCAGGTACCTACGCACCCTCTAACCCCCCCCCACCCTCCCCCACAGTGTCATGATCAGGTACCTACCCCCCCCCCCACATTGTCCTCATGACGTACCTACGCACCCTCTAACCCCCCCCCCCCCCACAGTGTCATCAGGTCACTACCCCCCCCTCGCAGTGTCATCATCATGTCAGTACCCCCCACCCCTAACCCCACCCATGCCACCCAAAGTGTACTAATATCAAGACCGTTAAATAAAATACGTGGATATGCCTTGTGTATGTAATACAATATAAAGGCGATATAGTCGCGATATAGTCGCGCATGCGTCCTGCTACTAGATTATCCCTTGTCTTCATGTCCCACGTGACCCCGACGTGACCGCGTGGTGAACTCTATGTTGTCAACCTGTCCCACGTGACCCCGACGTGACCTATCTTATTTGCATGTCCCGCGTGACCCCGGCTTGTGTCCCGTGTGACCCCGACCTGACCTCTATCTTGTGTCCCGTGTGCCCCGACCTGACCTCTATCTTGTTCGTATGTCCCGTGTGACCCTGACCTTGTGTGTGACGTTCCAGCGGGGAGTCCGGTGCCGGGAAGACTGAGAGCACCAAGCTGATCCTGCAGTTCCTGGCGGCCGTCAGCGGCCAGCACTCCTGGATCGAGCAGCAGATCCTGGAGGCCAACCCCGTCATGGAGGGTAAGCTAGCGTCAGTCACCCCGTTATGGAGGGTAAGCTAGCGTCAGTCACCCCGTCATTGAGGGTAAGCTAGCGTCAGTCACCCCGTCACGGAGGGTAAGCTAGCATCAGTCACCCCGTCATGGAGGGTAAGCTAGCATCAGTCACCCCGTTATGGAGGGTAAGCTAGCATCAGTCACCCCGTCATGGAGGGTAAGCTAGCATCAGTCACCCCGTTATGGAGGGTAAGCTAGCATCAGTCACCCCGTTATGGAGGGTAAGCTAGCATCAGTCACCCCGTTATGGAGGGTAAGCTAGCATCAGTCACCCCGTTATGGAGGGTAAGCTAGCGTCATTCACCACGTCATGGAGCGTAAGCGTCAGTCACTTCCTGTACTTCACCGGCAAAACCGTTTTCAAATGTTTCAGTAAGAGTTAAGTAGATGTCCGTACTATAGTGGATGAACACGTTCCCCTGTTGATGTATGTTGCGTCTAGAGCTGACGGTAACGTGTGCCGTGTTTTCTGGCAGCTTTTGGAAACGCCAAGACAATTCGTAACGACAACTCGAGTCGGTTCGGCAAGTACATCGACATCCACTTCGACAGCAAGGGATCCATAGAGGGCGCCAAGATCGAACAGTACCTCCTGGAGAAATCCAGAATCGTTCATCAAGTAAGTCTCGTCACGTGTCACGTGATTTGACTCGTGGTCTGTTCAGGCGGGGTATATCCATCTGCTCAAACATACCGACCTGGGCCAACTCGAGAAACGTTTCTCGACTATCAGCCATCGGTCCAAGGAATGATTATATTTAAGTCTTTGGTCAAAAACTTTATTCCGTGCCTGGGCCGAGTAGGTTCCATCCTCCCCAGGAGTCAGACACAACTGCTGACGTTACAGTTTATTTACTCGCGTTGCTCCAGAACCACGACGAGCGGAACTACCACATATTCTACTGTATGTTGGCGGGCATGACGGCGCAGGAGAAGCAGCAGCTAGAAGTGCGAGACCCCACGGACTACTTCTACCTCATCCAGGTGCGTCACCGCCCGGGGCGCCCTCTACTGGCAACCCCTGAAACTACACAACTCAGCCAACTGACAGTTAGATCTAACGGAATGTTGCTTCGTAGTGTCATCAATTTGGGCGCAGTATTCCTCACCTAATATTCAGAAGAAAGAATAATTAATGCATTGCACTTCATTATCTTGGCAGTTTTAGCAATATAATATGTATTGTGTTTGCCGGATGTCACGACTTGCTCTACGATAATTATAGAAATGAATAAATCAAAAATCAGAAAAATGTATGGAAATGCACTGGTTATTAAAGCGCGTTTGATTCACGATCTGTTGTCCCCCTCCTCTGTCCCCAGGGCGGCAGTGTCACGTGTGAGGGTCGCGATGACGTCAAGGAGTTTGCTGACATCCGGTCCGCCATGAAGGTCCTGATGTTCGCGGACGAGCAGATCTGGGACATCCTGAAGATCCTGGCAGCGCTGCTCCACCTGGGCAACATAACATACCGAGGTACGTCCCCCCCCCCCCTGCTCCTGTGTGGCGGGGTATAGCCCTACAGGACCGTCAACCACGGACGGTGTTTCTCGCATTCACAGGGCCACGGCCTATTGTGTTCGGGATATATCCACCTCGCAATCTTTCAATGGGTACTGTCGAACAGGTTCCATTTGTCACCTCTCAGGGTGAACATTGACTAAGATTCGTTCGAGAAAATAAGTATATCATTCTTTCCCTCCCGTGCGAGATGGCTCGGACAAGATGTGGGGGACTGCGATAAACCCATCTCGCACTGGAACCAATGTCATGCTCAGCACGCATATACACGGTATGCTAGAGCCACATTGGGTCTCCAAGTCAAGTGCCAATTCCTTCGCAGAGTTGTGATTGACTTGTCCAGGGCAGTATTATGTAGACATATGGATGTACCGCCGGTGGAGTCAGCTCTCAAGCAGGTTAAGTGCGTATTGCAATCGTGGAGTTCAGCATCCTGTGGTTTGCTTTTAACTCAATGAAATATAGATTACGTTACTGTACCGTATGGATATTTGTACTGATTTAGGACCTCTTGTGAATAAAGAATTAATTTTTTTTTTTTAAACATGCCTGTGGTTTCTGTTCCAGCCACCATGGTGGACAACATTGACGCCACGGAGATAGTGGCGGTTGACTGCATGCAGAGAGCGGGCCGCCTGATGGAGGTAAGCGACGCCTCGCCAGGGTCCGCCCTCCAGGCTATGGCCTCGCCAGGGTCTGCCGTCCAGGCTATGGCCTCGCCAGGGTCTGCCCTCCAGGCTATGGCCTCGCCAGGGTCTGCCCTCCAGGCTATGGCCTCGCCTGTATCTATACCTGTATCTGTACCTGTATCTATACCTGTATCTGGGGCATGTGTCCCCCCAAACCCAAGCCCCAAACCCCTAAATTCATGTGATTTCCTCTGCTGCCGCCAGGTGAACCCGAACGGCCTGCAGAGGGCGCTGACGATGCGGACGATCTTCACGCGCGGCGAGAGCGTGACGACGACGATGGGGACGGAGACCTCGATGGACGTGCGGGACGCCTTCGTCAAGGGCATCTACGGCCGGATGTTCATCTGGATCGTCGACAAGATCAACAACGCCATCTACAAGCCCCAGGCCAACGCGAGCCACTACCGCAGCTCCATCGGCGTCCTCGACATCTTCGGCTTCGAGAACTTCGACAGCAACAGGTGCGCGGTGACGTGGGCGGATCCATGTGTCGTCATACACTGTTGTCACTGTGTGCTTGTTTCAAATGGTCATATCGTTCGACGTTCAAAATATCTGGAAGTTAGTTAACTACACCCCTCAACAAGACAAACCTTGATGTAGATTTCGGAATAATTTATGGTTCACTCTGGACACTTTAAATTCTTTAAGTGAGCTGTTTTTAAATAATTTATTTGACTTCATCAACATTCATTATTTGACTATGCCGACCTGACCTTACCCAGTGAGAGAGACTAAAGGCCTGTATTGTTTCCAGCTTTGAGCAGCTTTGTATCAACTACGCCAACGAGAACCTACAACAGTTCTTCGTCAGACATATATTCAAGTTGGAACAGGTTTGTTGAGCCCGCCACGTGGCTTTCCCGCCCAATCCTCCGTCTGCCGTCTGCTACTGGTCTTATCGCTCTTATAGATTAAAGATTCAAAATATGTCAAACCTCGTAATGG
Organism: Arenicola marina; assembly: GCA_964019135.1. Classification (NCBI taxonomy): domain Eukaryota; kingdom Metazoa; phylum Annelida; class Polychaeta; family Arenicolidae; genus Arenicola; species Arenicola marina. The sequence continues at coordinate 32,810,045 of OZ025254.1, read as the reverse complement.
ACCGAAGTGAATTGCATATGAGTTCAGATAGATCAGAGAAATTTCTAACTGACTCACATTTCTCAACAGATCTAAAATAGTTTCGATTTCTCTGGGCTGAACATGTTTTAAGGGGGCGTATTATAATCTTAGTGTCCCCGTTCCGTTGCCGTATGATTAGCGAGGCTCTAAACGGTAATGCGTTAAACCCTTTAGTACAATCACACAAGTTATCCCGTCCCCCATGACTTTGATGATAACCTGCGTCCTTCCCATGACCTTGACAATAACCCCGTCGTCCCCATGACCTTGACTGTGGTAACGAGTGACCTCCCGCCTGTTGCAGGAGGAGTACAACAACGAGGCGATCAGCTGGAGTCACATCGAGTTCGTGGACAACCAGGAGGCTCTGGACCTGATCGCCGCCAGGCCCATGAACATCCTGGCCCTGGTCGATGAGGAAAGCAAGTTCCCCAAGGTACCGCCCGCCGCCACCAGGGCTCCCCGTGTCGTCGTAATGCTATTGCCATAGTTTCGCCAATAGTTTGTATTGCGTTGCCATGGTTTCGCTTATCATTTCCTTGGCGTTGCCATGCTTCCGCGCGTGGTCGTAACCTTTTTACCATGGTTGCGGATGTTGTGATGATGTTACACGCGGTCATGTTCTCCCATGTTAGAGCGAGTGTTATAAGCTGTACAGCTCACGTATTACTCACTCGTAGCTTTAATTATAGCAGTCGATTTATTGGCCCACGTGACGAAGCTGACGAAACATTAATCGAGCCCCTCTCGAACTGAGATTCATGTCGTGCTGGTGCGTTATCCGGACACCTAATCTGGGCGTAGTTTATCCATTCTTCGTCTTGGGAGGTGCCTCTGCCAAGTTTATTCCTTGTGTACACAGAAGCGGCCTAAAACACCAATTTGTGTTCCTTCCCCAGGGTACGGACCAGACGATGCTGAACAAGCTTCACGGCGAGCACGGCCGCAACAAGAACTACCTCATGCCCAAGTCTGCCATGAACATGTGCTTCGGCCTCAACCACTTCGCCGGCGTCGTCTTCTATGACGCCAAAGGTAAGGCCTCGTTCACCATGTCAGACAACCCCGGATGTTATCAGCAACTTCGTCAATTTGCTATGCGTCAATATGCTAATGTAAATGTTACACAATATGCTATCGTAAATGTTACACAATATGCTATGCTACTCCTCCTCCCAATGTCCGACAGCTCTGGATCTTAGCATTGACAAGCTTCACATGCAGCGGGTTCGTCAATGTGCCATGACGTTAAAGTCTTCTTCATCTGCTCTGGGAGCACTTTATTAAAAGCTCCGCGCTCGTTACTGCGAACAACGGTAAGGGTAGGGTAACCCTTACTCTTTTCGAAGGATAACTGTACGGACACGCTCTTCCACCCGGAGAGAGGCCCTTGTTTCGACCTCTACCTGACCTTGGTGTAAAAATAGTTAATTTTTTCCTGAGGTTTGCAACAACGAATTCACATGTAAGTGCTCCCATCAAAACCTGACCTCGTGTGGCGTGTTTCAGGGTTCCTGGAGAAGAACCGGGACACGTTCAGCCCGGACCTGCTGCAGGTCATCCAGGGGGCCAAGTTCAAGTTCATGGCGGGTCTCTTCAGGGACGACTTCTCCATGGTCAGTGGTACAAACCTCACAGTTTCCATTGCGTATACAGTAGCGTCTCACACCGGAGAGCGTTGCACATGCAGTGGCGCCTCCTAATGGATAGCATTGCACATGCAGTGGCGCCTCCTAGTGGAGAGCATTGCACATGCAGTGGCGCCTCACAGTGGAATAATATGAACTCTGACTGACGAAGTTGTCTGTTGGTCGATGTAGTCACTGCCATCATGGGATCTTAAGCTACAAAGTTAATTGAATATTCACCTCACTGACCTATGGCAGTGGCTATGCTTATAATATCGACAAAAAAACATTTGTAGCATGATAAATAATCAGTATCAATCAGTAATTTCCTAGTAAATTTGGTAATTATTTCACTGCTACCTGTTTCGGATCAAGTATGTACCTGTGTAGCAGATGACGAGGCTCTTCGCGCGCCGTTCATAGTGACTACAGTCAAACTATATAGTCCACCAAAACACACTCTGGTTGGACCAGAGTGACGTGTTTCTGGTACCAGAGTCCAACCGGAGCACGTGGTCGAGCTTCTTGATTCGCGTGCAAGATGTGCGCCATATTGGATTTAGTGAAATTCGTTCCACAATCAGACATGCGCACTGTATACAATAGTATAACCTGGCTTACCCCCCCTCCCCCCCTCCCCCTACAGGGACAGGAGACCAGGAAGAGGTCCCCCACCCTGGGCTTCCAGTTCAAGAAGTCCCTCGAGCTGTTGATGCGTACGCTGTCCGCGTGCCAACCCTTCTTCGTCCGCTGTATCAAACCCAACGAGTTCAAGAAAGGGCTGGTGAGTGTGTGTCACTAAGGGAACGGTTACTATGGAGAGGGTTAGCAAGGGTCGCTAAGGAAAGGGCTACTATGGAAAGGGTTGCTAAGGGCGCTAAGGAAAGGGTTACTACGGTAAGGGTTGCTAAGGGTCGCTAAGGAAAGGGTTCGTAACGGTTATCATGGTAAGGACTGGTAAGTGTCGCTAAGGACAGATAAGGTTCGCTGAGGAAATGGTTGCTTAGGAAAAAAACCCTAGTAAGGGTCGCTGAGAAAAGAGTTACTAAGGAAAGGGATGATAAGGGTCGATAAAGAAACTAAGGTTACTAAGGGTCGGGTTGGTAAGCGCTGCTGAGGAAAGGATTTGTAAGATTTTGTTAGCAATCATTTTTAACTTGTCTGCTCCACTTACTATATGCACGTCACTGACTGGCGCCCGTCTCTCTCTCCGCAGCTGTTTGACCGCGAGCTGTGCGTCCGCCAGCTGCGGTACTCCGGAATGATGGAGACCATCAGGATCCGCCGGGCCGGGTACCCCATCCGCCACACGTTTGCCGACTTCGTGGACCGCTACCGGATCCTGGTGAGCGGGGTGCGACCCTCGCACGTGGAGGACTGCAAGCCCGCCTCCAAAAAAATCTGCAAGGCCGTCCTTGGGGACGCCGACTTCCAGATGGGAAAGACCAAGGTCTTCCTCAAGGTCAGACAGCGGCTCGCGCCATTTAATATTTAATATAATTAAAACTAGAATTATATTATTGTTTTAACAGTTACTGATTTCAGTCTTCTATAATTAATAATATGATTATTTATTATTATAAAAACCATTAGCTGTAATAATTAATAATATCATTGGCCTAACAATTCATAATATGATTGTTTTAATAATAAATAATGCCAAATTAATGGTATGATTTTTCAGCTTTCTATGCCAGATGAATACGCAGAGACGTAAATAGCGTATTAACTATCTCCCCAATTTCACACTCTTAAGTGTCAATCGCAAACCATGTATCCAGAGATGTCTCGTTGTGCACGTTTTCTCGGCCCTGATGTCTAATTGCGGGTGACTTGTTGTGGTTTGCAGGACGCCCAGGACGCCTATCTGGAGCAGGAGCGGGACAAGGTGCTCACCAGGAAAATCATCTGTCTCCAGAAGGTCATCCGCGGGTGGCACTACCGCAGGAAGTTCCGGATGATGCGGTCATCCTGCGTGGTCATCCAGGCACACATGCGGGCCTGCCTCCAGAAGAAAAAATACGAGCAGGTGGGTGGCCTTAATATCGCTCATGTGCACAAAATTGGCCTTAAACATCGAGCTGTCATTTGACAGCAGGGAGCCCCTCGAATGCGACACAAACACACGAAATCACGAGATATACAGGTACCAATGCACGTCATGCTCTGACCTTTACCTGACCTAGACTGACCTGACCTGACCCTGTTTCTCTGCAGATGCGCCTGGGCTACATGCGGCTGCAGGCGCTGTGCCGCTCGCGCCTGCTGACCCACCGCTTCGCCGCCATGCGCTCCAAGATGATCACCTTCCAGCGCCACTGCCGCGGCTACCTGTCGCGGCAGTGGTACCAGAACAGGCTCGGCAGCGTCATCGTCCTCCAGGCCGCCGTCCGCAAGGTCATCGCACAGAAACGCTACAACCGCATGAGGATCGAGGTCAGTGCGCATGCGCCCTATCGATTCCACGATTTTTTTTTCAGTTTTTCCTTATTATATTGAACTTGGTGTTAATATATGATGTTATTGCAGTTATGTTAATATAATGACGTCGTTGTTATTCATATAAATATAAGTACGTTTTTTTTATAATGAACTTGTTGATGAAATGGCAGTCCCGCAGAGAATTGTCACGTGACTGCTGTGCGAGCGGTGTCTGACTGATGACGTTGTTTCTTGCAGCACCGCAAGCGGCTTGAGGCCGACATGATGCGGAAACAGGAGGAGGAGAAGCTGAAGAAACAGATGAACTCCAAGAAGGCGAAGGAAGAGGCCGAGCGCCTCCACAAGGTGGGTGGGGGGGGGGCAACAGGAAGGGGGGGGGCTCCACAGGGTGGGTGGGGGAGGGGGCAACAGGGAGGGGAGGGGGGCTCGACAGGGTGGGTGGGGGAGGGCGAGAGGGCGTCGTAGGAAGGGAGGGATCGGTTATGAGCTAAGAGTAAGACGGCCACTGCAAGACCAGTGAAATGCCGGGACCGGTTGAGAAGTTAGATTGGCGGGAGAATTGTACGATGGGAGACCGAATATAATATAGTGAAAGTTAAAGTTCAAATAAGCGGGAGAATTGTATGACACAAAGTTCAGAAATTGTTCATTATAGTGACATGCCAGCCTATATACAGGATATACAAACAATAGCTAATATCAGGTTGGCCCAGCCTTACGGGCTTACAAGTCGCTCTAGTTTAAGAAAATGTATTAGCTCTCATGAATCTAGTTATAGCAATATAATAAGAATACAATATGTCATTTGGTTTCTTAACTTGATGATTGAATATGCGAGAACACGGTCTTGCCCTAACGATACTATGTATTTGACTCGTGCTTGTGTTTGTATTTTAGGAGCGTTTGGCGCGTATCGACCAGGAGGTTAATGAGGAGGAGCGCCGCCAGAGGTCGGAGGCGGCCATGAAGCGCGCGCAGATCGAAAGCGCCGAGAAGCGGCGTCACGGACCCGTGGACGACTCGCAACTCGTCGACCAGATGTTCGACTTCATCGACAGCGAGTCTGAGGTCGGCGCGGGCGCGGCCCCCGCCGCCTTCAGGGTGAGGCCCAGGGACTGGGGGGAGGGAGGGGGGGCAGTCTCAGGACGGCGCGGCGCTCGCCGCCTTCAGGGTGAGGCCCAGGGACCGGGGCGAGTGGGGGGGTGGGGGGAGATCGCGAGTGTCTTGATTTAGTGTGATAATTTAATTACAAACGTAACTTGCCTCTTCTGTCCCTTAAATGAATCACAGGTGATCGGTTCGCCCTGCCGATAAGCGTAAAGGGTGCGGATAACCCCCCACGCGCCAGGGTCACACCGCGTTATTACCTTACCCTGTGTGGTTGTGTTCCTCTCTAGGACCTGGAGGAGCAGCGGCAGCGGGCGCTGCGGGACGGGGCGGCCATGGACGAGGGCATGGCCCAGCTGCCCATGCCCGGGGACGAGGACGACGACATCACGCAGTACAAGTTCTCCAAGTTCGCGGCCACCTACTTCACGGGCAACGCCAGCTACACGTACATCCGGCGGGCCCTCAAGCAACCCCTGCTGCCCATCAAGACAGAGGGCGATCAGCTGGTAGGTCTGGCGGAGGGGGGGGGGAGGGAGGAGGAGGGCCCTCAAGCAACCCCTGCTGCCCATCAAGGCAGAGGGCGATCAGCTGGTAGGTCTGGCGGGGGGGGGGGGGAGGGAGGAGGAGGGCCCTCAAGCAACCCCTGCCGCCCATCAAGAGGGAGGGCAATCAGCTGGTAGGTCTGGGGGTGGGGGGGAGGGAGGAGGAGGGCCCTCAAGCAACCCCTGCCGCCCATCAAGACAGAGGGCGATCAGCTGGTAGGTCTGGCGGGGGGGGGGCGGGGAGGAGGAGGGCCCTCAAGCAACCCCTGCCGCCCATCAAGACAGAGGGCGATCAGCTGGTAGGTCTGGCGGGGGGGGGGAGGGAGGAGGAGGGCCCTCATGCAACCCCTGCCGCCCATCAAGACAGAGGGCGATCAGCTGGTAGGTCTGGCGGGGGGGGGGAAGGAGGAGGAGGGCCCTCAAGCAACCCCTGCTGCCCATCAAGACAGAGGGCGATCAGCTGGTAGGTCTGGCGGGGGGGGGGGAGGGAGGAGGAGGGCCCTCATGCAACCCCTGCCGCCCATCAAGACAGAGGGCGATCAGCTGGTAGGTCTGGCGGGGGGGGGAGGGAGGAGGAGGGCCCTCATGCAACCCCTGCCGCCCATCAAGACAGAGGGCGATCAGCTGGTAGGTCTGGTTTGGGGGGGGGAGAGGGAGGAGGAGGGCCCTCATGCAACCCCTGCCGCCCATCAAGACAGAGGGCGATCAGCTGGTAGGTCTGGTTTGGGGGGGGGGAGAGGGAGGAGGAGGGCCCTCATGCAACCCCTGCCGCCCATCAAGACGGAGGGCGATCAGCTGGTAGGTTTGGTTTGGGGGGGGGGGGGGAGAGGGAGGGCTGGAGGGAGGGGGAGGGCCCTCAAGCAACCCCTGCTACCCATCAAGTAGGGTCTGGTGGGGGGGGGGGGGTAGGGAGGGGGGGGTGAGGGGGGAGGTGTAAGGGGGATAGTAGTGGATGGATTGCGTTAGAAACAGTTTGGAAGTTTCTTTAGGCCATTGTGATGTTCAAGAGATCAACGTGATGAAACGTCACAGAAAGCCCTGCTACAATTAGGAATTATATTAAGATTTTATAATACTGAACTCCTAAGAAAGACTTACAACACGGGATTGAGCATTATTGATATGCCGAGACCGGTTTTAATAACTGATAACGGCAGGTTAAGTTGATGCGCTTGTACTCCTCCGACATGTCCAGTCAGAGCCACGCGGGCCACATACTGTGTCCTAATGTGCTGCGGGCTGAGAGGGTAACGGCTGGAATCACCACGTGTTGCCTGATGTTATGAAACCTATTCCACCTGTGTCCTGTAGGCTGCACTCGCTGTCTGGATCACCATCCTGCGGTTCATGGGAGACCTGCCGGAGCCCAAGTACCACACGTCCATGTCTGACTCCAGGGTAAGTACAGGCCGCCCCACACGCCCCACACGCCGCCCCACACCCAGGCCCTACACGCAGGCCCCACACGGGCTCCACACCCGTGCCCCACACCCAGGCCCCACACCCGGGCCCCACACCCAGGCCCCACGCCCAGGCCCCACACCCGGGCCCCACACCCGGGCCCCACACCCGGGCTCCACACCCGGACCCCACACCCGTGCCCCACACGCGTGCCTCACACCCGGGCCCCACACCCGGACCCCACACCCGGGCCCCACACCCGTGCCCCACACCCAGGCCCCACACCCAGGCCCCACACCCGTGCCTCACACCCGTGCCCCACACCCAGGCCCCACACCCGGGCCCCACACCCGGGCCCCACACCCGGGCCCCACACCCGGGCCCCACACCCAGGCCCCACACCCAGACCCCACACCCAGGCCCCGCACCCAGGCCCCGCACCCGGGCCCCACACCCGTGCCTCACACCCGGGCCGCACACCTGTGCCTCACACCCGTGCCCCACACCCAGGCCCCACACCCGGGCCCCACACCCGGGCCCCACACCCGGGCCCCACACCCAGGCCCCACACCCAGGCCCCACACCCAGGCCCCACACCCAGGCCCCACACCCAGGTTCCACACCCAGACCCCACACCCGGACCCCACACCTGGGCCCCACACCCGGGCCCCACACCCGGGCCCCACACCCAGGCCCCACACCCAGACCCCACATCCGGACCCCACACCCGGGCCCCACACCCGTGCCCCACACCCGTGCCTCACACCCGGGCCCCACACCTGTGCCTCACACCCGTGCCCCACACCCGGGCCCCACACCCGGGCCCCACACCCAGACCCCACATCCGGACCCCACACCCGGGCCCCGCACCCAGGCCCCACACCCGTGCCCCACACCCGGGCCGCACACCTGTGCCTCACACCCGTGCCCCACACCCGGGCCCCACACCCGGGCCCCACACCCGGGCCCCACACCCAGGCCCCACACCCAGGCCCCACACCCAGGTTCCACACCCAGACCCCACACCCGGACCCCACACCCGGGCCCCACACCCAGGCCCCACACCCAGGCCCCACACCCAGGTTCCACACCCAGACCCCACACCCGGACCCCACACCCGGGCCCCACACCCGGGCCCCACACCGACGTCCGCACCCGTCATGTTAACTGCAGTATTATTGTAGCAGTTCTTTCACGTACTGTTTTTTAGTATTGTTTTTTTTCTTCTCTTTCATTATTTTGTCGTTTTCGCCATAATTTATAAAATTATGAAATTTGCTAAGACTTATTAATTATAGTTCCATGGTACAGTTGGTATTTCGGTTAACCGCCCCGTTTTCGGTGTTTCGTGCACAGGACCGCCAGGCAGTTATGACCAAGATCTACGCCACCCTGGGACGTAAATTCAGCAAGAAGGATATCGAAGACGCACAGAAAATGGGGCAGGAGCTGGTAAATGTGTGGATCGTACCAATTCAGGGCAATCATGATACTAATCACTGTACATAGATGTTGATTGAACGAGATCCATAGCACTACGAAGTAAAATCGGACCATGTCCAGCTAATTTTACTACTTAATAATGATGCTGATTAATAAATATACTGATTAAGGGCTCTTCTGATAAACTGTTAATAATAGAGATGTATATTAAGAGATTATACTAATTGATAGTAATACAATTAATTCTGGTACAAATTCATCATCGATACCATTAAATGGTGGTATTAATTCATAGCAATATGCATGATGGTTGCATGTGGCACACCACTGCATGCTACTAGTTGTACATAAGGCCTGCGCTGGGGAACCCATACACCTTGGCTTTACTCTCCCCCCCCCCCCCCACCCAGTGTATGACTAGGCCGCTAGATGATGGCGGACAGGTTTGCTGGTGACCCCCGCCCTGATATCAGTCTATCAGTCTGTTGCATTTACGATCGGAGTCATTCGTTCGCATCCCACCTGTACCACAGTCTGTGTTGAGGCAGCTTTAAGGTTAGTCATTGGTTAGAATCCCACCTGTACCACAGTCTGTGTTGAGGCAGCTTTAAGGTTGGAGTCGTTGGTTCGAATCCCACCTGTACCACAGTCTGTGTTGAGGCAGCTTTAAGGTTAGTCATTGGTTAGAATCCCACCTGTACCACAGTCTGTGTTGAGGCAGCTTTAAGGTTGGAGTCGTTGGTTCGAATCCCACCTGTACCACAGTCTGTGTTTATGCACCTTTAAGGTTGGAGTCATTGGTTAGAATCCCACCTGTACCAGTCTATGTTGATGTAGCTTTAAGGCCAGAGTCGTTGGTCGAATCCCACCTGTACCACAGTCTATGTTGATGTAGCATTAAGGCTTGAGTCGTTGATTCGAATTCCACCTGTGCCAGTCTACGTTGATGCAACTGGGTTTCAAGGAATCATAGGTTTTCAGTCCCGCCTTTACATAAGCTTGCCCCCTCCCACGCTTTCCTGCGCTCCTCGCATGAGTTGCTCTAATACTAGACGGCTAACACGAACGTCTGATGACGGTAACCTAAGCAACGCACCCTTCCCGCTCCAGGAGAAACAACCCATGCCACAGACGAAGAACAAGCAGAGGAGCATGCGCAAGAAGCTTGTGTCCTTGACCTTGAAGAAGAAGTCGAAGATCACGGAAGAGGTGGCGAGTCAGCTGAAGGACGGAGAGTTCAGCGGAAGCGGAAACGCTCTGCTCGACGAGCGTCCGTCCTCCAACCTCGAGAAACTACACTTCATCATCGGCAACGGCATTCTCCGACCCGACATCCGGTAGGTGGCGCTCCACGGGGGGTGAACGCGCCCGCCAACATGGCCGACTTGTATTTGATAAACTATAGATGTTTGTGTAGTCTGCCGTCTGAGTTTTATTCCTACTAAAATATGAGATTTATACCCCGAATATATCTATGTACTTTAACTTATTATAATTCATGTGCTTGCTGAAAAGCAGAAGACAAATAACATTCTCACACATTCTTTCTGGGCATTATGCATAATTTCTCTTAAATTTGTTTTGGTATTGTGTTTATTTCCTAGTCGATCCATTATGATATCAGCAGTGAATGTTAGGTGTGATTTACACCTGAGCAAGAGCCAGCGGTTCTCCCTTTATTAGAAATACGTGTGCCAGTAGGATAGATGAGCTCTGCGAGACTATATAGCGCCGTGGTATGTCATGGTCTCTAGATATGTGCGACGTATTTATTAGGGTTGTTCCTACTTATATTGTACGCCTGGTTACTTGCTAATGCTACACACGCCTCAGATATTATTACAAGTCCAGTAATGTTTGGCACCTCCAGAAAACTGGGAAATAGCGCTGCACATTTGAGAGAGCTACACGTAATTTATATATGGATATATTTTGACAGAGTTTATTGACTACTTTGCATGTTTGTTTGTGTAGGGATGAGATTTACTGCCAGATCTGCAAGCAGCTGACGCAGAACCCCAGCAAGAGTAGCCACGCCCGGGGCTGGATCCTGCTCTCACTGTGTGTCGGCTGCTTCGCCCCCTCGGAGAAGGTGAGTGCAGTTATACAGTGGCCGGCCCATACTAAGCATAGCAGGCAGTCGGATGCCTCTCATGGTATTGTCTATGATCATTTTATTGACAACTCTATGGTCCTGAAATAATCTTGAGAGGCCGATGGTCACTAGATTGACAAACCTATAGTCATTATATGAACAGGGCGATACTCATTACATTGACGGTCCAACGCTCTTTATATTGAGAGCCGGATCCCCTTTATATTGACAACCCAATGCTCTTAATATTGACAGCCCAATACCCGTTATATTGCCAGCCCAATGACCTTTATATTGACAAGCCAATGCTAACTATATTGACAAACATATACGTATTGATTAAGTCGACGCTCACTACGTTGACCAGGCTCTAATCGTTATATTGACTGACCCAAAGAACCGAGGAACTGTAGCGATCTTGTCCTCAGTATATATATATCTGCCAACGAGCCTTAAGCTCACGTATCTCGTTCTGGGTCACATGTACTTGTGGTGTTCGGTGACGGCCATTGCTATCCACATTGCACACCCCGCTCCTGGCTGACGGTGGCCCGGCCCGATAGCTCAGTTGGCAAAAGCGCTCGCCTTGAGTGCTCTGGCCACCTGAGAGCCTAACGGCACGTGGGTCGGTGGTTCGAGCCCAGCTGTGGCCATGTCTGTGTGGTCGCAGGATAAAGATCCCATGTCTTTCTTCGTAAAGAGTAGGGGGTTACCCCCGGGGACATGGCTCCACTCTTCCTCCCTTCTCCCATTGACGCGATATGACTAAATGTGGTTAAAGCGTCCTGAATATACAACCAGCCAACCTGGCTGACGTATGGCGCGTGCTGTTGGCTTGCAGTTCGTCAAGTACCTGCGCTGCTTCATCAAGGAGGGCCCGCCCGGCTACGCGCCCTACTGCGAGGAGCGCTTGCGCAGAACCTTCGCCAACGGCACCAGGAACCAGCCTCCCAGCTGGCTGGAGCTCCAGGTGCGTCACGTGGCTGTCATGTGATCAACTGGATCGAGCGATAATAGCTATTAGTTCTCATAATAATAATATTATTGTTTTGCTAAAAGTGTTCGATTATTTTAAATTTGTAAACCTTGTAGGTTTTGAAGTATATCTAAATTGTCAAAATATCTGTAATATGTGTTTTATTATTATTATGTCTTTTTTTTTGGTATTATACATTTTATTATATTTCATTATATATTTTATTTTATATTTTATCAAATATTTTATTATTTTATATTTTATTAAATATTTTATTATATTTTTTATTATTATATATTAGTATAGTTATTGTTAATTATATCATTATATGTTATCACTCCGGTCCGGTTATTGTTTCAATACAAAGCCTATGATGTGTGTGTGTGTGTTGCTACAGGCGACCAAGTCGAAGAAGCCCCTGATGTTACCCATCACCTTCATGGACGGTAACACCAAGACGCTGCTGGCCGACTCCGCCACCACCGCCAGGGAACTCTGCCAACAACTCTCAGACAAAATCGGACTCAAGGACCAGTTCGGCTTCTCACTGTACATTGCCCTGTTCGACAAGGTATGCGGCACGGCTGCACCTCGCTCCGACTGTGTGGCCTTGTGTGGCGTGTGTAACTCAATGGTCAGGGGTGGATTGCTAAACGAGTATTAGGGTCTAAACTAGCTCCAGTTACCCACTTACCTTGTAAGGTAATTCATTGAGTTGCAACAATTACTGTTGCAGTTGAGTTATTATATCTGTAGATCAGTATGAGGTCTGTGCTAAGACCAGCGTGCCTTGGTTACGGTGGCAGGTTTTGCCATTCTAAAAGTGCAGCACTATGTAACATGAGTACAATCTATGGCATGTCACACCACATGGAAGCTAATGGTTTGTCTTTGGTCCGCCAGGTGTCGTCCCTGGGTAGTGGCGGCGATCACGTGATGGACGCCATCTCGCAGTGCGAGCAATACGCCAAGGAGCAGGGCGCCCAGGAGCGCAACGCCCCCTGGCGTCTGTTCTTCCGCAAGGAGATCTTCGCGCCGTGGCACGACCCGAGTGAGGACCCCGTGGCCACCAACCTCATCTACCAGCAGGTCGTCAGGGGCATCAAGTTCGGCGAGTACAGATGTGACAAGGTGAGCAGTGGCGCCGTGTGTCAAAGGGGGAGGGACATTTTCTATCGGCAGCGATACAAATGTACAAACAAATCAATAACTAGGGCCAGGTGCACAGGAATCGCTGGGTGAAATCTCCCGCGCACCCAAGTGTAGCCGTTTTTCTCTCATCTAGTACATGACGTCATACCTGCCGAGGTTTAGAATCGTCCACTTATCGTGTTTATGGACCTGTCGCGCATATTTAATGTTTACCAGTAATTATTACGAACACCTTAGACCAACAATAGGTCACAGTTGCTCTGCTCTGTGTTTTTGTTTTCGTTCTCATGGGGTCTTTAAGCGGACATAATTTCTGATCCTGTGGAATGACCTCCCTCCCTCCCTCCCTCCGTTAGCGCCATGTCTAAGCCGTGTTGCCCGCCCTCGCCCCGCCCCCCTGTACGCCATGTCTAAGCCGTGTTGCCCGCCCTCGCCCCGCCCCCCTGTACGCGATGTCTCAGCCGTGTTGCCCGTTGCTCTGTCCCTGTACGCCATGTCTAAGCCGTGTTGCCCGTTGCTCTGCCCCTGTACGCCATGTCTAAGCCGTGTTGCCCGTTGCTCTGCCCCTGTACGCCATATCTAAGCTGTGTTTCCCGTTGCTCTGTCCCCAGGACGAGGACCTGGCAATGATCGCCGCCCAGCAGTACTACATCGACTACGGCCCCGACCTGGTGCTGGAGCGCCTCCAGTCCCTACTGCCCTCCTACATCCCCGACAACTGCCTGCAGAGCGGCAAGGCCCTCAACTTCTGGACGCAGGGCGTGCTCAGCGCCTTCAAGAAGAGCTACTTCGTGCGGGACCGGGAGCCGCCACTCCGGGTGAAGGAGGACATCGTCAACTACGCCAAGTACAAGTGGCCGCTGCTCTTCTCCAGATTCTACGAGGCCTACAAGTTCGCCGGACCCAGCCTGCCCAAGAATGACGTCATAATCGCGGTCAACTGGACCGGCGTCTACGTAGTGGACGACCAGGAGCAGGTCCTCCTGGAACTCTCGTTCCCCGAGATCACGGCCGTCTCCAGTAGCAGGTACGTGTGTCTGTCTGGATCTCACTTGATCTCAAGATTTAAGTCTTTATGATGTATTTCGTAGACTTACAGTAACGACTATTTCTCTACAGCTGCATATTAATTTGAATGGAAGTATATTTCTTCTTTTACTTTGTGGGCAATAACACTTACGGAATTGGTATTAGACGTATTTATTATGTTAGTAACAAATGTAATGAGACCACTACTACTGATATGTTGTGTGTGTATTGTTTGGATTCATTGACATTGATGGGCGAGATGCACGGCCAGAACTTCACCATGGCCACGTGGCTTTAATGTCCATGAAAGGAGAGAGTGCCAGAGGCTACTGAGCGTTTGTTGTTATGGTATTAGTGAGGTTGACTCGCGCTTTGTGTTGTCAGGACCGGCAAGATGCACGGCCAGAGCTTCACCTTGGCCACCGTCAAGGGCGACGAGTACACGTTCACGTCGCCGAACGCCGAGGACATCCGGGAACTTGTCGTCACCTTCCTGGAGGGACTGAAGAAACGTTCCAAATACGTCATCGCCCTGCAGGACTACAAGGCGCCAAGTAAGCACGCGTCCCCATGGCAACCCGCACAGCAGTAAATACCCCGAAATCGGTCGCGTCATGAGTTATCATTCCACAGGCTTGACGGGCACAGCCAGGACTTATGCCTATCTGTGTCCCGTTGATGTAAACACTGGTAAGATCCCTACATCTTCCCTACACATCAACAGCCATATTCTACTGTATGATCAAACAGGTGTCATATCACGTGGCTTGTTTTTGTTGATCACTTGTCATACTTTGTGGTTAGTTTTCTAAGATCACGTCATACCATGTTATTAATTCCTGAGATCACGTGTCACACCATGTGACTAGTATCCTGTGATGGCGTGTCTGACCACGTGACCTGTCTGTGCAGGCGACGGTTCGTCGTTCCTGAGCTTCCAGAAGGGCGACCTGATCAAGCTGGAGCAGGACAACGGCGAGGTCGTCATGAACTCCGGCTGGTGCTACGGCGAGTGCGTGCGCACCCGGCGTCGTGGGGACTTCCCGGCCGAGTGCGTCTACGTGCTGCCCACCATCACCCAGCCTCCCACCGACATCCTGGTAGGTCACGTGACTGTCATGGCGCCGTATGTACATACATATATATACATACATATATATATAGTCGCTTTGTATATGTTCAGCTTGGGTCTCTTCGCCGCTCCCTCTTCTTGTCGTATCGCGTTTAGCCGAATAGCATCTAGAATGGCTCACTTAGTGCTCACTGCGAGTATTTGCAAGATTGATATATATTTGAACGGCGCTGTTTGAGTTGCATGCAATTAACTCGTCTGCAAGATACGTACTCAAATTAGTTCATTCCATCTGCAAATGGTCCCAAAATCCGTTTGTAATCTTATCAGCGCGTGCTACCAATCATTTTTTGATAACAATGTTTTGGTGAATTGGTATCAGTCAATTTTTTTCCGAATATATAAAGTAAACATTTTTGGTGTGTAGTGTAACATGGTTTGTGCTTTAGATGTGTGCTGATAATCTTCGTCCGGTGAAGGTGAATAAGCGCTTTTCTGGTAGAGCTAAGTCATCACAATACCGCATTAATATTACATAGGCACTTTGTATCGAGTTAAACCTATGATGCCAAACGCTGTTACATGGCAAATTTAACTGAGCATAAAAAATTAGGATATAAGATAATGTCTCTCTCTGACCTCTTGACGCTTTGACTTTTTGACCTCTGCAGGATACGGTATATGGGGTATGTGTTCTACCTCTTTCTGTTTCTTTCTGTCTCACTTTCATGGATTGCGTTCTGTTACATATGCAAAGTACCATGTAGAGGATTGTACACCTACTTTATTTACTATCTTTTTTAGCACTGACACACATTTTTGTTGAATTTCAGTTCGAGTGTTTGTAACTCAGTGGTCTATGTGACTGTTATGTTAGTCGCTAAGTACACGCGAGCAAAATATGCACTTTCCAAGCATTATTTCGTTTGCGCCAAAGTCTACGATGACTTATTATAGTATGTATTTTACTGTAGAATGTAATCTAGCATTTAACGGCGTCTAGACTTTTCGTCGAAGCGGCTCTTTTGTTCTTAGCGGATTCCTTGTTTTAGTGATATTTCAAAGTGGAACGCAGCCAAATAATAAAACGATGTATGTTTTTGATATAGCTCTGTTATGCAATTTTTCTCACATACCTTTATTCCATCTATCCTTTGTTATACAGAACTTTATCATCAGTCTGTGTATTGTTTAGTTAGTGCTTGATGCTCGAATGTATACCGAAATGCCTAAGTAGTTATGAGCCCGTAAGGTGGACGGTAACTGGGATACAGTAATAGTAAAATATATTGAATACATTTTATCCGAATGATTAGATTTGAGTGAGCGCCACTGTCAGCTTGTAGGCGTATCGTGCCGCTGAAGTGGTTATCTGGAACGGGCTGTTAGAAGCACTGTTACAAACTTACGCTGATGTGCGCTTATGTGTTTGATCATTTACTGTCCCATCGGCTCCCGTTACACCACCAGGCTTTGGCTACCGTAAGTGTGGACTCGGTGGCAGCCTGTACATACATTGTATGTTGCTCGTAATCACTGAAAAATAGAACATAAGAAAGAATGCAATTGATATTCGATGCGCAGACATTCGCGAAAAGGAGGTGGGAAGATGACTTGATATATATAATGAGTGATCGAATAAGATTCAGGTTTCCCCGTATGACTTTCTGACTTTTTTGGGCCAAATTGTTTACCTGTTTACTGGTATAGATAAGCTTCTGACACCGCATGTTATTTAACATTATGGCACTATTTATTTTTGCTTCTTTGTTGT
Organism: Arenicola marina; assembly: GCA_964019135.1. Lineage (NCBI taxonomy): Eukaryota > Metazoa > Annelida > Polychaeta > Arenicolidae > Arenicola > Arenicola marina. Next base: position 32,793,360 of record OZ025254.1, on the reverse strand, counting down.
AAAAACTGCAGAAGATAAACTGTCTGTCCCACCAATATCCGTGCCGTTGTACAACAATAGGGCTGTGTGCTACCACTGCATTGATACTTCTCTTCCTTTGGTGCACACAGTGCGTTGGAACTGGTGTTACGATAAGATAACCAGATGTATATATATATACGGCTCAAGAAGTTAGTCAGGATATAGCTTTGGCCTTGAGCGCAAGGGGTTCTGGGATAAGTAGTCATGACGACCTGTTTGTCGTGTGTTTCATCATTGTCGATCGAATATTTAGATTAAGAACTTTATGCATTCACTTTCAATTTGATCTATTTTTCATTTTGTCATTTCAGGTTAGCTTTGTTAATAGTTTCTACGTTATATTCCTGCATATATAGGCGTGTGGTTAAACTCGTGCGGCCAAAACACTTCCCATTCCATCTAAACCATACCTAGTGGCTTTGGAACAGTATGAACACTTCTCAACATGCCTCCGGAGTAAATCATTATATTCGGCATCTACAAGTCCATCGAATAGTATTGGACGCGACTGTTCTGATTTCTTTGCTTTGAATTGAATATTTAACTGGGAATATTTTGGGCTCTGGTCCCTGCTTTAAAACAAAACCTAATTGGCTGATTTGACTGCGGATCTCGTGTGACTGGTTGACAATTTCTGCGGGTACCATATGATTAGCTGGCAATTACTGAGGTTACCGTATGATTGGTTGATTATTTCTGAGATTACCGTTTGATTGGTTGATTATTACTGAGATTACCGTTTGATTGGTTGATTATTACTGAGATTACCGTTTGATTGGTTGATTTTTACTGAGGATACAGTATGAATGGTTGATATTATTGCTGATGGTATCATGTGACTGGTAGATTATCTCTGCTCCCATGTGACTGGTATGTCATTTTAATTAGCGCACCATTTGATTGGTTCATAATGAATCAGAGTGCCATGTCATTGGCTACTCCTTACGCACTGAAGCTCGCATCTGATAATCTCTGTGGCTGTCTGTGGTGGTTGGCTGACTAATAATGACCACGTGGTGTGCCGTTGCAGAACCTGTTTTCCCAGCAGTCCGTGGAACAGTCGAAGATGGTTCCGGCCTCCACAGAGGCCCTGGACCATGAAGAGAACCCCTCCGAGAAGCCGCACACGCTGGAGGAATACTCCTTCGACCACTTCAGGTGAGGTCATCGTCGTATTGATGGATTGGTTTAAGTAGGGCGCTTTTATCTGTGTAGGTTATAGTGCGGCAATGTGACGGGTGAAGGAAGAGAGGAGCCATGTCGTCGGGGGTAAGCCGCGAAATAGATACTTGCACATGTAGGGCGCGAACCCCACGAATAGCCGAAAGCGCAACCAACTAGTCCACGGGGTGACCCCAAAGAGTTCACAAGGAAGTGAATGCACAGGCCAAGGCGACACATTGCACGGACACTTCAGTCCAAATAATTTGGGTAGCATACCTTGTTATACATAGTAACGCACGACCTTAACAAGACTGCGAGATCCTCCTCTTGTAAGTGTCATGACTGAGCTTCAAACTATCAACAATATTGTCATGCTCGGGTATGGCAACATATTGTCCCGCCATATCGGAGCTTCAAACTATCGACAATCTGATGTTTATTCGTGATTTCATTTCCAAACATCTAGATCTAAACACCTTTAAGCTTTAAGACTTCTCCATTAGATCAGACCCAATGACGTCATTGTTTTTCCCGCCTCAGGCCGCCGCCCAAACGCACACTCTCCAAGACGCTGTCGCTGTCGTCTGCCAAGCGCCGTCGCCCTGACGACCTGTGGCGCTACTCCAAGGAGCCAATCAAACAGCCGCTGCTGAAGAAGCTCCAGGGCAAGGAGGAGATGTCCCAGCAAGCCGTCGTCTGCTTCCTTGATATCCTTGACTTAACCTCTGCGGCATATACCCCCATTGTGTCAGATCATAGTGTCACCCGGGTGCCTTATTTCTACATTTTTGTCTTTTGCATATGTTTAATTCTCTATTAAAAATAATGCTTTCTGTTGTTGTCATTATGGATATAAATTAGGGTGTAATATTTAAATTTAAATAGTGTGATACTGCTGTAGAACGCAGAGATGGTTGACACATTTGTTGGCCGCTGTTGGACTAGCTTTGCCTTAACCTTGTGGTACCTACCCTGAAGTACATGGGCGACCACCCGTCCAAGAGGAGCAGGGCCGGCAACGAACTCACCGACCAGATCTACGAGCCGCCTCTCAAACACGTACGTACCATTGTGTGACGTCACCGCTAGACCTGGCCTCAGGCAATACCGAACAGCATGGGCGAAAATATCTGATTCCCAAGGCAGTTTAAAAAACAGAAATCCTAAAACAGTTTAAAAAACAGAAATCCTAGGACAGTTTTAATAACGAAATATACAGTTGATGGGCGGCGTATAACACGAAATGCCGTTTACAAAGCAATAGACCAACAATAACACGTAATGTAACGAAGGACGCTTGCTTTGCGGAACACAGTTGGTCGCGCACGGGCGGGCTACTGTTACGTAGGTCTCGGGAATCCTTGTCTGACGTGTACACCCACAGTTGTCACTCTCTGGATCTAGGTGGAGGGCCTTAGATCAATAGGTCCTGGGTTCGAATCCGGGTCCGGGCACCTTATCTGGGGCATGTTTCATCCCTCATCGTCCCGGCAGGTTCCTTGGCCTAGTTTAGCCAGTGTGTCCACAAAAGCGGCCTAAAACACCAATTTCATTTCGTTTCATTCCGGGATCTGGGTTAATCTTTTTGGAAAAAAGTTTGCGTGTTTTGCGTGTGGCGGTTTTGCGTGTCAACATTATCTTGTCATTTTCAGGATATCCTGAGAGATGAGATATACTGTCAGGTCATCAAACAGCTGACTGACAACCGCATGAGGTGAGTAACTGTGGTTACATATCCAATCTGACACAGCAGTTAGGTTTATTCTTATCTCATTACTAATGTTCAAGAGCTCATTCCACTGAGAATTCGTAGCTTTTGCTCGTAAAAACGTAAACTTGTTTAGCCCTGCCGAAGACAAATGTTTTATCTTATCGTAAATATATAGCAAACATTTTTGCTAAAAATATCGGTTGAAAAAGGACAAATTTAGCTACACCCCAATAATCGTTATATGACGCTCATCGTTTTGCGACGAGAAACGACAAATGTTTAATTTATCATAAATATATGGCAAGCATTTGGGCTTAATATTGGCTAAATAGGATTCTAATTTAGCGGCAGTCTAATAATATTTGTATAACGGTTATTGCCGTTGCTCGTACACCAACACCCAGTCGGTACTTTAGTATGCACCATCTAAGGTTACAGACTCTTTGTGAAGCTATCCCATGTTGATGGGACAGGGGTATGGTTCTAGTTATTTCACATTAGACAAAAGACAATGTACATCACATTGAAGATATTCCATCATACTAATCACAGTAATCTGTGCATTATTGGCTGCCACTTTATTTTGAGGTGGCCCACCCCTGTGCCGGGACGGAATTCACGAACACAGTTTAGCTGACTACGTTACCATGTAAATGATGGGCGATTTTAGTCGACTAAGCCCCGTAGCCGGCTGAACTGTGTACCTGAAATAGGCGACATGTCTTTACTTGCCTCTGCATAGTCAGTGTCTCTGTATGGTATCTCATGTTATTGATTGCTGGTGACGGTCGTATATGTAAGTGACCCTGTGGTGTTGTTTCAGGCACAGCGAGGAGCGGGGCTGGGAGCTGATGTGGCTGACCACCGGGTGCTTCGCCCCCAGCACCAACCTCCTGAAGGAAGTGACGCAGTTCCTGCGCTCGCGCCGCAACCAGGTGGCCACCGACTGCCTCAGCAGGCTGCAGAAGACACTCAGGTAGGTGGCACGGGGTGGGTTTCTGGGGGGGGGGGTGTTATATGTGTGCAGAAGACACTCAGGTGGGTTGGAGGGGGTGGGTGTCGAGGGAGGGGGAGGTGTTATGTGTGTGCAGACGACACTCTGGTGGGTGGCATGGGGTGGGTGTCGGGGAGAGGAGATGTGATGTGCGCACAGGAGACGGTCAGATCCGGTCAGTGAGAGTGAGTGTCGGTCAGGAGGGGGGTGTAAGGGTCAGCGGGAGGATGTCTGTGTGAGGGAGGCAGTCAAGCAGACACTGAACGAAGTACCAACAGGAAAGAGAGTTAGACTGACAGGTACCGCTGTAATAATGTGAACCTCTCTGTAGATGGCCGTGGGTGAACGCCTGTTGTTTGTGTTCCATGGATTATGCGCTATATGTTGCGTTCCATTGCTGCAGAGGTCAAAGCGTCCTATTTACACCCACCCACCACCGTTACTGAATGTTATGTTCCCCGTGATGACAGGAACGGCGTGCGCAAGTACCCCCCTCACCAGGTGGAGGTGGAGGCCATCCAGCAGAAGACAACTCAGATCTACCACAAGGTCTACTTCCCGGACGACTCGGACGAGGTACGTGAGACCACGTGGTGGAGGTCACATGAGACCACGTGTTGACGGTCACGTGACTTCCTCCATGTTACTTGAGAAGGACGTCAGGTCGATCGTTACTTTATACTTTGTAACATGTTACTTTATAACATGTTACTTTATGACTTGTTACTTACTGTTAACAAGTCCTGACGAATGCGTTAAAATGTATGATTAACAACAAAACTGAAGTTATAATTTCGTACATATCACGAAGCCTCCGCAACTAGATAGCCGCCATGTTTGTTTCTAGGCGTTTGAGGTTGACTCGAGCACGCGAGCCAAAGACTTCTGCCAGAGCATCGCCACCAGACTGAAGCTCAAGTCCGCCGAGGGTTTCAGCCTCTTCGTCAAAATCGCCGACAAAGGTACGAGGACAACACAACATTACACGTGGTGCTATAGTGTCTGTATTTTGTTCCTGTATGGAATGTTCTTCGCACTCTTGTACTGCTGTGGCTTCATGAATTATCGCCGTCGCATGTATATGCTACGTATCAAAATTCTTTGACCTGAACCCAATGGTGTGTGAGGTCGTTTTGTGTCTATAACGTGACACAACCATGTCGTTCCAATAGCGACAAGATAATACAACCATTCTGGTCAGTAGGTAACGCTTATCCTCAGCCGCGCTCCATGGCCACTGGTCCCAGCTGTGAATGGCGTTGCACACCTTGATGTCGTTGTGTCGTGTGTCCTTGCAGTCATTAGTGTACCAGAAGGGGACTTCTTCTTTGACTTCGTGAGGCATTTGACAGACTGGATCAAGAAAGCCCGACCCACGAAGGATGGTTAGTGCGGCTTACAAACCTGCTTCTGTGTCAATACACACCCTACCGGTATTACCACTATGTGAACCAAGCCCAAGTAACAGGAACGGTCCGGAAATTAACAAAAGACTGACGTTAACATAAGATCGATGTTGCACATGATTTGAGAAAATGAAGATTTTTTCAGTAATTTTGTATCAAAAGATGCAGCCCGTATTGCCATAAGATGAATGCAACGTCGAGAGTTTGTTAACCGTTTCGCTATCGCCTGGTTTCAGGAGTCACCCCACAGTTTACCTACCAAGTGTTCTTCATGAAGAAGCTGTGGACTAACACAGTCCCTGGCAAGGACAAGAATGCTGACATGACCTTCCACTACCACCAGGTCAGACCACCGTCCGTCTGGGATAGCCATCGTGTTTTGCTGTGAACCAGTTATTACTGTCTTATTGGTATAATTGCTGTTTGAATAGATGAATAAGGCGGATACGGGACTTGCTGTTGCGCATTCAGTAAACAATTATTGTTATTGTATTTGCTTCGCCATTGTAATTAGCTGCATGGAGTGCTACAACAGTGCCTTGATGGAGTGGGCAAGAATACATTAAAGATATATTGAATTTGCAAAGAACACGCATGAGTTACTTGGTTTATAGTGACAAGCGCTAAAACTGGATATCTGCTGTATGAGGAGCTGAACATAGGCAGATACCTAGCCAGCCTGTATTGTATATACTGTGCACAGTACCTGTCCCGATGTTTACACACGTACATCTACTGCAGGAGTTGCCAAGGCATATCTTGTGTATAATGCAGTACCTGCCCCGATGTTTACACACGTACATCTACTGCAGGAGTTGCCAAGGCATATCTTGTGTATAATGCAGTACCTGCCCCGATGTTTACACACGTACATCTACTGCAGGAGTTGCCAAGGCATATCTTGTGTATACTGCAGTACCTGCCCCGATGTTTACACACGTACATCTACTGCAGGAGTTGCCAAGGCATATCTTGTGTATAATGCAGTACCTGCCCCGATGTTTACACACGTACATCTACTGCAGGAGTTGCCAAGGCATATCTTGTGTATAATGCAGTACCTGCCCCGATGTTTACACACGTACATCTACTGCAGGAGTTGCCAAGGCATATCTTGTGTATACTGCAGTACCTGCCCCGATGTTTACACACGTACATCTACTGCAGGAGTTGCCAAGGCATATCTTGTGTATAATGCAGTACCTGCCCCGATGTTTACACACGTACATCTACTGCAGGAGTTGCCAAGGCATATCTTGTGTATAATGCAGTACCTGCCCCGATGTTTACACACATACATCTACTGCAGGAGTTGCCAAGGCATATCTTGTGTATAATGCAGTACCTGCCCCGATGTTTACACACATACATCTACTGCAGGAGTTGCCAAGGCATATCTTGTGTATACTGCAGTACCTGCCCCGATGTTTACACACGTACATCTACTGCAGGAGTTGCCAAGGCATATCTTGTGTATAATGCAGTACCTGCCCCGATGTTTACACACATACATCTACTGCAGGAGTTGCCAAGGCATATCTTGTGTATAATGCAGTACCTGCCCCGATGTTTACACACGTACATCTACTGCAGGAGTTGCCAAGGCATATCTTGTGTATAATGCAGTACCTGCCCCGATGTTTACACACGTACATCTGTCGTAGGAGTTGCCAAGGCATATCTTGTGTATAATGCAGTACCTGCCCCGATGTTTACACACGTACATCTACTGCAGGAGTTGCCAAGGCATATTTTGTGTATAATGCAGTACCTGCCCCGATGTTTACACACGTACATCTACTACAGGATTTGCCAAGGCATATCTTGTGTATACTGCAGTACCTGCCCCGATGTTTACACACGTACATCTACTGCAGGAGTTGCCAAGGCATATCTTGTGTATACTGCAGTACCTGCCCCGATGTTTACACACGTACATCTGTCGTAGGAGTTGCCGAAGCTGTTGCGTGGTTACCACAAGTGTTCGAAGGAGGAGGCGGCCCAGCTGGCATCCCTCATCTTCCGCGTCAAACACGGCGAGGACAAGACCAAACTGCAGCTCGTCCCGTGAGTTCACCGTCTTATTAGCTCCTGCCATTGTCTCGAGGGGCCACCTCGATAGCTCAGTGGGTTAGGGCGCTCGCCTTGCGTGTTTTGGCCACCTGAGAACCCAACGGCACGTGGAGCGGTGGTTCGAGCCCCGCTGTGGCCAGGTCTTTGTGGTCGCAGGATAAAGATCCCATGTCTTTCTTCGCACAGAGTAGGGGGTTACCCCCGGGGACATGGCTCCACTCTCCCTTCCTTCTCCCATTGACGCTGGTTAAAGCGCCCTCAACATACAACCAACCACTGTCATCAAAAGTTTGAATTATATGGTCGTTTAAAAGGAATACATGTACCACAATATATAATATAACAGTATATAATACGGTATCCAGCATTTGCTTATGCTTAGGTTGAATCTGTCTTTGCTTTCTGTTAGGCAAATTCTGAAGGAGCTGGTGCCAATGGACCTGTTCAAGCTGCAGCCAGCGGACGAGTGGAAGAAGGTAGGTTTAGCTCGACTATCTTTTAAATAATTATGTGAACTTCGGCTCGAAGAAATGAAGTATAATGTTAGGATACAACAAGTTGGTATTGGCGTGAAGCAGTCCTGCAATAACATGTGATCATGACATCATATATACTTAGACATATTTTATGATGAATGAATGCGTCTTGCAGCAAATTGTGGCGTGTTACAACCGGGACGCGGGTAAATCGCCTGGCGACGCCAAGATTGCCTTCCTCAAGCTCATCTACCAGTGGCCAACTTTCGGCTCTGCCTTCTTCGAGGTCAAGGTAAGAGCTCTACAGTGGTTTTATTGCTGCTACAAGTGTCGCAAATAGGAGATTTGGTTTGACTACCTTCTGCCAAGGAGGTCGTGGTGCTGCATACATTCGTGTACAGAAAGTTAAGAGATAATCTTTTTATTACGCTACCTTTTCGCGAGGTGGTACGGAATGTGGCTTGATCTTCTGATGAGTTAATATGGTAACCTTGGAAGCAAAACAGTTCGTGCGTCCTGTCTGAAGAATACATAAGCGTTGACAATTGCATGTTTTTTTTGCTTAAGTATGTACCACGTGACTTGACATTGTGTGATGACGTCACTTTCGTTTACTATGTAGCAAACAACGGAGCCCAGCTATCCGGAGATTCTGCTGATCGCCATCAACAAACATGGCGTCAACCTGATACATCCGGGTACCAAGGTGAGTTTAACAGTGCTAGCTGCTAAGTGGGCGATAATAACGGTACCACGTATGATCCATATGGGTATTTTGCGGGTTTAGCGCTGCAAGCTGCTAAGTGGGCGATAATAGAGGACCACGCATGATAAATCCGGGTATCAACCGATATACATTGACGCCTATTGACGCCTAATTAGAGTAATACGCCATATGCGTCGGATTTGTTAGACGCGTTGGGGAATCATCCCCTCTTCATTATCTGGCGCGGTGGTTATTGAGGTCATGTGATGCCTGCCTCTCTCTTTACCTTCCTCCTCTTGCGTTCCAGGAAATCCTCGCCACTCACGCTTTCACCAAAATCTCCAACTGGAGTAGCGGCAACACCTACTTCCATATGACCATCGGCAACCTGGTCCGGGGCAGTAAACTGCTGTGTGAAACCTCGCTGGTAAGTGGCGCCGTCCGTTGTTTGATTTGATTGCTTGGTTTCGTCGTCACCTGTTCATCTCGTATTGCATTAATAGGCGACTTCGCCAGTCGTTGTCTGATTATTCCGCCAGGAAGCGCCACTGCATATGCAATACATGCTGGGTATTAATTAGTTGTGTACAGCGCCAAGATGGCGTCACGAGTCAAATCTGTAGATGAATAATCCTCATTTGTTGTATTCCATATAAAGGAAAAGTATTGCTGTATGCAATATAAACAAATTCATAATTTGTTGATACTATATGACCTTGCCCTTGATAATAAAATTATTTATGTCTGTAGCAATATGGAAGTGAGCGGCAAAAAAAATGTGCAGGCTTATTTTTACTGGTCATGCTTTACTCAAATATGCCTGGTATTTGTAGTCCAGTATGGGTAAATGGACGTCGCTATTCCCTGCTTAGCCACCCGGTCTGGGCGATCTAACCCGGGCGTAATGCAACCAAATCTGTCAATGTGCCTGGAGGCTTGGCCTAATTTAGTCCCCGTGTAGACAAAGTTTACTAACACAATAGTTTGACGTCACTGATATCTAAATATGCATTTTACCTTTCCAGGGTTACAAGATGGATGACCTCTTGACCTCTTACATCAGCCTCATGCTGACAACGATGCAGAAGCAGAGAACAGTACGCCGCAACTAATGACAGAATGGGGACTGGAAACCTGAGCAATACACGCGTGATACAGACGAGTTGTATATTTGATACATTATAATGTATTGATACTGTTGGAAGTCTTCTTGTCTCGTGTTCGTTCCTATATACGCTCAATGCTTAGATGGATGGCTTTATGACTAGAACATTTGAGCTGAGGAGTTGTTAATATATTATTATTGCGTTTATCAATGCGAACATTTTGCGACATATTTTTATATTATGGCATTCTTATGGATGTCACTGGTGGAATCTTGCCCCTTTTGCTGTATATGTTTTGGTAAAATCACGTGACGGTTGTCTGACTAAAGGTTTCACTGTTTTAATTGTGTATAGATATTCCGACCTGACACAACATTCCTGCGTGTTCCTTTGCTGAATATTTCATCGTTTAATCATTCCATTGATACAACCATCTTTCCTTTGTTTATTTATTAGCTCAGTAAGTGTCTACAGTTTGAGTATGGTACTCATTCCATATAATGCTAACTTTTTCTCTATGATATTACCACGTTTATAGCAAGAATTTTCATATTACTATACAAAGCTATTTTGTAATTTTTGAACAGCGCAGATGACATAGTTATGCCGATAAAATGATCTTTTTGTACCCTATACTAATATCACAGGCAAACTATGCATCTTGATTTCCAGAGTGGGTATTGCTGTACTAAATAAAGATATACATGACTCTATATTATGATATGCTGTACATTTATTAGGACATGGTAATCTGTGTGTACAGATCTGAATGTGTATTTTGCTCATGGCCATGGCAGTGATTAACAAAGTGTACATGCCGCGCAATTCTCATAGTGTGTAGCTGTAGGCGATTAGGTGAATGTTTTTCATTGTGACATCCGTATTGGTGACGGCTAATACATGGTGTAGGAAGGCACTGTACGTTAGGAAGGCTGTTGACTGTTACTGTGGGTTGACCGGGCTTGATTCCGCTGCTATCCTGCTTTGTCCTTCCCCTGCAGACGAACCATAACGAGGCTGGTGTGTGTTAACTGGCCGCAGACGGCTTTAGCTTTGGCGCCCAAAACAAACAAAATGTCTGGTGTGCAGATTGAGCGCTGGCTTGGTTCCCGCTATACTGCTGCGTGCCCCGTGCGGGGTTTTATCCAATAGTGTTGAGTGATTGGTCGTCTGCGTTAACCCTGCTTGTCGCGTGCCTTGGGGTGTGATGCGAGTGACCTTGACTGGCGTCGGGGTCAACTCTATGGGGCGGTCGTAGAATAGAGCCTACGTAATGAGATTACATGCCGATTCCGAACTGATAAATCGAGGACAACTTACGTTTATGTTAAGGGAGTTAATGGTATCTTTCAAACGGATTTAGCGGCATGAATTATGCTGAATGTATCACTCGGTAGTTGCAGTGTGTAGTATAGTAGTTACATTACGGGTGAGTCGGTGATCATCGTAATCTCGAGGCAGTGGTCACATGTTGACAAGGGAGGCACCGTTCGCTCCGTAACTGTCGCATGAGTTCTTGTTATACCTTGTATCCTGCTTAGTACTTATTCCATTTTGGAAAGCTGGTCCAGTGATGTTTTTTGTGGTCGAAAAGTCGTTTGAGTTTTTAGCTTACATCATTCCATGTGAAGGCGCATATCATGTCTTTAATTAAAATATAATTTTTTTGTTTATATCCCTCTTGGGAAATGAATCAAAGTGGGTTTTGTAGGTCAAATTGAATGTCATGCGCTGAGTGAGAAGGCAGTTCTTATAATAACTGTTACGGGAGTTGTTTCAATGAGGCAAGCGCTCGATCGTTGGGAATGTCCTTATTAACTTATTATACACAGCTTGAAACCTTCCATAGCGTCACCTCACACGCCATTTATAAGTTTATTCCGTCTGAGAAGCATTCATGTTGTGATTGTTAACGCGATAGGAATCCTTATTCCATCTGAACATACAAGTGAATATACATATAAATATATAGATACAATTCTGAACATACGTCTGCATACCTGCTTGAAATATTTAACTACGTACGGTTGAAAACGAGGCATGACGAAATTTTATTCTGTGTACTACTTCGATATAATTTGGTTACAAGCAGATTTTCTTCGAGGTCTTAAATGTAGATAGCTATCGGTCATCGGAAATTAGGCTGTTTGGGTTCACTTCATGCTGGCGGTAAATTAGAAATGAAAACGTTTTTCATGGTTAACAGTTCTATAGTACATCACGTGGACTTGTCTAGGATATCGTTTCTAGGAATTATTGTGGACGATGCACTGTTGGATATCTGTAGAGTTCCAAATAAGTCTTATATTGTCATCCGTGCTGTACTAATAAATACTTGGCCAAAATGGCGACGGGCGGAAGCTGAGAAGTACGTGGCTGACACGTGACCGGAGCGGACGCCTCTGATTGGACGATAGGCCAGTGATTCTCCATACGCTGACATTTCAATAATGGTTACAGTGGCGTACCCCCCCCCCCTTATGTACACTCTTGAGACTCGTGCACCACTGGGATGTACTCACTGTGTGGACATGGTCATGAACCCACACACACTTGTGACCTTATAATCAAAGTGTCTTGAATGTATAGCCAGAAATTAGTACGTGATGTACGATACAAATAGGTGTTGAAATGAGGGTTTCGAGCGACTGGCTTGCTTTAAGTTTACCTACATTATTTCGGTCACGGTGAGTTTCCGAATGATGTGAATAGCCATTGTTTCAAGCGAGAAATTATGTCCGTATTCGCTTCCTGTCGCCGCTTCCCGATGCCGTCCTGCCGCTCATTCCTTACCCCCCACACCCACTCTATCTTTCCCACTACCCAGTGCATAACCTGCTGTATCTTCAAGGTAACCTGCTGCCCGGCTCATGACAGAAACGTCCGCTATATTAACAGTGCTTCCACAAATGACCACGTGCACCTCTAATTCTTAATTCACATGACGTGACGTCATAATCGGGTAAAGGGCTCCGGACGCCGGCCCGGACCCGGACCGGGCCTTTCCTCGCTTTGCTGTCCGACCAAATGTAACGGCACGCTTCGTTCTTTTGTACAACATATCAAGTTAATAAATTTAAACATAATACACCAAACAGTGGCTTGAGTTAGTGTTGTTTCCTTGCTTTGGAGTTGACCGCTTGGACTAACTACATGAGGATTGCCATCTGTTGGGAGCATGGACGCCTGATCCGGGTCTTCCATGCCAGCTGCCATGGCAGACGACCATAACATCGCCCACCATCCTCCTGAGCAATGTGTGACTCGTTATGTAGACCTATGTTGGCGGAGGAGGAAGGAACAACGAGAGTTTGACCTCTTCATATGGCAAAGATTAAATTGAGCAAATATTGTGATGACATCAGACACAGAGATCACAAATAAAAGGTAAATTTCTTTATTCATGATATTTCGAAGGCCTGACTAGAACAGCCAAGAGAATGGTTCAGCAGGTTCCCTGTCATTATGAAAGGCATAAAGTCGGTCTGTAGTCCAATTAAGGCATTAATTGTGTACAAAACATCGAGCAAAGAGACACTTAGACTAGATAAAAATAGTAGAAAAAACAGTAGAGCATTTCACAAAGAACTTCTTTGGTCCCCAATAATAAGTCCTATCGCACAGAACGTGAGCAAATGCAACGGTAATTTCCTGTAACAAAATAGTTGTCATAGTAGATGCATATAGTCTGTGCTACAAATGATTGCACGCTAAAATTATGCTGATAACGATCCCCCAAAAGATAATACTGGTGATATTATACCCCAAGTGGCGCTTCTCTAGAAGCATTACGCCCAATTTGTGTATTTGTAAAATATATTTTCTGAATAAAAACTTCATAACTCCTGCCTGAGACCGAACATGTGGATCATTCCGTAACCACATACTCACTACCAACGGCCCTCATGTTATTTATCTTAAGGAACATCCCACATGTAAACAACAAGTGAACAGTCTGAAAACAGAGCAACACAGACATGTAGATTTGTAGAAACTCAAAATTATAACGCAGTGAGATATCAATTAGAATGTAACAAGGCTGAGTGTAGACTGCGGTGGATGAGAAGTTGAGGCGTCGGCAGTTGGCCTCCACCCCTCCTGACCCATGGTCCGTGGAGCAGTGACACGTGGCCGGTAACCTGGGCAACATGGAGGGACCGGTCACCATGGGGACACTAGTAGTGGAGTCCGCAGTGGATGTGTTGCTTTGGGATTGCCATGCAGTTGATGTGTCATTGAGCAGATAACTATCGGATGCCACCACCGCTGCCGTCCCATTGAACCAATCTGTGTAGGACCATAACCCACAACAGTGGTAGGTCGTCTGGATATGGTCCCAGCACTCATCAGGCGCAAAGGAATCCGGATACAGTCCCTGGTAGCCTCTCAAGGATTCCTGTAGTTTGTGTTGAATTACGGTATGAAAGAGATCAGCTCTGTGAAGCGTGGCGAGCCCTATGACAGCGACTTGGATAGAAACAACAGCGAAAGCCACCAGAAGTAACATCCTTATCATGAGGTAATGCTTCCCTTGCCTCGCCTGGAAGAGACCTAGGGCCGACCCGACCACGGCTATTGTTCCCGCTATGACTGAGAGGTAGGCCTCCACACTGTACATGCCCAACCCGTCACAGTCCAACCTTCGCCCAACAATGGCCGCAGAAACTCCAATGGTCACGAGACCTTCAACAAGACACATGATGAAATAGAAGATGATTAATATCTGCGTGCAATTATGCCTTTCCCCTTTCTGTCCGTGGTGTAACCCTGGCATGGTGAATGTAGAATTCGTTGCTATTCACGAATTCTCTTAGCTCATTTGGAGAAAATGGTAACTCCTTCCAAAGCCATGGCGGTGCAGGCATTCTGTCAAAATGCACCTGCAAATAAAATAATTTCCATAACAATTCATGAATTCCCATAATTTGTTAATATATTTCTTTAAAAGTATCATCACTGTTGGCCAATATTATCTTACTAATTTAAAAAATATAACAGCTTATGAAGGAATTCCATATAATTATTCAAATCATATCTTTCCAAAAATGTATAGTAAAATATACTACAAATTAAAAAATAATAAGTTTATTTACAAACTAAGCAGACTGTTCTTTGCTAAGCAAGAGAAACATTATTCAACCTAAGTGTTGTGCACCTCTTCATAAATAATTTTAAAGTTGTTTAAAGCTAGCCCAGAGACCTGGATATCTGAATTCACCATTAAAGATACTCTTACAACAATTCGCCGCCTACATTACAGTTTTAAAGAAACTTCGGGAAAAATATTTTGGACATATTACCTGCATTAACATTGTATGAAATAGATAGGTAATTATCATATTAGAAAAGGCAAAAAATGCCAGTGATGCTTCAATGCTTATGACATGAGATACACCAGCATGGCAAAAAATGTGGCTGAACGATGTACTGGTTTATGGCATACAATAAGTGTACAGTGGTCCCTGTGTTATACGACTTCTATTCTACCAGCCCGAAAAGAGTGCATAACAGAGGGAGTTGTATAATAGAGGGACCATATAGTGCAAGGACCACTGTATTCTTATATCTTACCTAAGCACCTATAAATACATCATTTCTATTCAAATATTTCCATCATTTCTGAGGGAAAATATTGCTGTATAAGTAACATTAAATACTAATTTGCAGTAATCTCCTTCTCTCTCAATAACTCTAATCTCATATCTGGTCAATATATATTTTCCTGTCAAAAAGAACTTCTAGTTTACCTCCCGGCGAATAATACAAGGCTTCAGTGCATATATTGCTGGTCAGTCTGTAGTGTGTAACATGTCACATATATGTCACATATATTACTGAATAAATAACTAAAAAATTTAACCAAAGTGGTGTAAATAGGCCTAAATAATAACTGAAACAGTTAATTAATTGGGTTACATCATAACACAATTTCATTTATAAGACATATTTGATTAGTAACATAAAAACCAACCAATCACACCATTGAGAAATCCTATATGACTATATGAATTACCGGTAATTATTCTATTTTGTAGTCATATACCAGTTCAATAAACATATAAGGTAGCATATAACATTTCTTGTCATATGCACTCCAATCACATAATAGTATATAATTTAGCCTAATGTATGAAAAGGTATTAATGGCTAGTATTAATTGGTATAATAACTCAATTAAGGAGGGGGGGGGGGGGGCAAGGGGTATTTCCATTCCTCGGTCTGGGCTTTTCAATTCACCATGAACTGAGAATAAGGAAAATAGTTCTTTGTGGACTGGGAATGCTATTATATATCTGCCCTTCCATTGTATGCAGGGAGTATTTCTTTTAATTCATTGTGATCTGGGAATAACAAAACTTATTCTTCATGGTCTGGGAACATGACCCTCCTTGCCAGCCCCCAATTAACTGTCCTTACAAACATGCAATGCTTAGAAGTTATATATGTTTTTTTGGGGGAATATAACCCATATATATGACGGAATATGACTGGAGGTCTGCCCTGTGGCTGGTAGGCCATGTTACAGGGCTAGATATGTCATATCATTCACAAGAGTCAAGACAACGTTTCTATCACAGGGGCTTGTGTCAGGCCAATTTAAGTGTTGACGGGCAAGCGTGACACAAGCCCCTGTGCTTTCTACTTTTTCTGCTTTTGCTTAGCTACATTGTGTCTAGTCCAGCCACACTAGACTCTGTGGCCACAGACATATCCAAGTTGGGAGCGGACCGCGTTTAATTTGTTGAACTACATTGTGTCATGGGCACTCGCAGTTTGTGAGATGGAAGTCCCACAGCCTGTGTATACCCTAGCCTTGACACATGGCTCTCTTGACCTCGCACCTAAAGGAGACGAGAGAGAACCTCCGGCCCGCTCCCCAGAGCGGATAAGCCAGGGAGGGGCATGCAACAGGGCTATGTATACCCTATATATAACAAATATAATAAAATAAGCCTTTAATATGTTGGTGCTTTGGTTTGAGCCTCAGACCTTGCTTACCCTCTTGTTATATATAGGCCCAGGGTATACACAGGCCGTAGGACTTCCATCTCACGAACCGAGTGCCCGTGCATTGTTAGGCCTATATAGGCCTAGCCCCATCAGATGGCTTGTTATGGATTTTATATTGTTCTATGTCCATAACAAGGTAAGGATGGCCTATCAGTCTGCCGTAACCATTAACGCCATCAAACGGGGTTAATATAGGCCTACGTCCGGCTCACAGCCCCCCCCCCCCCCCCCGGCCTGTGTCAGTCGATCTGCAGCACCCGTGGTCCGGCTAGACGGCTATTCCACCACGGGGGGTTACACCCCGTGGTGGAATAGACACTCGCGTCTAACCTGCAGTGCTATTACGTCCGGCCTGTCAAACAGACGCACCTGATTGTCGCCAAAACCGATCGTGGACTGGTAATTTAACTCTATGAGCTTATAAGAACTTATGTCTTTCTTCATATTAACGTATGCTCATATTGTAACTCAATATAATATGGCATACACTCCATACATGCTAAGTGATAACCAGATAACGTTACAAAAACACGCACCTGTCAAATGACTGCACCTCCCTGACAACACCAAACAATTAACTACGGAATGCTCAAGAGCACGATTTGAAACAGGCCAAACCGCTGGTCGATTTCCCGCGTGGAACTGCGTGTTTTGGGAACACTCTTGCTTCAGGGGCGGATCCAAGGGGGGGGGGGGGGGGGGGGCAGGCCCAAAAACAGACACTAACAACTACCGCGGAATCTCTCTGTATTGTGTCTTAAGCAAGATTTTCACTAAAATTCTGGGCAACAGGCTGTCAAAATGGGCTGAAGATAATAGCAAACTATCTGAAAGTCAAGGTGCTTATCGTCAAGGTAGATCTACCATAGATAATATTTTTAATTTGTATGCCACTGCTGAGAAGTATCTCTGTAGGAATGGAGGCAGGTTTTATTATGCCTTTATCGACTTTTCCAAGGCGTTCGACTCATTGTGCCTCATTACAAGCTGTTCTATAGGCTGACTAAGGATGGTATAGATGGTAAAATAGTTAACCTCTTACGGAACATGTACTCTAAGCTTAAATGTTGTGTCAAGACACCGGCAGGGGTATCGGAATATTTCGAATGCGATGTCGGGACACGTCAGGGATGCATGATCAGTCCGCGTATGTTCATCATTTATATCCAGGAACTCGAGAAAAAGTGCGAAGAGCAGGGTTGTCACGGTGTATTTATCGATGAAGAATTTCCAGCTTTATATATGTTCATGTACGCGGATGACATTGCTGCCTGTTGTTAACGATTTCCAGGGCTTCTATTGATATTTTCAGATTATTACTGGTGTTTGATGCAATAGACATCTTAAATACCTGATCATCATCTGTAGCAGATGTAGTACAAGGTGTACAATACCATACCCTGTCTGTAGGATCAGTCTTATTTATCATTGATAAACAATTTATATGAGAGGTAAGTTTACAGATGCTACATGTAATCTGATAACAGTGAGGAAGAACCTTTCGTTTGCAGATAGGACAACTAGGCATATCTGTCTTTAACATTTAACGCTTTTTCACCTTTTGACACATATGACTGGGAAACCTTACACCAGTAACATTGATTGAAATACATTTTGACATAACCAGTGCCTAAACTTACATGACAATATTGATAAAAATTTATAGCCATGTAGATGACATAGGACAAGAAGATATTCACCCATGAACCTGAGTTAATATAGTGAATATAAAATATATATTTGAGGGGCAATGTTATAAAAAATTTGTATTTAAATAGGATATATATACAAAAAGAAAAAAAGAAAAAGAAAGAAAGCTAAATGTGCTAAATGCAGGTACAACCACCTGGTGCCTGAGCAAGATGTTACACGAATTGAGCCTTGGTATTTGTAGCTCATGCGACAGCATAATGGCAAATACGGCACTCTTTGGCTTATAATTGGCCAATGATTGCCTCAGCCCGCTACCGGGTAGCCTTCCACGTTACATGGCCGGCGAATTTATGGATAAAACAGGGCGGTTCCATCAATATAACGCTCAAATAAAATCGAGCATATACTACCTTTTACAGAGATATGTGATCGATGAGAACCTGGCGCGGTGGTAGGCAGTGATGAGTGAGACGCTCACCCCTCTCACCCCGGGAAGAGTGTGGCCACGGTTGAGTTTGTGTGGCATGGACACAGGGAGCGCGGCGGCCATGGTTCTGAAGCGCTGGAAGGTGGTGGCGGTGATGGTCATGGCCACAGTGGGGATGTACATAGCCATCACGTCATTGAGCCGCTCAGACGTCCAACCACAGGAATCGCCCGGAATCGTTTCGGGCGACAGTTACAGCGAGGTAGGAGCTAGGTTCGACTCCCCCGCAGCCTCGCGATGAGGAGGAGGGTGATGAGAGCACGACCATGTCCGACATGGCCACCACCACCGCCTTCTCATTCACCTCACAGGAACCCGGAGAGCAAACCAGCAGGGTAGCCATGACGACGCCGAAACCGGTGGAGGCTGGCGGGGGCGTGGGTGAGAGGGACACCTTGCCGGAGGCAGTGCCCGTAGCGGTGCGATACGGGGCCAACGCCTCTCTGACGGACGGGGATCGCAGGCGGAGGCCGCGGCTCCAACAGGAACAGCTGGAGGAGTGGTGCAGTCCGGAAGAGTCCCAGAAGCCTAAGACGAAATGCCACTGCAGCAAGAGTGCCTGGCCGAGCGGCATGCGGTGGGGGTACGTGCCACAGATGGTCATGCTCACGTTCGATGACTTCGTGGTGACGGAGAACATGAAGTTCTACAGGGAGTTGGGCCTTCTCGGCGGGCAAGGCCTCATCAACCCGAACGGCTGTCCCTATGCGGCCACGTACTTCGCCGCTGAAGTCAGCGGCAGGCCGGACGACACCGGGAACACCAACTACAGCCTGGTGCGGTAGCTGCACGCCGCCGGCCACGAGATCGGCAGCCACGGGGTCTCCCACAAGTGGCCGCAGACATGGTGGTCACGCGCCAATCTCAAGCAAGTCACCAAAGAGTTCGGCGACCAGCGAGAGCGGATCTCGCGGCAGGCGGGCATCCCGCTGTCGGACATCGTGGGGGTGCGGTCGCCCTTCCTGGAGATGGCCGGCAGCCACCTGTTCCAGATGTTGACGGACAGCGGCATGCTGTACGACGCCACCGCCGTGACGGGCGCCTTCGACGACGGCCCCGTCTGGCCTTTCAGGGGGGACGAGCGCTTCAAGTTCTGCCACAACAGGCGAAGTCCGCAATTCGGCAAGTTCGCGAAGGTCTGGGAGCTGCCCATCAACGAGATGAAGACGCCCAGGCGAGGCAAACCCTGCATCATGGCCGACAACTGCTACATGGGAGACTTCCCGCGCGACAAACAGGGATTCCTCAGCTTCTTCTGGAAGAACTTCAGCTGGAATTATTTGACAAATAAGGCGCCGATGAACCTGTGTCTTCATTCTCACGTCTTTAATACGGACCCGGACTACCAAGAGGCGCTCAAAGAGTTCCTGCAGAAACTGGTCACGTGGGATGACGTATACGTCGTCAGCGCCAATCAGATCATCGCTTGGCTCCAACAGCCGACATCCAATGAGAGACTCGCTACCTTCGCACCATGGCAACGGTCATGTCACTAGGCTACCATATCGACTAACAACAGTCAGATAAAAGGAGGATAGGAAGGTTCCGCGCCACCTAGCGGATTAGCTTGGAACTAAAGCAGAAAAAGTTGACGCTGCCTCATTCTTGTCATGGCTGCCGTGGCGGTAACGTCGAGTCAGAGCTTCTCACTGGAGAAGAATTCCGGCCTTTTTCTGTATCTATTTTGTTTGTGCACCACTTGCCTGTGGACTCTGTGCCGTGTCTTTCCGTAAACTGTCTCCTTGGACACTTCAGTCCAGTGAATCGCTTGCTTTCACGGCGTGTTCGCTGTTCGCTGACAACGCGTTGCAGACGAAGCAGAAAAGTGTCAAGCCGCACTGGTTCTCATCCAGGTGCATGAAGACTTCATGTGAAGCTAAGCCTTAAGGTGAGACACATTCAGCCAAGTTAAGACATTTTGGGCCGGGAGCTTTTATTGAAACTGAAAGGGACTCTACATTGAAACGTGTTGACTGTTGTGCTATTCAAAACCTTCACCTTGGTGGTGGCTTCTCTCCCCTGGAGAAGCGGGCTTTCCTGGGGGCACTTGGGCCAAGATCTAGATCTACTTGATTGTCATGACATTACATTAGCAGATTAGGGTAGATCTGCATGGGTAAATCACAATCAAGGTCAAAAGTCCAAAATAACACTGTTAAGCTTACATGATATTTTAAATATTTTAAAAATAAAACTTGTGGGTAAAAGATTTATGGGTCTGCTTAAATACATAAAATTCAACAAAAAAATATTCAAATCTACATTTTTGACAAAATTACAGTCATTTTATAATCTGAAATTGATAAAATTCCATTGTTAATTACGAGTGTTCATTTTAATATCTTAATGTTAGCTGTCTGTATATTGTTAGTTGATATTGATGCAATAGGGAGTTAATGATTTTTATTTATCTAATAATGCATTAGATCTAAGTCAATTAATAATTGGCTGAAGTGAACAGATGTTGGATCATGTATTTGTTATGACATTTATGAAAAAATATCCATTTGTTATGAAAACATCAATTACCCCAATGAATTGTGATTGGGTGATATCCATATAATAAAAACAGTGTATTAAAGAAACAAATAATCATAATGTACTATTTAAAAAAAAAAAAAAAAAAACTAATATCAAGCTAAGTCTTCATGCAGTAAGACGAAAATCCACTTTGATGACAATAGGGCTATAAATTCTCGTTCGTCTAGACTTCCGGTTTACTCATTTTGGGGACAAACAAACGAAGCACGTGTTCGGAACGAGTTTAGAATCTCTGCGCACACTGGCATCCTGACTATCTGTGACGTAGGGGTGACGTGTATGTTACGCAAAGAGTGAGACTGGGGACCAGACTACCTGCGCAAGAGCCAGGCGCCGAGGGGTGGGTCCATTGCGGAAGGCCTGGCGATATAATTAAGAATATTTAAGAAATATAGCTGCCCAAAACGGATAGACGACATATTTTTCATTCATTTGCGCCAACACAATGACTAATATTTGTTACGACGGGACAACACGGCTGAGAAACCAACGTTTTTTTGCATTTCCTACGAAAACGAGACATTATGACCTCACATAGATTCTCCCCGAGTGACAACGTTGGCGCAACGCTTCAAACAGAAAACTTACAAAGAATGAAGAACTTTGTCTTTTCGTGATCTAAGACTAATACGAAAACATCCTACTGGTCTTAAGTTACCTTTACCATGGGGTTTAATGACGTGTCCGTGTGTTGTTACTCCATGCGCTGCACATTTTGACAGCGGAATGGTTAAGTCGATCTCTTGCTCTCGCCATTTTTGTTACCGCGGAGGCACGTGAGACTCTGTGACGTCACTCGCAGTTTGGAGAACCAACGTTTTTTTGCATTTCCTACGCAAACGAGACATTATGACCTCACATAGATTCTCCCCGAGTGACAACGTTGGCGCAACGCTTCAAACAGAAAACTTACAAAGAATGAAGAACTTTGTCTTTTCGTGATCTAAAACTGATACGAAAACATCCTACTGGTCTTAATTTACCTTTACCATGGGGTTTAATGACGTGTCCGTGTGTTGTTACTCCATGCGCTGCAAATTTTGACAGCGGAATGGTTAAGTCGATCACTTGCTCTCGCCATTTTTGTTACCGCGGAGGCACGTGAAACTCTGTGACGTCACTCGCAGTTTGGAGAACTCGCGAAAACCCGGGTGTAGGGCTAAATTTAGAACGCTATTTTTAGCTTTCGAGTGTTGTGAAGACGGATTTTTCCTTGTATATTCCCAAAGTTCTGCGCTCCATCGCCTCCAAATATCTTGACGTCTAGCTTCCATAGCCATGTTTAGTGAAATGGTACTCATAGTCTTTAGAATAAACCTGGAAAGAAATTGACTTATAGCTGCCTATAGTTCAACATGGAGCACGTGTGTTTGTTTGTCCCCAAAATTGAAGTCTCGCGGCCCGATCGCGAGAACTGTATAGCCCTATAGCCAAAATATGCTGAAAATTATGTAGTGTACTCACAAGATAGATGAGTTAATTTTTATTCATCTCACAAGATAGATGAGTTAATTTTTATTCATCTCACAAGATAGATGAATTTTTTTTTTAATTATAGCCTCTATGTTATTCTATTTTGATGTTATTATCCATGAAAAAGATTGACTGCAATATTGTTGTATTCCCTTGATATGCAAGCATGAAGTTTGATTGTAGTGTACATACCCCTATGTTGTGTACATACCCCTATGTAGTGTACATACTCCTATGTAGTGTACATACCCTTATGTAGTGTACATACCCTATGTAGTGTATGTAACCCTATATGAAAAAGATTGACTGCAATATTGTTGTATTCCCTTGATATGCAAGCATGAAGTTTGATTGTAGTGTACATACCCCTATGTTGTGTACATACCCCTATGTAGTGTACATACTCCTATGTAGTGTACATACCCTTATGTAGTGTACATACCCTATGTAGTGTATGTAATCCTGTATGTAGTGTATGTAACCCTATATGTAGTGTATGTAACCCTATATGTAGTGTATGTAACCCTATATGTAGTGTATGTAACCCTATATGTAGTGTATGTAACCCCATATGTAGTGTATGTAACCCTATATGTAGTGTATGTAACCCTATATGTTGTGTATGTAACCCTATATGTAGTGTATGTAACCCTATATGTAGTGTATGTAACCCTATATGTAGTGTATGTAACCCTATATGTAGTGTATGTAACCCTATATGTAGTGTATGTAGGGTACGTTCCCCCACGTTCAAACAGTATTAAAGTAATCAAATCATACCAAAAAGGCTGAGAATTCTGGGACAAAATTGTTATTCCATCTACCTTACTATGATGAAGTATTCAGTTAACTGATGTCTTTGAAAGATAGATCATTGTGTAATATTCAAGGGCTATATGAGTGTAAATTGTAGTGTATGTAGTGTACCCCAACTACCCTTCAAACCTTGGCTAAGCATGTACCGGTATTTTTACCCAGATGTGCTTGTGCCATAAAAATAAAAACTCTGGAATGATAAGTTGTAATTTGGTAAAACTTTGGTTAAACCTCTATAGAGGGCATGCAGAGAGTGAGAGAAAAGTGTGACATTTGGTCGTTACTGAGAGATAATATTTTGGTTTTAATAGGTATACAAGATAGGCACTGACAGTCAGGGCAAAGTATACAGACGGTTAATTACTTGAACTAGGCCTATTAGGCTATTTCAATATCAACCGGAATAAATCTAGGCTATAAAGTTATTGTGGTTATTTAGAGATATACTGCATGATCAACCTTTTTTAATGCTGTTTTGAGATGTATATATGCAAATTGGGCTATAGCGATAGCTGTTTATCCTTGAATTAGTTATTTTTGTTTATTTATTGTGGTATAAGAATGTTACTAATTTAAATTTATTAGTGTCAAGAAATATGATTGCATCACCAAAATGATAACAAATAGTTCCTTTTGTATGACTGTTTTATTTGACACTTTGTGGATTCACCCATGTATTCCATCTTGGACCCATTGATATGTATCATCAGTTATTTAATTGCAGTGGTTGGATCAGGATCAAAATCCCACTTCAGGTATGTCCTGATTTGGGATTTTAACACCCTTCCATCAGGTCCAGGACCATGGATTAAGGCGGACAACTCTCAGGCTGATCACATGCAAGAGGTTCAGGACTCTTCTTAATAATACCGAGGTGCAATGCAATTGCACATAGGGGCACTATGGACAAGTTATCATTAGTGCCAAAACACCAAGACCAGCTAACAGAACCTTCGATCTAGATGCAGAATCATTGTCCAGCAGCGATAGTGATGGGACGACGAAGGAAGACGGAAATGAGGCAGAACAAGACAAGCTGGATGATGACGGAAATACTATTTACAGTGCATCGTTTTACTGTGCGGACTGTACCTTCCCAGAATCGCAACAGAATGTCAGGGATCTGAGGAAAATATCTGCACACGGTGTTCCAGACATACGATTGGTTCCTGAACCAGACAATGTCAAAGACAGAACTGCTATTAACATTCAGGCTAACCTTGATCAACGCTGGCAGTCAATTGGATACGTGAGAGTATCGGACATTCCAAGGGTGCATAATGCATTGAATACTGGAACATTTCGTTTAATTTGTTTGAACATGATCATTGTTAATTTTCATCCTTCAGTCCCTGGTGGTGTGTTATATTCCAATGTTATGTTACAATGATTGAGGTAGGGAAATGGAAAAGAGCCGATCGGACCAATTATTACAATAAGGACTTAAATGTATGAAAGTTTACAGTTTAACATTTTTTCTTCCATCGGGACACTTTAACCTGTAATTGTTCACGTGAGAAAGTCACGACTGCATTATAGCTTGCTACTGTATGCTACAGTTATATAGTTATTCACGTTCAGCTGCTTGCATAAAAAAAACATTTGTACATTCTTAAATAAACAGCCATTATCGTGTAACTTATGACCATCCAAGAAATTCTTATTTCACATATGTTTATACATACACAGAAAAACATTAGTAATTACCATCGTTGTAAGTGATATATAAGTGATAACAAGACAAAATATATTCTTACACTCCACACAAAAGAGCATGTTCTCCAGTGTGGTCCGGTTCATTTTGCGCACTGAGTCCTTCGCATCATGGACCAACTGCCACAGGTGGAGCGGCCGGGTGTCTCCCATAGACGTTAGCGAGCAAAAAAATCGGTGACAGTTCCTGTTTTAAATAAATCTGGTCCCTTTGTAGTGTGAATAAAAAATGGAACGTTATTAAAACAAACGTATTAGTTATAGTTTCTTCCAATTACTCTCAAAGTAACCAGGATGTTGTCATCCGTGATGTCCCACGCGGCCTCCATGAGAGCATCCTGACCAGTGTTCTTAGCGGCTTTGGTCTGAAAGGTCTATAAAGAAGCTAAAACATTGGTCATTCCGCTTTATATCCCCTTGGCCGATAGTCGTTGCAATGATTTTATATTATTTATTTAATAGTATAATTTCCAATTTAGACAGGATTGTATTCATTGTACTCGACAACCAAAAAAAACGTTATTTCCTCATGTATGCGAAATATGTCACAATATAAATTACTGCTGCGATGACATTTCATCACCATGCGTTTCATTTTACACTTGTGCAGGACCACTGGGCGAAACTGTCCCATAAGCTTAACAGCGAGTCATAACCCAGGGAAGGTAGCTAACCTTCAAATACAAATGCAACATGAAACGCATAAGCTAACGTTCAAACGATTTGCCTATTTTGCTGCGTAAAGCGCTCGCTGAAATATAACCAATATTTGAAAGCCAATTTTGGTTACCTCTAATATATATATAAGAAACATCCTCGAGTATGTATGAACACAGCAATCTAATGATATTTCTTATATTTCATGTTGCAACTACCAGTAAAAATACACAGTTCACCCTACAAGCAAACAGTTGCTGACATCTAGAGACTCTGGTTACTAAAGTTTTGAATATTTTGTACTTGTCCAGAAAGTAATTGTACTGTTGGACACCGGTGGTGCAATAATTCAAATCCGTATTTATATCAGTTACAACTAAGTAAAACATTGAGACTCTATAGGTCTCATTAAATTCCGGTGGAATAAAAGGTGCATATGTAAATAATCTCCCGGCTAAGAGTTTGTCCAATGGCAATGGGGATCGAAGCTGTCTGGGTATTTTTTTTAGAGGATGGGGGGGGGGGGGGGGCTAGTCCGTTTCCAAGGGGTGGCTATTGCCCGGAGGGGAAAATTGTCTGGGGTGGAGACGGGTATCCGGGCAGGGGGGTAGGGGTAGCAATTGCCTGAAGAGAGTTGTCCAGGGAGGGAAGAGTTGTCGGGGGGAGAGGGTGTAGCATGATAACCTGTCCGCCGTGATAAAGTGTCCAGCTGACGTGCGCGCATGCGCAGCGATTAGGGTTGCTATGTAAATAGCGCATTTTTGTTAGCTTTTTGTTAGCAAGGGGCAGATTGTTTGGGGGAATGGTCTCAGGAGAACTTACGGGGGGAGTTGGCTGAGAAGGGGATTGTCGAGGGGGAGTTATCCGGCAGCGTGAAGTTAGGAACGGGAACTCGGAGACACGGGAGTCGCTGTGAAGTTAGAACCGGAAACCGGGAGCCTGGAACCGGGAACCCGGAGACCTGAGACTAACAAGGATGCAAAATAAAAACCGATGGAAAAAGTACGCAAGTGTTACCAATAGGCGGCCTAGGTCGTGGGTAGAAAAGTATATACCGTCAAGTAGTGCCTAAACAATGGTCGTATATCCGGGTTATATGGTTACTAATTAATTCTGTCTTTGCATATATCGTTTGTTTGACGCATAATAAACTCCAGGAACTTGTACATGTGTATAGCGTTAATGCGTTAAAATGCGTCATCTTCTTCTGGCCGTGGCTTCTATACTAGATGCTGTGCCGCCCTAGTTGTTTTTTTATTTGATAGGTACGTTGATATGCTTTAAAATGACACCGGTCTGATTGGCCCAAACAGCGTCGAACATATGCCACATGGCATAAATGGAGGACTTAATATAGGATTATTGCGTTAAAATGCCTCATCTTCTTCTGGCAATAACTTCTATACTAGATGCTGTGCCGCCCTAGTGTTTTTTTCATTTGATAGGCACGTTGATATGCTTTAAAATGACACCGATCTGATAGGCCCAAACAGCGTCAAACATATGCCACATGGCATAAAACTCCAGGAACTTGTACATGTGTATAACGTTAATGCGTTAAAATGCGTCATCTTCTTCTGGCCGTAGCTTCTATACTAGATGCTGTGCCGCCCTAGTTGTTTTTTTATTTGATAGGTACGTTGATATGCTTGAAAATGACACCGGTCTGATTGGTCCAAACAGCGTCGCACATATGCCACATGGCATAACATTTAGGCTATACTGCTGCTTGCTTTACTGGCTCTCTTGTGACACTATACAAAATATATTTAAAACGTTTGTTGGTGTGTAACCTTCATGAATGACGCCACTTTCTTTTATTTTACTTTACGTTACACACCAATAGAAACCATCCCAATGATAAGTAGTGTCAAAACTCAAATTTTCAACCCAATGCCAGAGAAAAATCGGTACCCAAATTTACTATGTGGGCCATAGAGAATTATAGAGCAAGTATCCAACTGGATTTTAAAAACAAGCAGAACATAGGTTGACTAGCATAAGTTTTGGCTACAGCCTATAGCGTGGCACCCCCCTTTGCGCAACCCGCTAAAAATGCGAGACCGTGGGCGCATTTCTTTGGTACCCCGGGTGTATCCCTACGGTGGACCGAATACGCACATTACGCATCGGTTCACCGCCCGACACTTCTTTCACCCACGTATGGATGCGCGCGCATGCATTCGGTATGCCGATGTGCCCCGTTCTAAACAGCACGGGGCATTCGGGAGAAGATGGCGGCTGATTGAAAGGTGATGAAGAGTAGGTTGGTTCCAGTACCTTAATGTGCACCGGATGTGAACGGTGTGTGCATTTCATTGGAATAGGCATATCCCTATCGGCATACTCGGAAGTTCCCTGTCACGTGTTGCGGGCCCGGGGCGGGATACCGAACCTGGCCCAAAGAAATGCGCCCCCTGTGAATTAGCATGTGATGAGGTCGACCGAACCACACACACATAACATTGGCATGCATGCTTGCATCACAGATGAATTAAACAGGCATTATCCAGGTCAAACAGGAGTCAAACAAACAATATATGCAAAGACAGAATTAATTAGTAACCATATAATCCGGATATACGACCATTTTTTAGGCACTACTTGACGGTATATACTTTTCGACGCACGACCTAGGCCGCCTATTGGTGTGTAACCTTTAGTAATTCCAAACACTTGCGTACTTTTTCCATCGGTTTTTATTTTGCATCCTTGTTAGTCTCAGGTCTCCGGGTTCCCGGCTCCCGGCTCCCGGTTCTAACTTCACAGCGACTCCCGTGTCTCCGGGTTCCCGTTCCGAACTTCACAGAGCTGAGTTATCCTAGGGGAACTTTAAATGTCCCAGGCCAGGGCTGCATGGCAGGTTACCAGGTCTGTCTCTAACTTATCACAGGGTGCCATTAGAGCCAGGCAGCATTTGCTGTCTTTGCGGTATTGCATAGTGGCGCGGCTGGCGCTGGCGCGGCTGGCGAATAAATTTGGCCAGAAAAAGCCCTGACATTGCAAGTTAAGATAATAAATCAAAGTAAGCCTATTTTCTTTCCGGCCGGGTCAGTAAATTGCATAAGGATTCTGGAAAGATGCATATTTTGTCGGATACTTAAAAACTGTGCGCCCTATACGTGAAAATATGTGCTGCAAACCCGCACAGACCGCAAATGCTGCCTGCATGGCTCTAACTAGACGCGAGTGCCTATTCCACCACGGGGGTTACCCGTGGTGGAATGGGCACTCGCGTCTAGGCTCTAACTAGCCTGAAAGTTCAGACGTTACCGTCCTGACACTTGTTCTTGGTGACGGTCACAAGAACAAGTGTCAGGACTGTAGCGTCTGAACTTTCAGGCTAGGCTCTAACCTGCTAACGGCAGTAACCAGTAACGACACACATGATGCTTAGCCTTAGTAGACTAAGTTAGAGGCAGGACTGGTAACAATTGTCTAACCTGCTAACGGCAGTAACCAGTAACGACACACATGATGCTTAGCCTTAGTAGACTAAGTTAGAGGCAGGACTGGTAACAATTGTCTGTCAAATGGTCAAACAGTGTTTTGACTTTTGTTGACAATTTAATTTAAGCTGCAGGCTAGCCTGAACTTTCAAACGTTACAACCAGCTTATTCTGATGGGCTGGCATTATCCGACTGTCTAAATTGTAACGTCTGAAAATTCAGGCTAGCTGCAGGCCTGCTATTTCTGCTTGTCGTCACGGAGCATAAGTTTATCTTGTTGTGTTATGTAGCAACTCACCATAGGCGAAGTCTTGTGTAGATCTAATTTTTTTTAAAGTTATTTTTGACCTTCTATTAGATAAGATTGCCACCTGTGACCTGGCCACCTTCAGAAGTCGTTCCACCTGCCATCCTTGTTGGTGTCAAACCCCATATCCTTGACGTTTACCATCTTAAGAATTAAGATTATTGTGCCAAAGAAAATGCGATGTGTTTTCACTAATTGCTTAACAAACTGACCCAGCCGCCATACCAGAGCGGCAGAAGCGCGTCGCTTTCCGTTTTGCGTTGCGCAGCAGCTTACGATCAAATATGGCCATCGGAAATCCAGTAAAAAGGGCTAACTTTAGCACTACTTTTCGGCGCGTTGGAGTGGGGATCTCTGGGAATTTCCTTTGCACTCATATTCATCAAAGTTTCTTACATCTGATTGGACGTATATTATGACATCACTTTGAATAATTATTGAATGATCACATGATCAGTCCGCCGGAAATGATCAAAATGCGAAAATCAGTAAAAGTTGACTCGATTCAAGTGATCTTATGTTTCTTTTTATGCCTTGACATTCCCGAAAATTAGTTTCTAATGTAAGAATATACTTTCTTTAGTGTTTGTAGCTAAGTGATAATCCATGAAATGCATTTTCCAAGGAATTACAAGTCTTTTTGCGACGCATGTCATTTGTTTACATTCTTAGTTACGCCTGGTGCGCTAACGAAAAGTTGGCCGCTAGAAGGCGCTGAGTCTTCGGATCCTCCTTGAGTCAGATATATGCAGTGGAACATGTCACATATATGTCACATATATTACTGAATAAATAACTAAGAAATTAAACCAAAGTGGTGCAAATAGGCCTAAATAATTATTGATCAGAAACAGTTAATTAATTGGGTTACATCACACCACCTTTTCATTTATAAGACATATTTGGTTAGTAACATAAAAACCAACCAATCACACCATTAGGAAATCCTATATGACTATATGAATTATTTATTCTATTTTGTAGTCATATACCCGTTCCATAAACATATAAGGTAGCATATAACATTTCTTGTCATATGCACTCCAATCACATAATTGTATATAATTTAGCCTAATGTATGAAAAAGTTATTAATGGCTAATATTAATTGGTATAATAACTCAATTAAGGAGGGGGGGGGGGGGGGCAAGGGGTATTTCCATTCCTCGGGACTGGGCTTTTCAATTCACCATGAACTGAGAATAAGGAAAATAATTCTTTGTGAACTGGGAATGCTATTATATATCTGCCCTACCATTGTATGCAGGGAGTTTTCTTTTAATTCATTGTGATCTGGGAATAACAAAACTTATTCTTCATGGTTTGGCAACATGACCCCCCTTGCCAGCCCCCAATTAACTGTCCTTACAAACATCCAATGCTTAGAAGTTATATATGTTTTTTTTTAAAGAATATAATCTATATATATGACGGAATATGACTGGAGGTCCGCCCTGCTGCTGGTGGGCCATGTTACAGGGCTAGATATGTCATATCATTCACAAGAGTCAAGACAACGTTTCCATCACCGTTTCCATCACAGGGGCTTGTGTCAGGCCAATTTAAGTGTTGACGGGCAAGCGTGACACAAACCCCTGTGCTTTCAACTTTCTCTGCTTTTGCTTAGCTACATTGTATCATGGGCACTCGATTCGTGAGATGGAAGTCCTACGGCCTGTGCATACCCTATATAGAACAAATATAATAAAATAATCCTATAATATGTTGGTGCTTTGGTTTGAGCCGCCGAGTTTGCTTACCCTCTTGTTATATATAGGGTATACACAGGCCGTATAGGACTTCCATCTCACGAACCGAGTGCCCCGTGCATTGTTAGGCCTATAGCTCCCCTATAGGATTACGTCCGGCCTGTCAACCAGCTAGACGCACCTGATTGTCGCCAAAACCGATCGTGGACTGGTAATTTAACTCTATGAGCTTATAAGAACTTATGTCTTTCTTCATATTAACGTATGCTCATATTGTAACTCAATATGATATGGTATACACTATGCTAAGTGATAACCAGATAACGTTACAAAAACACGCACCTGTCAAATGACTGAACCTCCCTGACAACACCAAACAATTAACTACGGAATGCTCAAGAGCACGATTTAAAACAGGCCAAACCAGGGGGGGGGGGGGGCGGGGGGCGAGGCCCAAAAACAGACACTGACAACTACCGCGGAATTTCTCTGTTATCTGTCTCAAGAAAGATTTTCACTAAAATTCTGAGCAACAGGCTGTCAAAATGGGCTGAAGATAATAGCAAACTATCTGGAAGTCAAGGTGCTTATCGTCAAGGTAGATCTACCATGGATAATATTTTTAATTTGTATGCCACTGCTGAGAAGTATCTCTGTAGGAAGGGAGGCAGGTTTTATTATGCCTTTATCGACTTTTCCAAGGCGTTCGACTCATTGTGCCTCATTACAAGCTGTTATATAGGCTGACTAAGGATGGTATAGATGGTAAAATAGTTAACCTCTTACGGAACATGTACTCTAAGCTTAAATGTTGTGTCAAGACACCGGCAGGGGTATCGGAATATTTCGAATGCGATGTCGGGACACGTCAGGGATGCATGGTCAGTTCGCTTATGTTCATCATGTATATCCAGGAACTCGAGAAAAAGTGCGAAGAGCAGGGTTGTCACGGTGTATTTATCGATGAAGAATTTCCAGCTTTATATATGTTCATGTACGCGGATGACATTGCTGCCTGTTGTTAACGATTTCGTCGGAAGACTACAGAAGCAACTGGGCTCTCAAATAGAAAAGTGCCATGTCAGGTATT
Organism: Arenicola marina; assembly: GCA_964019135.1. Taxonomy (NCBI): domain Eukaryota; kingdom Metazoa; phylum Annelida; class Polychaeta; family Arenicolidae; genus Arenicola; species Arenicola marina. Next base: position 32,760,797 of record OZ025254.1, on the reverse strand, counting down.
GTAAAGTAATCCTAGGCGGACCTTCGCGTGCACCCGATTGTGCTGTCCTTGGAGAGTGTGGCAGGAGACCACTATTGTTGAATTTGTCGAAATTGTTAGCAATAAATGCAATGTTGGAATTGTTAACAATTAATGTCATGCTGAATCATGTAATATACTCTTCGTTTGCTGTTATCCAGTGATAGCTACAAGTATATATATACTGGATAGATATTCATAACTGTTATGTAAAGTTTCACGGGATTAATATTTAAGAGAAGTTCTTAAAAGGGAAAGGATGTTACGATATCCTGCTGATATCGAGTGCGTTGTGACTGTTATGAATACATGTGTGAATGTCTTGTATGCATGACGTTATGAATGATCCGCTTCCGGTATAGTCGCTAGGTGGTGTTTACCATTGGCTCATCGAGCATGACGTGGAATAAACCCCGGTCTCAGTCAGCCGGCAACCTGAACAGACGTCTCTTGTTATTTTGTGGTAATATCACATATTGAAACACTATATATCAAATACATGAGTTAATGTGTATCTTTCTGGTTACGTACAGTTATGTCACAGCATCAGCAACACGCAGCTGCTACAATGTCCTCCTCTCGCGTGGAGCATCGGGTAACACTACGTGGGCTGTTCACATTAGATCTATGTTATTTAAGTCTGGCTATGGATTTGTATGGGAGTCCCAGGGAGTTGGAGACATACCATGGTTTGTGTCACAATTTAAGCAGCGTCTAACAGATATATCCTTACAGGAGTGGCGTGACTGTGTGAATAGTACATCAAAGCTCGATGAGTATAGTATTTTTAAGCATCATCTGGAACCTGAGGCATACCTCCAACATTGCACTATTCGTAAACATGGAGTTGCTCTGGCCAGACTACGATGTTCCAGCCACAAATTACCTATTGAGAAGCTCCGGGCTACGGTGCCTCGAGCAGAGCGATATTGCACTTACTGTTTAAAAGAAAATGTAAGAGTCCTAGGGGACGAGTACCATTTCTTACTTGTTTGCAAGCAATTTTGTGACCTTCGTCGCGCATATGGTATAAATGCCCATACTCATAATGTAAACAGACGCCTGTTTTGTAAAATGTTGAGTTCTTCAACGCCACCGGTTATCTGCAATGTAGCAGCTTATGTTTATCATGCTTTCAAAATGATGGACACCGGCAATGCCATTTAAATTAGCCTGTATTGTGTACAATGGGCCTAGGGCCTTTTATGTACGAATAAACTTTACCTTCGAATAAAGGAATTCACCTTTTATTTTGTGATCTCTGTGTCTGATATCATCACAATATTTGCTCAATTATATGGATAAAACCATATGAAGACGTTAACCTCTCGTCCTTATCCTTCCTCCAGTCTACATAGGTCTACATAATGAGTTGCTCGGCAACGCAAGTGTCAAGCAAAATAAACTGGGCGAAATTGTTGATATAATATAGTGCATCAGGGTTTCCTATTATCTTTAACACATTGCTCAGGAGGATGGTGGGCGATGCTATGGTCGTCTGCCATGGCAGCTGGCATAGAAGACCCGGATGAGGCCTTTATGGCGTCCATGCTCCCAACAGACGGCAATAAACAGATGGCAATCCTCATGTAGTTAGTCCAAGCGGTCAACTCCAAAGCCAGGAAACAACACTAACTCAAGCCACTGTTTGGTGTATTATGTTTAAATTTATTAACTTGATATGTTGTACAAAAGAACGAAGCGTGCCGTTACATTTGGTCGGACAGCAAAGCGAGGAAAGGCCCGGTCCGGGTCCGGGCCGTCGTCCGGAGTCCTGTACCCGATTATGACGTCACGTCATGTGAAGAATTAGAGGTGCACGTGGTCATTTGTGGAAGCACTGTTAATATAGCGAACGTTTCTGTCATGAGCCGGGCAGCAGGTTACCTTTGAGACACAGCAGGTTAAGCACTGGGTAGGGAGGTAGAGGGTCGGTGTGGGGGGAGGGGTAAGGAATGAGCGGCAGGCCGTTATGGCCATGAGCGCTCGACTTCATAATATTTTCGAGGACCCCGCCCGCCATACAATACCTAATTTACAGTCTCGCGAAATCCTCATTTCAACACATATTTGTATTGTACGTCGCGTACTAATTTCTGGCTATACATTTAGGCCACTTTGGTTATAAGGTCACCAGTGTGTGTGGGTTCATGATCATGTCCACACAGTGAGTACATCCCAGTAGTGCACGAGTCCCAAGAGTGGGGAGGGGTGGGGGGAGGGAGGGAGGATATATGCAACTGTGACCATAATTGCCATGTCAGCGTATGGGGAATCACTGGCCTATCGTCCAATCCGTGGCGTCCGCTCCGGTCACGTGTTAGCCACGTGCTTCTCAGCCTTTCGCCCGTCGCCATGTTCACAAAGTATGTCGTAATACAGCACGGATGACAATACAAGACTTATTTGGAACTCTACAGATATCCAACCATGCATCGTCCACAATAATTCCTGAAAACGATATCCTAGACAATTCCACAAGATGTAATATAAACTGTTAACCATGAAAACCGTTTTCAGTGATAATATATACCGCTATAGCATCTTGAGAACTCAAAACAGCCTAATTTCTGATAACCTGGCTTCAACCCATAGCTATCCATATTCAACAAGACCTCAAAGAAAATCAGTTTGTAACCAAATTATATATACGTAGCAACTGAGCAAATGGAAAGGAACACGCAGGAATGTTGTGCCAGAGTCGGAATATCTATACACGATTAAAACAGTGAAACCCTTTAGTCAGACAACCGTCACGTAATTTTACCAAAACATATACAGCAAAAGGGGCAAGATTCCACCAGTGACATCCATAAGAATGCCATAATATAAAAATATGTCGCAAAATGTTCGCATTGATAAACGCAATAATAGCGAGCGTAGTGAGCTCTTTAGATAACACACACTTAAAAAACTGACAAAATCTGTATCTCAATCCCATACTGTAAAGCGCGAAAAAAAATCAACCGGTAGTCGACCCCCAGTGGTGTGACATGCGCATGCGTTTAAATGCATTCCGGGAAAGTTCATGTTTATTTTTTTGTCAAAAACTTATATGCAGCCCAAACCCGCACATTCACTAAAGAATATACATAATTGGTAGATAATTCACATACAAAAACATAATTCCAACTGATGAAACGCTGATCATAGCGACAACATGCATGTGTCCTCCTCTCTCATGACAGAGGGCGCTCAACACGCGCGCGGGCTGCATTCGCTTGGTGGCAGCACAAGTCGAACGCGCAGACGACAGTTTCAGATTTGTCAGCAGTTTACCAGGCTTCGTTGATGTTACAACATTTTCACGTCTAGTCTAGCTTTTGTCAATTTATATCAAGGTTGGTGATACATTAAACTGCTAAGGTAACTTATTTGTGTAATATTTAGATCTAGCCTAGGAGTTAGATCTATTTGACAGTTCATCAGGCGCCAGTGTAGGATCCATAGTCGGGCATAGAACAGTTTTGACCCTGACCAGGGGACCATTTGACTCTTTTAGCTAATGTTTACTGAGCCTTTCAGTAACATAGACTTCTAATTGACTAATATAGATCTAGCTGGAAGTTAAGTTAATGTAAGTTCCCTAGATCTAGTTTAAGTTGGATCTAAGCTTTAAACAATTTGAGGCAAAAATTGCTTCGTTAACGCATTACATGTTCTAGATCTAAGCTTAGGCCTAGATCCAGATCTAAATTTAGATCCGTTACCGGCGTTAGGCCTACAATCTAGTTCAGCTTTTGAAAATATAGATCAAGGTTTGTGATCCAAAAGGTGTAAGATCTAACGTCACATTTAGGCTATAATCATATGACTTTTACCACTTATTTATTTACTTATTTGAACCATTTGATTGGGACAACCGTCTTTTAGCCTTTCATTAAAATAGACTTCTAATGCAGATCTAACTGGAAATTAATGTAAGACTTACTAAGCTTAAAGTTACATGTGGAGCTGGCCGTTGCAACGGCTGTACCAAAATAAACATAAACAGGAAATGTTACCTTTGACCACAAGCAGTGTCAACAGCCACCGCCAAAGAAAAAGTGGCGCTCCGGACGCTTCTATTGTCTCATATAATTTAGCGCTTGGGCCCCCTGTCGGTGGCACCGGTAAACGACTTGCTCACACACGTTTATGACGTTTCAAATCAGCACCAGTTTTCATTTTTGTGGCGGACAATTCATGAATTTGAAATGTTTTGCTCATTGCCATTGGCAGATAATTGGTGAGCGATATGGTAGGTGTTTATTGTCTGTTATGAACCTTAAGGCCTTAGGCTTGTGTTCTTATACGCAAATTTGGCATTCAAAAACAGCGAAACAACTCCACATGCAACTTTAAGTTGGATCAAAGCTTGAAAAAAAATTGAGGCAAAAATTGCTGTTGTTTGGCAGATTTTTAACAAAAAATGTAATTAAGCTTAGTCTACATCTAGAGATAAGTTAGATCTATTAAGATCTTCGAACATCTATCCATTGGCATTCTTTAATATAAGCTTACTTTAAAAAGTAACCTTACTCTAATTATCGAATCAAAGCAACATCTGTGTTCATTCAAACGGGTTGTTTGAAAGTTCATTAGGCGTCCGTGTAGGATCCGTCAAATAACTAATTTCTAATATAGATTAGCTAGAAGGTAATATACAAAGCTGGATCCCAGCTTTAAACAATTTGGCGCAAAAATTGTTTTTTTTTGGTTTATAACAAACCCTTCAGTTAAGATTAGCCTACATCTAGAGATAATTAAGTTATCAAGATCTTCGAACATCTATCCATTAGCATTCTTCATTATATTTAAAAAGTAGTAAGTTCTTGCAGAAGTCCAATTATCAAATCAAAACAAGTTGTGCTCCCCTTCTTTAGCACATCTACTTCAAAACTAAAAGCTTCTAGATCTATCACAGCTGCTTGTCATTTGGGATCTTGTAGACTATCGTAGTCGTAGTCTATTGTAGACTACTTCTTGCTGGGTTTGCTGCGTTGAATAATGGCGGACCACCCTTACATAAAAAAATATTCACAGTACTTTGCTTCACACTGGGTAACCGTAACACAATCCAGTCAACCAGTCATCCAGTTTCAAATTCTAGAGATCTTGAGCATAATTTTTACTCAAGCTCATTACATGAGCTGAGCCGTGAAGTTACAAATCCAAATCAGGGAGCAGGAAGGCAGGAACATAACTATTGCCGGCCACATCTATCTGACCATGGCACTCCACCTACACCATGCAATGATCCCTCCCCACAAAATACGGCACTTTTAAACTTTGAGAACAAACATTTTCGGTCAGTCAATGTACCAGGGGATGGAAATTGATTTTTTCATTGCCTTAGCCTATTTTTAGATGGCAATTTCTCTCGAACGAAACTTTACAGATCACAAATAAAGCAACCTAGGGTAATAGGAACCTAAATCATGACAGATTCGGTCAGGGGCAGGTCACTTGACTACAAATCAAATGTACTACTAAACTACTAGATTTACTTTTTCAGTACCAAAACTTTGATATTAAATATACAAAATAGCATAATATGTAAAACTTCACCTTTAAAAAGAACAAGTCATAACTAAGGTTATGAGAAACAGTTTAGCCCAGTTATCATCAGTGGGGGTCCAAAAAATTGCTTCACAACAAAGTCAAAGTCTACGCTCGCCTTCTAGGTTTTACCTACAACATATTAATATATTAACAACTCCTCAGCTCAAATGTTCTAGTTGTCGCGGAATCGGTTTTTGACAGTTGTTGGAGGTCAGTGACCGCGGTGGCGCCTCAACTTGGCTCAAGAGTTGTTTCTTGTTTATATTCCATTTGACGTTAATTCGCTGATTGTACGCGCCGATCAACTTTATAATCAGGTTCTTTATGTGGAAACTTACCTATTGTACTTGTTTGATTGAAGTATCCTTGTATTTAAATTCCTTTTTATCGTGAATTTATATTTAAATTCCTTTTTATCGTGAATTTAGAAGTCTGTTGAACTTCGTGCGGTTTCTTTGAAACAAGGCGACTAAGCGACCTTGACCTTAACGTCTCTTGTTTAGAATCTCCGCCACCAGGTGGCTGGGCGCTAGTTCCCTGCCGGGTAATTTAATTATGTAACTGAAGTGTTGCATGTTGGGAATCGATGTCCCGGGGTATTTAAGGAGCTGATTCGGGGTGGGTCACTCTCTTTGCTTTTGACCAGCCGACCTTCTAGACCCTCCACTGGTCTAGAGTTGAGTCGTGCGTGTTTGTGAACTTGGAAGCCCAAGAAGAAAAGTGTGTTTGGCAAGGAGCCTTGTTTTATAGGTATGTGGTCAATTTATTGTGTATTCGGTATTTGGTCTGACTATAATATGGGGTTTGAGGCTATAAATAGTAGCACGTGGGAAGTCTCTAAGTTATGTACTGATTGTCATCTCTGTTTAAAATATAGTTATTCACTTTATATGAAGCTGAATGCTTCCTAATTATTAGAGAGGGTTGTTTGTAAGGTTTGACATGTAGCTGAATGCTTCCTGCTTAAGGGAATTGGCTGTTTAATAACCTTCACGGTTATGTCTATATTTCATCATGGGTTATGTGAGCTGTCACTTGGACATTTAAATGACTGTTACCTCGTGTATGAAATTATGCTTAAAACTAGTGCACAGAGTGTAGGGTAAATTTGACCCTCAGTGTGTTTGTTGAAACCTCATGCTCAGTGAACTGTCGACTGAATGTGGAATTTGTAATAATACTGTGTTATTATTCGACTTGTTTTATAGGTTAATAAAATATTGCTGACCAGCACAACACACCCATTGGTGTCGTTTCTTGTCCATAAGAGCCCGTTACATAGTCATAAAGCCATCCATCTAAGCATTGAGCGTATATAGGAACGAACACGAGACAAGAAGACTTCCAACAGTATCAATACATTATAATGTATCACATATACAACTCGTCTGTATCACGCGTGTATTGCTCGGGTTTCCGGTCCCCATTGTGTCATTAATTGCGGCGTATTGTTCTCTGCTTCTGCATCGTTGTCAGCATGAGGCTGATGTAATAGGTAAAGAGGTCATCCATGTTGTAACCCTGGAAAGGTAAAATGCATATTTTATATATCAGTGACGTCAAATGATTTTTGACTTTCTCCACACGGGGATTAAATTAGGCCAAGCCTCCAGTGACAATAACGGATTTGGATGAAATATGCCTCAGATTAAAACGCCTAGACCAGGGCCCGTAAGTGCGTACGGCGGGGGCCAAATATTTCGCCCTGCTCCATGCTAATGTCCTATTCTAGGGCTAAATATGTTGCCCCTGGCGCTTCGAACTTACAGGTCCAGGTGCCGAACCAGGATATACTGAGGTCAATAAACCGTCTTTATCAACACTTGCTCTATTTACATGTTGTATTTACTTGGACTACAAATACCAGGCATATATTAGAGCAAAGGATGACCAGTGAAAATAAGTCTAGAAAATATTTTTGACGCTCACTTCCATATTGCTACTGAGATAAATAATTTAATTTATCAAGGGCAAGGTCATATAATGTCAACAAATCCCTGTTGTTTATATTTCATACAGCAATATACCTTTTCCTTTACACGGAAGACAACAAAGGGGGGTTATTTATCTAAAGATGTGTCTCATGACGCCATCTTGGCGTTCTACACAAATAATTAACGCCCAGCATGCATTGCATATCACTCTGCCAGCAGAGTTCGCTCGTTCCTCGCATCACATCTGCCCCACGTCACCGCCCACCTCATGGTTGACCCCAACGGTACTGCCCTGGACCAACGGTCCTGGGGTCGCGAATAGTTTTAGATGGTTTTTTATATTGAATATTGAATTTTCGATGCAGAATTTGAAAAATATAGACATTTCGTTGTCAAATGATCCCATTGGAAGAGTTAAGCGAAAAATTATTTCAAAATAACACTGGTCAAAGTTCAAAACGCTTCACGCCCCTGGCCTCGACCGCACTCGAAAATATAGCTCGAAAGTAAAATGGCTTAAAATTAATCAAAATCAAATACATTCGTCAGGTATGGTACCAGAGGCACAGTAAATGCTAAACAGTGGTGCATTTGATGCCAAACTGCAAATTTATCTTCGATTAGATTAATTTCAATTTTCGCGTATGAAGGATAATTCTGATGGTTAAACTTGACGTGGGGCAGAGGGACTATGGCGCAAGCGTAACGCCCTCTGCCGGGAGATCGGCATTGCATATGCAGTGGCGCTTCCTGGCGGAATAATTAGACAACGACTGGCAAAGTCGTCTATTAATGCAATACAAGATGAACAGGTGACGATGAAACCAAGCAATCAAATCGAACAGCAGACGGCGCCACCTACCAGCGAAGTCTCACACAGCATTTTACTGCCCCGGACCAGGTTGCCGATGGTCATGTGGAAGTTGGTGTTGCTGCTACTCCAGTTGGAGATTTCGGTGAAAGCGTGAGTGGCGAGGATTTCCTGGAACATAACAGGAGAAAGGTAACGAGAGAGGCAGGCATCACATGATATCCTCAACCACCGCGCCAGATACTGGGGATGGGGTAATTCCCCAACGCGTCTAACAAATCCGATGCATATGGCGTATTACTCTGATTAGGCGTCAATAGGCGTCAATGTATATCGGTTGATACCTGGATGTATCATGCGTGGTTCTCTATTATCGCCCATTTTTAGCAGCTTGCAGTGTTAAACTCGCAGAATACCCACATGGATCACACGTGGTACCCTTATTATCGCCTACTTAGCAGCTTGCACCGTTAAACTCACCTTGGTACCCGGAAGTATCAGGTTGACGCCATGTTTGTTGATGGCGATCAGCAGAATCTCCGGATAGCTGGGCTCCGTTGTTTGCTACATAGTAGACGCAAGTGACGTCATCACACAATGTCAAGTCACGTGGTACATACTCAATCACAGAAAAAAAACATGCAATTGTCAACGCTTATTTATTCTTCAGGCAGGACACATGAACTGTTTTGCTTTCAAGGTTACCATTTCACTTTATCCTAAGATCACATTCGCGTTATAAAAAGATTACCTCTAACTTGCTGTTGTAAAACCTTATATACATAAATACCACCGCACAACAAATGCAATGAAGGTTCAAGGATAATACAGTATCTATGCGGATGTGTGCAGCACAAGGTAAGCTTGGCTACCGTAGTCATACTTATATCTCTTATTTGCGTCACTTCGTAATAGCAATAAAACCACCCCTTACTTTGACCTGGAAGAAAGCAGAGCCGAAGGTGGGCCACTGGTAGATGAGCTTGAGGAAGGCAATCTTGGCGTCACCAGGCGATTTACCCGCGACACGATTTGCTGCAAGACGCATTCATTCATCATACATGTACAAGTTATTTATGTTCTCATGACTACACGTTATTGCAAGACTGTTTCACGTCAGTGCCACATTGTTGTATCGTAACATTATACTTCAAACCTAAGTCTATTTTATGGTGCTATCCCAGTGGGCAAAACTCGTGGAAAAGACGTGGAATCCACGTGGCTTTGGCACGTGGAAAGCACGTGACAAAGTCGTTGAATATGCAAATCGAATTCACGTAACTAATGCCACGTGTCTTCGATGTGGCGAAAACCACGTGATTTGTCGTTGTAATTGCCACCTGATGTATACGTGGCAATTTCGTTGAATATGCAAATCGAATTCACGTGACTAATGCCACGTGTATTCGATGTGGCGAAAACCACGTGATTTGTCATTGTAATTGCCACGTGATGTTTACGTGGCTATTTCGTTGAATATGCAAATCGAATTCACGTGACTAATGCCACGTGTATTCGATGTGGCGAAAACCACGTGATTTGTCATTGTAATTGCCACGTGATGTTTACGTGGCTATTTCGTTGAATATACAAATCGAATTCACGTGACTAATGCCACGTGTATTCGATGTGGCGAAAACCACGTGATTTGTCGTTGTAATTGCCACGTGATGTATACGTGGCGATTTCGTTGAATATGCAAATCGAATTCACGTGACTAATGCCACGTGTATTCGATGTGGCAAAAACCACGTGATTTGTCATTGTAATTACCACGTGATGTATACGTGGCGATTTCGTTGAATATGCAAATCGAATCCACGTGACTAATGCTACGTGTATTCGATGTGGCGAAAACCACGTGATTTGTCGTTGTAATTACCACGAGATATATACGTGGCGATTTCGTTGGACATGCAAATCGAATTCACGTGACTAATGCTACGTGTATTCGATGTGGCGAAAACCACGTGATTTGTCGTTGTAATTGTCACGTGATGTATACGTGGCGATTACGTTGGACATGCAAATCGAATTCACGTGACTAATGCTACGTGTATTCGATGTGGCGCAAACCACGTGATTTGTCGCAGTAAATATTACGTGGCAATGTGGTTGAATATGAAATTCAAATTCACGTGAAAAACGCCATCTGGAATCCACTAGGAAAAAATCACGTGATGCGATTTTCTTAAAACCATGTGAAGTACACGTGGCCATCGTATCAAATATGCAAGTCGAAAGCATGTAAATAATACTACATGGAATCCATATGGCGAACATTGAAAGAACTTATCGAAACACATACATCCCATTGAAAATGAACGAGACAAAATCAAGTATATGGATCAGCAGCTTAATTTATTGCCCTCATTGAAATAGGTCAAATCAGAGATCGTATAGTAAATGATCTGTGCATAGTCAATTATTTATTTTAATTTTTTCGTTTAGGTGCATATTTCAGCTTGCTGGTGACGACAGCGGCTACTTCAGTCTCAGTCGATGTTTGGGATTTGAGCACGCTATCTGTAAAGAAATTGCAAACAATTGAAATAGATATTAATATTATCAGCATATTTATATACTATTATTATAGGTATTCATATGAAACGCACCTGAACAAGAGCCAAATATTGTTATAAGCTTATAAACGATCTATTCATTGTAGCATAGATCAAATACGATAACAAATTAGAAATACAACAAAGGAACGCTTTTGCCTGGCTGCTATATACCTTTTTCTGGTACTTATAAATTTGTTGGTTCTTGTAATAAAGATACATATACGGTGATAAGGTAAAAGAACACAATACCACAAGAACACAAAATACATCCATTACATTTCTACACGTTATAGCTTCATTTTAATGGTAAAACATATGCAGCCTTATGTTATTTATCATTCCATAGAGTTCCATGTGCCAAAAATATCGCAACAAACCTGTAATCAGTCGGAAGAGAGCAGTATCGCTAAAGCGTTTCTTTTCTCCTCGTGATCCCTTCATGTTTAGGCGGCACATGAGCGAATTCGTCATTAATCCAATGAAAAGGGAATAAATACATTATTTTAACATTATTTAGAAAGTTGGGTGCTGTGAAGGTATACGCAAATATATTTGCAAGCAATCTATAGCCCCTTTTGATCGTGCTTAAGATGCCACACTCTTTTTAACTCAACATGAACTTTGTTTATTGAACAAAGACAAATCAGATTTTGTTTCAATAGTCATTCAGGGGTTTTATGTAACGAAAACATTATATAAACGCCTTCGTCAAAGTTGCAAAACTGAGCTAGCTCTGACGCAATGTTTAGGCAACGTTTATAAATCTATTCATGGTTTCACCAGTATTGTCATATGGCCTGGCACGCACCTGCTCATAACATTGTGGACCATGTCTTTGGCCGACATCCCTCCGATACGAAGACACTTTCGCAGCTAAAATATATAAAAAATACATGGAATTAAGAAAAGAAATTAATATTGCCCTAAATAGGAAATGATGGCGTTAAATATGGATTACCTATAGTACCTCAAAGGCTACCTATTGTCAAACATTATCTGTTATAGTTGCCAGTATAGGTCAGCAGAAATCAATTATTCAAAATTTGACATTATCTTAAAGTTAATCGATCGCTTAAACGTCATATATACTTTTGTACTTAGATCTTTATCTAAATGATTTTAAGCGTGCTCAATGAATTACCGTTTAAAGAAAACGGAAATGAAAGTTAAGATATATAAATTTATATATACTTACGTAGGAGTTCCAAATCTCAATATTTCCCAGTTGGTTATTGAATTCTTCCAGCTCCTGTAGGTTGCCCAACTGTTGCAGTGGATTGTGGTCCCCATCGTCCGCCTCCCTTCACTCCATCTTCTTGGCCAAACTGTCAATCTTGTCCCGCATGTCAAAGAGCAAATGAAAAATTCTCTTCTGGAACTCTAAAAAAACAAATACTCACTTTAACTTTAATGTTAATCTCATGGTTTTCGTGTGTTGCACCTTATCAAAATGCATAAGATGATAAAACGTACAATTGCCTCGGCGCTAACGTTAATGTAGGATAAAAAAGCTATTCATGATATACAGAGGGGTGGGAGGGGTTATATATATATGTACCTGACAGAGGGGTGGGGGGACCAGCAGGTAGAGGGGTGGGAGGGTGTATATATATCTATAGGCGACAGAGGGGTGGGGAGACAGGCAGGTAGAGGGGTAGGAGGGAGTATATATATATATATACAGGCGACAGATGGGTGGGGGGACCAGGGGGTAGGGGGTGGGAGGGTGTATATATATCTGTAGCCGACAGAGGGGTTGGGGTAGAGGGGTGGGAGGATGCATATGAAGGAAGAGAGCTATACGTCGGTGGCGAGGCACTAAACGAGAAGGGTGACAGCGGGTAGGGAACACCCGGGTCCGGTGTGGGAGGAAGCGTCGCTATATGCAGTATAGAGGGGTGGGAAGTAATTACGGGCGAGAAGTGATGACAGCTAGAGTGACCACAGGTCTCAGCGCGCGGTGGACTCAAGCGGTCCAGAGGGCAGCTGCATGTGACCTACATGCCGCCCGCATACCCGTGTCTGGGGCGCGAAACTTCGGCGCTAGCCAAGATGCTAGACTGTACTACTCAAAACGTAGTTATTATAGTTATAATGTAGTTATTCTTCGATAATAAGTTCAAATTATAATTAGATCGAACAGCAGTCACTAAATGATCTTTGGGAGGGGTATGTGGTACGGTCGATTCTATGGCTACAACAACGATCATGGTTCCAAAAAGACAGTGGTCTCGTTATCAGGCCGGCATGCAGCCCCGACACAAAAATATCGTTTTACACCGGTCTCGCAGACATTGTTCAGTGTCATATATCGAGCCTCTGCATACACACACATGCTTACACTATATTTTTGCAGCGACATATCTAATAAAATAGCTTACTCCATCCTTGTTTACTCACCTTAATCCACGTAATGTCCAAAAATGTGTCCGCTTCTTTTAAAATCCAGAAGGCCTCTGCCGCCAATTAACACGCGGAGATCAGATACAGTCCCAACCGTTTCTGCCGCCCAATAGCCTCTAAGGAGGTCATCACGTCCGCTGTATGAAGGTCTGTGATTGGCTGCATTTTAGCGGTTTTTTCCGTCTTTTAAGAGACCGGTGGGGGGTGGGATGAGGGAGGACAAGTCAGGGGGAATCCATCTTGACACCGTTACGTGGAATCACGTTGACAAAATCACGTGGAATCCCCGTCACCACTCGTCATGTATTATCGGTAAGTCAAGGTTATTACCTTACGCAAAAGTCCAATTGAAGGTCACCACCCAGCTAACACATAACGTTTTTAGAACCTTTTTATAACTTTTTTTTTGGTTTTTATTTGGTTATAATAAATCATAACGTTTTTATAACCATATAAAAACGTTTTAGGTGTAATACTTTTCAGGCTCGTAATTGAAAGCGTTTTTCTGCGGTTTAAAGAACGTTTTTTAATCTGGAAAATTTAGGTGCGGAAAAGACGTTTTTGTCAATGCAAAATCACGTTTCAAACTAAATGATTCACAATATGAAAATAAGATACATCACCTGAAAGTGAAGACAGGGGATACAGTCAAAGTATCGGTGAGCAACAGATTCCTGGAAAGAGCCGCGTGAAGACTGTCTGCTGAAACTGCGCCTGTTAACTTATAGCAACTACCCCCCCCCCCCACCCCCCCGGCCGCGACTGGACATGATTCAAGATGGTTGCAAACGTCCACTCGTTGCTGCATATATTGTATATAGTCAATTAAGGGTCTGGAAGCGGTAAATGGCGACACGCGACACATGTATATTTAAAAAATCGACATTCGACATTGACTCCCAAACGCAGGCACTGAGGATCTGAAAAAGCTTCGATACGGAGAGTGGCATTTTAGAAAAAAACGACACGGAAAAAGGCGATGCGGCACGTCATGAAAATCGACATTTGTCACTGCAAATTTTGAAACATCGACATTTGACACTGCAAAATGTGAAAAATCGACATTTGACACTGCAAAATTTGAAAAAACGACATTTGACACTGCGAAGTTTGAAAAATCGACGCTGGACACGGGCCTTCCAGCCAAGTAGCTGCACTTGGTCCACATTTATTTTCACCAAAGCCCCAATCGTGCCCGGTGTTGGGACATATGTTTCCGTATTAAATGTGTTCGTCTGCCGTAATGCGAGGTCTGTCCACTTGATCTGAAAGGAATTGAATTATTGAAGAAGAAATAGGCCCAATCCATATCGATCAGAAAAATATCGGATGTAATTAGGGACGTCTCTCTCCTAGCTTACACCAGACATCGGCCCCTTATAAGGTTGATGATTATCGTTCATCAGCCACAAAATATCATGGACCCTTGCATAGGCAATGCCTTTTCATTTCCTAACATCGGCAACACCCATTTTCCGTCATTTGGGGTCGGTGGCCTAGTTAAACATGTGGGAAAATGAAAACTTACATAACCATAGGGGCGACCTTCAAATGACCACGGCACCCTTAATATTGTAGATAGAAACTTCTGGTTACCTTTAGCGCTCTTGCCATGCTCTTGCCGTGTATGCTTTCTATGTCACTCTCCCTAACTTTTATTTTAAACTTACGTAAACAAACCAATTTGTCATCATAAAAAAAATTATCTTTTCACTTGCAGAGACGTCAAATACCTCCAAATCGTTCGAAATTCATCTGCAAATGTGTTAAACATACACGATGGTTGGCTTTACTACAACAATCGGCAAAAACATTTGCAAAAAATATCTTTACTATAGCCATAAAGAGCAAAGACGCTACTTAACAGCCAAAATCAATGTTTTGGCGGGAAAATTTGAATTCGTGATTTTAGGACTATTTTTCATCATATCAGTTTGTACCCTCTAGGTAGTGATATAGTACGACTCCCGAGCTTTCTTTTCGTGTATTTATAATATCCAGACGATCATTATTTCTTACCGAACGCCTCATAAATTGTCGACCATTTTGATCATTTTGGTCTATATTTCCCTTTTCAAGGTCAAATCGCGTCCCATTTCAATCGATATTGTTCTGAGCGATATTCATCCATACACTGCAGTCAATTTGGCATAGTTCTCACTCAAACCCTGTGCCAAACGGACTTTTTATAGTGGCGAACGACACATTTAATAGGCTAGAGGGGCGTCAAATTACCCTAGGCATGCAACAAATTCCAAAAATTCTTGACAAAAAATTTCACCTTGGTATGAATTTCACCTTCGAGTATGTTAATAACCTTGACCTATTACATGATATACTCGAAGGAAAACTTCCAAGGTCGGTGGTAAGGGTGCGAAAACATGGCAAAATGTCTTTTTAATGCATATTGCGACCCCATTTTGTACAGTTGACTGTGACCTCATTTTTAATAAGATAAGGGCCGAAATACACACATTTGCCAGTCCGAAACTATTATTATACATGTAGTCTGAAATTAGATATCTAACCGACTTACTCTAGCTACTATAACTCATTTTCCATCAAAATATACACTTTTTTAGACTATTTCTATATATTGACAAAACTTGACCTTTTGGCTTTCCATCTTTCCTCTAACTTCACATTTTCTGAACGAGAACATGCAAAGACAGTTTTCTGTCAAAAATATACAAAGATAACTTCATTTCCCTCACAATTAGGGCCTTTTCATTTCCTAATATCGGCAACACCCATTTTCTACGATTTGGGATGGGTGGCCCAGCTTAAACATGTGGGAAAATGAAAACTTACATAACCATAGAGGCGACCTTCAAATGACCACGGCACCCTTAATATTGTAGATAGAAACTTCTGGTTACCTTTAGCGCTCTTGCCATGCTCTTGCCGTGTATGCTTTCTATGTCACTCTCCCTAACTTTTATTTTAAACTTACGTAAACAAACCAATTTGTCATCATAAAAAAAATATATTTTTTCACTTGCAGAGACGTCAAACACCTCCAATTCGGTCGAAACTCATCTGCAAATGTGTTAAACATACACGATGGTTGGCTTTACTACAACAATCGGCAAAAACATTTGCAAAAAATATCTTTACTATAGCCATAAAGAGCAAAGACGCTACTTAACAGCCAAAATCAATGTTTTGGCGGGAAAATTTGAATTCGTGATTTTAGGACTATTTTTCATCATATCAGTTTGTACCCTCTAGGTAGTGATATAGTACGACTCCCGAGCTTTCTTTTCGTGTATTTATAATATCCAGACGATCATTATTTCTTACCGAACGCCTCATAAATTGTCGACCATTTTGATCATTTTGGTCTATATTTCCCTTTTCAAGGTCAAATCGCGTCCCATTTCAATCGATATTGTTCTGAGCGATATTCATCCATACACTGCAGTCAATTTGGCATAGTTCTCACTCAAACCCTATGCCAAACGGACTTTTCATAGTGGCGAACGACACATTTAATAGGCTAGAGGGGCGTCAAATTACCCTAGGCATGCAACAAATTCCAAAAATTCTTGACAAAAAATTTCACCTTGGTATGAATTTCACCTTCGAGTATGTTAATAACCTTGACCTATTACATGATATACTCGAAGGAAAACTTCCAAGGTCGGTGGTAAGGGTGCGAAAACATGGCAAAATGTCTTTTTAATGCATATTGCGACCCCATTTTGTACAGTTGACTGTGACCTCATTTTTAATAAGATAAGGGCCGAAATACACACATTTGCCAGTCCGAAACTATTATTATACATGTAGTCTGAAATTAGATATCTAACCGACTTACTCTAGCTACTATAACTCATTTTCCATCAAAATATACACTTTTTTAGACTATTTCTATATATTGACAAAACTTGACCTTTTGGCTTTCCATCTTTCCTCTAACTTCACATTTTCTGAACGAGAACATGCAAAGACAGTTTTCTGTCAAAAATATACAAAGATAACTTCATTTCCCTCACAATTAGGGCCTTTTCATTTCCTAATATCGGCAACACCCATTTTCTACGATTTGGGATGGGTGGCCCAGCTTAAACATGTGGGAAAATGAAAACTTACATAACCATAGAGGCGACCTTCAAATGACCACGGCACCCTTAATATTGTAGATAGAAACTTCTGGTTACCTTTAGCGCTCTTGCCATGCTCTTGCCCTGTATGCTTTCTATGTCACTCTCCCTAACTTTTATTTTAAACTTACGTAAACAAACCAATTTGTCATCATAAAAAAAATACATTTTTTCACTTGCAGAGACGTCAAACACCTCCAATTCGGTCGAAACTCATCTGCAAATGTGTTAAACATACACGATGGTTGGCTTACTACAACAATCGGCAAAAACATTTGCAAAAAATATCTTTACTATAGCTATAAAGAGCAAAGACGCTACTTAACAGCCAAAATCAATGTTTTGGCGGGAAAATTTGAATTCGTGATTTTAGGACTATTTTTCATCATATCAGTTTGTACCCTCTAGGTAGTGATATAGTACGACTCCCGAGCTTTCTTTTCGTGTATTTATAATATCCAGACGATCATTATTTCTTACCGAACGCCTCATAAATTGTCGACCATTTTGATAATTTTGGTCTATATTTCCCTTTTCAAGGTCAAATCGCGTCCCATTTCAATCGATATTGTTCTGATCGATATTCATCCATACACTGCAGTCAATTTGGCATAGTTCTCACTCAAACCCTGTGCCAAACGGACTTTTTATAGTGGCGAACGACACATTTAATAGGCTAGGGGGGCGTCAAATTACCCTAGGCATGCAACAAATTCCAACAATTCTTGACAAAAAATTTCACCTTGGTATGAATTTCACCTTCGAGCATGTTAATAACCTTGACCTATTACATGATATACTCGAAGGAAAACTTCCAAGGTCGGTGGTAAGGGTGCGAAAACATGGCAAAATTTGAGCCACGTGGATACCACATGGACTGAAGTCACGCGGAATCCATCTTGACACCGTCACGTGGAATCCACGTTGACAAAAACACGTGGAATCCCCGTCGTCATTCGGCGCTGACACCAATCTAGTTTATTTTCACGTATAAATCACGTAGAATCCACATCATTTGAGCCACGTGGATACCACGTGGACAAAGTCACGTGGAATCCATCTTGACACCGTCACGTGGAATCCACGTTGACAAAAACACGTGGAATCCCCGTCGTCATTCGGTGCTGACACCAGTCTAGTTTATTTTCACGTATAAATCACGTGGAATCCACATCATTTGAGCCACGTGGATACCACATGGACAAAGTCACGTTGAATCCATCTTGACACCGTCACGTGGAATCCACGTTGACAAAAACACGTGGAATCCCCGTCGTCATTCGGTGCTGACACCAATCTAATTTATTTTCACGTATAAATCACGTGGAATGCACATCATTTGAGCCACGTGGATACCACGTGGGCAAAGTCACGTGGAATCAATCTTGACACCGTCACGTGGAATCCACGTTGACAAAAACACGTGGAATCCCCGTCGTCATTCGGTGCTGACACCAGTCTAGTTTATTTTCACGTATAAATCACGTGGAATCCACATCATTTGAGCCACGTGGATACCACATGGACAAAGTCACGTTGAATCCATCTTGACACCGTCACGTGGAATCCACGTTGACAAAAACACGTGGAATCCCCGTCGTCATTCGGTGCTGACACCAATCTAATTTATTTTCACGTATAAATCACGTGGAATGCACATCATTTGAGCCACGTGGATACCACGTGGGCAAAGTCACGTGGAATCAATCTTGACACCGTCACGTGGAATCCACGTTGACAAAAACACGTGGAATCCCCGTCGTCATTCGGTGCTGACACCAATCCAGTTTATTTTCACGTATAAACCACGTGGAATGCACATCATTTGAGCCACGTGGATACCACATGGACAAAGTCACGTGAAATCCATCTTGACACCGTCACGTGGACTCCACGTTGACAAAAACACGTGGAATCCCCGTCGTCATTCGGTGCTGACACCAGTCTAGTTTATTTTCACTTATAAATCACGTAGAATCCATGTGATTTGTTCACGTGGAATTCGTGTATACAAAATTCACGTGGAATACCAGTGGCATTTTGGTGGTGCCACCAGTGTTCCACCAATCCACCAAATTTCCACGAGTAAATCACGTGGATTTTCCGGGGTGTGCCCACTGGGATTGATCTAAATATGTTCAGTTTAGAAATACGCCTACATTGTTGGTACTCTATATCGTCATGATATCGGTTTAATTATGATCCCTCATATTAAACAGGACCTAGTTACAAAGTCACAACAAGTGAAGGGTTTTTCACATATCAAGTAGTATTAAGGTTGGAAAGAACGTGTCAAGGTGAAGAACGTTCATGTTTTGCTTGTGTCAAGGTGAAGGGCGTTCATATGTCGCGTGTGTCAAGGTGAAGGACGTTTTCACGTATCCAATGAGCAGTCTCAAGTTGTAGGACATTTTCTCCAGCTGAAGTTTACATAACTAATTAGCAGATAGTTTCCACCTTGGCAGTCGAGATAAACCTACCTTCTTCCACTCGTCCGCTGGCTGCAGCTTGAACAGATCCATTGGCACCAGCTCCTTCAGGATTTGTCTACGAAAAAGCAAAGAGAGTTCCAACCTCAGCATTTGTAAACCTGAATGCTGTATAAGTTCTAGTATATGTGGTATCCCTTTTAGAGGACCATGTAATACGAACTTTTGAGGACTATTTATTTCAAACCATGTTGCGAGTTCCCTATTAACGCTCTTCCCAGTAGTAGCCGAAGGAATGATGAGGTTTGTCAACAGATTCAGACTCCAATGTCCTGCAGTTTATATATAACATATAGCATTAATATTACGACAATAATATGTGTAATATACGCCCTTAACAAGCTGCGAAGCAACTTGCATGTGTGTTTTACCTTTGACCAATGAATCATAATCTGCATAACAGCGAGCTCTCGACAATGGTTGGTTGTATAATCAGGACGCTTTAACCACTTTTGGTCATATCGCGTCAATGGGAGAAGGAGGGGAGAGTGGAGCCATGTCCCCGAGGGTAACCCCCTACTTTTTGCGAAGAAAGACATGGGACCTTGATCCTGCGACCACAAAGACATGGCCACAGCGGGGCTCGAACCACCGTTCCACGTGCCGTTGGGTTCTCAGGTGGCCAAAACACTCAAGGCGAGCGCTCTAGCCCACGGAGCTATCGAGGCGGCCCCTCTAGACAATGGCAAGAGCCAATAGGACTCACGGGACGAGCTGCAGTTTGTTCTTGTCCTCGCCGTGCTTGACGCGGAAGATGGGGGATGCCAGGTTGTGGTAACCACGCAACAGCTTCGGCAACTCCTACGACAGATGTACGTGTGTAAACATTGGGACAGGTAAAGTATTATACACAAGATACGCTATGGCAATTCCTAGAACTGATGTACGCGTGTAACATTGGGGCAGGTACTGCAGTATACACAAGATATGCCTTGGCAACTCCTACAGTAGATGTACGTGTGTAAACATTGGGACAGGTACAGTATTATACACAAGATACGCTATGGCAATTCCTAGAACTGATGTACGCGTGTAACATTGGGGCAGGTACTGCAGTATAAACAAGATATGCCTTGGCAACTCTTACGACAGATGTACGCGTGTAAACATTGGGGCATGTGCTGCAGTATACACAATATATGGCTGGGCAACTCCTACAGTAGGTGTACGTGTGTAAACATTAGGGCATGTACTGCAGTGTATATAAATATGCCTTGGCAACTCCTATTATAGACGTAGGTATGTAAGCATTTGGGCATGAACTGCAGTATACACAAGATAGGTTGGCTATGTATGTGCGTGTATTGGGCAACTTATCCAGCATATATCCACAGTTTTAGCGCGATTGTCACTGTAAACCAAGTAACTCATGCGTGTTCTTTGCACATTCAATATATACCTTTAATGTATTCTAGCCCACTCCATCAGGGCATTGTAGCACTTCATGCAGCTAATTACAATGGCGAATCAAATACAATAACAATAATTGTTTACTGAATGCGCAACAGCAAGTCCCGTATCCGCCTTATTCATCTATTCAAACAGCAATTATACCAATAAGACAGTAATAACTTGTTCACAGCAGAACACGATGGCTATCCCAGACGGACGGTGGTCTGACCTGGTAATAGTGGAAGGTCATGTCAGCGTTCTTGTCCTTGCCAGGGACTGTGTTAGTCCACAGCTTCTTCATGAAGAACACTTGGTAGGTGAACTGTGGGGTGACTCCTGAAACCAGGCAATAGCGAAACGGTTAAGAACTCTCGACGTTGCATTCATCTTATGGCAATTCGGGCTGCATCTTTTGATACAAAATTACTGAAAAAATCTTAATTTTATCAAATCATGTGCAACATCGATCTTATGTTAACGTCAGTCTTTTGTTAATTTCCGGACCGTTTCTGTTAGTTGGGCTTGGTTCACATAGTGGTAATACCGGTACGGTGTGCATTGACACAGGAACAGATTTGTAAACCGCACTAACCATCCTTCGTGGATCGGGCTTTCTTGATCCAGTCTGTCAAATGCCTCACGAAGTCAAAGAAGAAGTCCCCTTCTGGTACACTGATGACTGCAAGGACACACGACACAACGACATCAAGGTGTGCAACGCCATTCACAGCTGGGAACAGTGGCCATGGAGCGCGGCTGAGGGTAAGCGTTACCTACTGACCAGAATGGTTGTATTATCTTGTCGCTATTGGAACGACATGGTTGTGTCACGTTATAGACACCAAACGACCTCACACACGATCGGGTTCAGGTCAAACAATTTTCACATGTAGCATATACATGCGACGGCGATAATTTATGAAGCCACAGCAGTACAAGAGTGCGAAGATCATTCCATACAGGAAAAAAATACAGACACATTAGCACCACGTGTAATGCGTACTGACTTGTGGCTAACGAGTGAGGTAGGCTCAGGCGCTGTGCGTGGAAAAATCCAGTTTGTGTTGTAGTGACCTCTCGCACGCACCCAGGTTCCCACTGCGGCTCGACGGGAGTTCCAAAGTTAACTGTGCGTGCGGTGCGAGCTAGCCGTCAGCGTTTTGTACCGACCAGAGAGAGGTGCTGGGTGGTCAGCAGGGGTAGGAGGGGGCGGAGGGGGTGGGGGGGGGAGTTATAATTAGGTTCAAATTTTATCAGTTTCTCATCTAACACATATGCTTTTATGCTACTACGAAATCAATAAAGATAACGATAGGCCTGCCCAAGTGAAGGGTGGGGAAGGGGGGGCGGTGGGGGGCGAGGGGGGGGGGGGGCGGATATAATTTCGAGTCTGTGCATGCGTAGAATACTAGCCCTCACGTATATGACCGATTTTTTTCTTGTGCCGTTCACTTTCGGAATATGGCACCTAACTTCGTCTTCTTACTTTGTCTTTGTCAAATGATATCTAATTTTCAACTCGATTTCTTTTAACATTTTTTGAAATAAATATTTTCGGACAAAACATGCAAGGATTTCTTACAAGCGTTCTTCTCGCCCCATTAAGGGAGCGAACTTGTTTCGCGTCACTTGCTCCTCGTCTACCTTAATGTCTTTGGTGTTAACTTATGCTGTTAGTAAATAAGCCACAACTGTAAAATGATGCCGGTTTCTAAGCCGAGATATGTAATTAATATATCCGACTTTGCATACCGTAGATTGCTACAAAATAATGGCCAACAGATAAACTTGAGTGAAAACTGGCCGAACTAGCACCAGTCTCCTCTAAGGCAACAAATAGAAATGGGTGGAGGTTTTCATCGGGGGGGGGGGGGCGGTATAATGGCTGCATTGGCAATATAATATACCCAAGAAATATAAGTGGTAGTTTTCCACTTAACCACATTATCAACCCGACAAACTCGAAAAGCTCAGACATTACCACAGGCCATTGCCAATCATTTTAAGATTTCACATCAGGGTCCGTGTTCACAAGCATTCCTATTAAGGAGAACACTATTTTTGCTTAAGTAAAAAGAAATAACTCCGTAGAGAATTTAGCAGAGAACCGTCTCTACATACAAAATTCTGAAGCAAATTCCTTATGCGAGATGCACGCAAGACCGCCAGTTTTGCAAATGTGCGTTGCCTAATAATGGCGAAATGGTCTTACAATTGTTGACATAAAGAATTGTTCTTCAAGTATTTCCCCATACAAAGGCTATAGGGTCAATATCTTGGAGATGCGCAAACAAGGAAACAAGCAGCTTTGCAGGGAATGCGTGGGCTCATTCCAAAAGCCGATTCAAATACGGATTGATATAAATCTATGTAATCCGGAGCTTGTTTCGTAAAACTATTGGGATCTTATAAAAAAAAACTGTAATTCCCAAGATTCTGAATTAATTACTTAAGTCATCACTCTTGTTCCTATCTTGCTACTACCGTGTGGTTAAATTCCATCGGAGCAGAATTTCGTACAAAATCCAAGGTATTAATATCCACGTACATCACTCATTATATCCAGTAAAATTTGGCTAACGAGTGAGGTAGGTAGGTCCCTCTTTGGGTCTTATAAGTATTATTTCGTACCCTACGGCACATACATAGGCTAAAACTGCTCTTATCTTGATACTACCGAGTGTTTATCAATATCGGATTAGTAAATCGTACATAATCCGAGGTATTAATATCCACCTACCTCACTCATTAGCCAGTCAAAGTTGGCTAACGAGTGAGGTAGGTAGGTCCCTCTTTGGGTCTTATAAGCATTATTTCTTACACTTCGGCACATACATAGGATAAAACTGCTCTTATCTTGATACTACCGAGTGTTTATCAATATCGGATTAGTAAAGCGTACGTAATCCAAGGTATTAATATCCACCTACCGAACTCATTAGCCAGTCAAAGTTGGCTAACGAGTGAGGTAGATAGGTCCCTCTTTGGGTCTTATGGTCATTATTTCTTACACTACGGCACATACCTAGGCTAAAACTGCTCTTATCTTCATACTACCGAGAGTTTATCAATATCGGATGAGAAAATCGCACAAAATCCAAGGTATTAATATCCACCTACCTCACTCATTAGCCAGTCAAAGTTGGCTAACGAGTGAGGTAGGTAGGTCCCTCTTTGGGTCTTATAAGTATTATTTCTTACACTTCGGCACATACATAGACTAAAAATTCTCTTATCTTGATACTACCGAGTGTTTATCAATATCGGATTAGTAAATTGTACATAATCCAAGGTAATAATATCCACCTACCTCACTCATTAGCCAGTCAAAGTTGGTCAACGAGTGAGGTAGGTAGGTAGGTAGGCCCCTCTTTGGGTCTTATAAGCATTATTTCTTACACTTCGGCACATACATAGGCTAAAACTGCTCTTATCTTGATAGTACCGAGTGTTTATCAATATCGGATTAGTCAATCGTACATAATCCAAGGTATTAATATCCACCTACCTCACTCATTAGCCAGTAAAAGTTGGCTAACGAGTGAGGTAGGTAGGTCCCTCTTTGGGTCTTACAAGCATTATTTCTTATACTTCGGCACATACATAGGCTAACACTGCTCTTATCTTGATACTACCGAGAGTTGATCAATATCGGATGAGAAAATCGCCCATAATCCAAGGTATTAATATCCACCTACCTCACTCATTAGCCAGTCAAAGTTGGCTAACGAGTGAGGTAGTTAGGTCCCTCTTTGGGTCTTATAAGCATTATTTCTTACACTTCGGCACATACATAGGCTAAAACTGCTCTTATCTTGATACTACCGAGTGTTTATCAATATCGGATTAGTCAATCGTACATAATCCAAGGTATTAATATCCACCTACCTCACTCATTAGCCAGTAAAAGTTGGCTAACGAGTGAGGTAGGTAGGTCCCTCGTTGGGTCTTATAAGCATTATTTCTTGCACTTCGGCACATACATAGGCTAAAAATTCTCTTATCTTGATATTACCGAGTGTTTATCAATATCCGATTAGTAAATCGTACAGAATCCAAGGTATTAACATCCACCTACCTCACTCAGTAGCCAATCAAAGTTGGCTAACGAGTGAGGTAGTTAGGTCCCTCTTTGGGTCTTATGATCATTATTTCTTCCACTTCGGCACACACATAGGCTAAAACTGCTCTTATCTTGATACTGCCGAGTGTTTATGAATATCGGATTAGTGAATCGTACATAATCCAAGGTATTACCCGTACGAAATATCATATAGAAATTCTAACAAAAAAATTCTAAAGGTTTCCATCGATTTTTCTATTCAAGTTATGAACGTTTTCCTTTAGAGTTTCCATAGAATTTTCATAGAATTTCCATAGAATTTCCATAGTCTTCATAGAATTTCCACAGAATTTCCAGAGAGTCATCATATAATTTCCATAGAGTCTTCATAGAATTTCCATAGTTTCCATAGATTTTCATAGAATTTCCATTGAGTTCTCATAGAATTTCCATAGAATTTCCATAGTCTTCATAGAATTTCCACAGAATTTCCATAGAGTCATCATATAATTTCCATAGAGTCTTCATAGAATTTCCATAGTTTCCATAGATTTTCATAGAATTTCCATTGAGTTTTCATAGAATTTCCATAGAATTTCCATAGTCTTCATAGAATTTCCATAGTTTTCATAGGATTTCCATAGAATTTCCAGTCTTCATACAATTTCCACAGAATTTCCATAGTCTTCATAGTATTTCCATAGTTTTCATAGAATTTCCATAGAATTTCCAGTCTTCATAGAATTTCCATAGTCTTCATAGAATTTCCATAGAATTTCCATAGGCTTCATAGCATTTCCATAGTCTTCCATAGTCTTCCATAGTTTTCCATAGTTTCCATAGATTTTCATAGAATTTCCATTGAGTTTTCCTAGAATTTCTATAGAATTTCCAGTCTTCATAGAATTTCCATAGAATTTCCATAGAATTTCCATAGAGTTTTCCAAGAATTTCCATAGAATTTCCATAGTCTTCATAGAATTTCCATAGAGTTTTCATAGAATTTCCATAGAATTTTCATAGTCTTCATAGAATTTCCATGGTGTTTTCATCGAATTTCCATAGTTTCCGCAGCAATTCCATAGAGCTTCCATAGAATTTCCATAGTTTTCATAGAATTTCCATGGAGTCTTCATAGAGCTTCCGGGGGCCTCCCTATTGTAGTGATTAGCGTACTCGACCGCAGGTTCGAATCCGGGCTCGGGCACATAGTCTGGGGCATGTTTCATTCCTTCATCCTTCATCGTGCCGAAGGTTCCATGGCCCGATTTAGCTTCATGTGCACAAAAGTGGCCTAAACCACCAACATTTCATAGAATTTCCATAGATTTTCCAAAGAAAGCGCACGTCGCGGCAGTGCATGGTACAGAGTTCAAGGTCGCCCTGGGTGAGTCCAACATCAGCTCTGTCTCGGCTGAACGGGCACGGCCGTTGGGCAGACCTGCACATCTCATGCTGATAATGTTATTTTTCAAAGGATTGGCTCCGCCGCTACTCTCACTTCGCAGCAGGCAACCGGTGCGAAAATCAATATGCCGGCAAGGCTTCCAACGTTCCTTAAATGCGAAGTTTTAACTCTTCGAATATCACCTTATATAGTGCTGTGCCGTCGGTATCCCTTTCATATATCGCTTGCAGGAGTCTTACACAATATATTCCAGAATTCGTCAAACCACTCGTTCGCTAGTCGCAGAGAACGTAGCATACGTGTGTTAAATCCAGAGCTCGTTGTTGTGCCTGCCGTCAGTTGTAAGGCCGGTATGGAAACTATTCAAACTCGATGGAGACTATGGAAACTCCATAGAAAATCGATGAAAACTCTATTGAAATTCTATTAAAACTCTATAGGAAAACGTTTAGAATTTCCATAGAAAAATCGATAGAAACCTTTAGAATTGTCTTTAGTGAAATTCTGTAAGATATTTGCCTACGGGGTGTAATGATGTCGGATAAACTTAATGCCATGATTCGCGTAATAAATCTAGGAAGAGAGAATTACCTTCATGTATCCCTTCCCATAAAAGTCCGGGCAACATAGGGATATACCCCAAAACCAATTGCAGTAGTAATCAAACCTGTTTTTTTTTTTCTTACATTCCATATGTATCTAGTAGTGGTGTTTCCAAAATCTACACAAATCAATTTATTGGAACATATTGTTAAGGGGGTGGCTTAATTACTTTACCCTACTAACCCCACAAGAAGCAATGTATGTTTACATAAACGAAATGACAGGAAGGCGAGGCAGCTGTGACCCGCACTACGAATTGTGACCTGCATACCCATATTTCAAGTGTGTATGATGGAGAGTTATTTAATCTACAAAATGCAATAAACATAGATAAAATATCTTGTATATTAAAGTTTTTAGGACATTTTAAAGTAGGAACCTCTTTTCATGCTTTCCGGCTGTCGATCGACGCAGTGTATTTGCATGGCGAGCCGGATGGGCCTCCGGTTTGACAGACTTTTCGATACATGGTCCGATATTCAATTCAATCGATTATTGACGCGTTTTATCCTGATCACATGAATAAAATACGTATGTGGGAGGGGAAGGGGTGGGGGTGGGGGGGGTGGGGGGGGGGTTAAGAAATGACAATCTTTCTTCCTTCACGACCAACAATGTATATTTCATCTCTATCAAATGTGAAATTTCAAGGGGGAAGGTGGAGGGGGGGGGGGGGGGGGGAGGGGGGCTAGGCTAGGGTTTACGGAGTAAGTAGAGGGAACACACTCCAAGCTAGGGGAGAGCAGACACTCCAAGTTGGGATGGTAATCCCGGTGTTATTGGAGGGAAGACACCCCAAGTCTGGGCGGTACCCCAAGTTAGGGAAGGGAAGACATTCAACATTCTGGTGAAGCCCTAAGATACTGGAGCGGATACACTTAAAATTGGGGCTCTAACCCAAGCTAGAAAACGGGAGACACCCCAAGTTATGGAAGGTTAGACACCTCGAATTAGGGGAGGAAAGACACTTAAATTTGGGGTGGTAGCCTAACTTAGGGGGTAGGGAGAGATTCAATATTCGGATATTACCCCAAGATAGGGGAGGGGAGATGCCCCAATTTAGGGGAGGGGACACCCCCTAAGTTAGGGGAGGTGTCCCATGAACACCCAACCCCCAAATTCCTAGATCCGCCCCTACTACTGCAAAGAGATATGTTAAGGGGGGGGGGGGGGGTCGTAGGCCGACACTTTCGGGAGGGGTGGTGCACAAGCCAAGTTCTGGCAAGTTCTCCCAAGTTAGGAGAGGGGAGACACCCTAGGTTAGGGGAGGGGAGACACCCTAGGTTAGGAGAGGGGAGACACCCTAGGTTAGGGGAGGGATAACACCCCAAGGTGGGGTGGTGCCCCAAAGTAGGGGAGACACCCCAAGTTAGGAGAGGGGAGACACCCTAGGTTAGGGGAGGGATAACACCCCAAGGTGGGGTGGTGCCCCAAAGTAGGGGAGACACCCCAAGTTAGGAGAGGGGAGACACCCTAGGTTAGGGGAGGGATAACACCCCAAGTTGGGGTGGTGCCCCAAAGTAGGGGAGCCACCTCAAGTTAGGGGAGGGGAGATAACTGAAGTTAAGGTAGGGGGGAAAACCCCAAGTTTGGGGAGGGGAGACCAACTTAGGGAAGGGGAGACATTCCAATATTAGGGGAGGGGAGGCACCACAAATTAGGAAAGGCGAGGCAACCCAAATTGGGGTGGTACTCCAAGAGAGGGGAAATACCCCAATATAGGAGTCGCGAGACACCCTAAGTAGGGGTGGTGCTTCAAGTTTGGGGAGGGGAGACGCCCCAAATTAGGGGCGGGAAGACACTTCCAAGTTTGGAGAGGGAAAGGCCTCAAGTGATGGGGGGGGGGGCACCCCGAATTAGATCAGGGAAGACACCCTAGGTTGGTGTGGTTCCTCAAGTTTGGGAAGGGGAAATACCAAAAGTTTGAGTAGGGGAGAAGCCTCAAGTTTGGGGAGGGATAGAGGCCTTAAGTTATAGGAGGGGAGACACCCCAAGTTGGACCACCCGAACTTGGGGGTGGTACCCCAAGTTAGGGTGGTATCCTCAAGTAAGGGTAGGGCAGACACCCTAAGTTAGAGCAGGAGTTAGAAGAGAGTAGACACCATAAATTAGAAGCGGGCACAAATTAGGGGAGGGAGACACACCATGTTGGGGGTGAGGCACCCTTGATTTGCGTAGACGTTTCACTTATGAAAAGTTAAACGTTGTAGATAGAGATGAATCAAACCGGTATTGGTGACGGTGAAACTGCAAATGACGATCGATCGATCGATCGAGGCACCCCCCCCCCCGCCGCCCCCAATCCCCCCTCAATTATAGCTTTTTAACAAACAAAAATTTACCATTCCTATCTAGACCGGTATGGTGGTAAATCTACCCAAATATAAGACATATATAGTCGATTAAATTGTGGAAATCGGACAATTTATTGAAAAGTTACAGACTGTCACACGAGTCCCATCCGGCGCGCTGCGCAAAAGCACGGTGTCTGTCGACAGTCGGAAAACCGGGAGACGGGTCCCTCAAAAGAACTGGTAGAAACTTTAATATTAAAGATGTTTTATTTTTGTTTGTTGTATTTAGTAGACGAAATAACGCACGAAATAACATTAAATATAGTAGGCGAAGGGTACGTAGGTCTAAATTCATAGTTGGGGTCTCAATAACTACAACGCTTCTCTGCCACTTCGTGTTCGGACAAATACGTAATCCATTCTGGTGTTACGGGGCTAGGGTAAACTACCCGCGTAAAAGTGTTAATGAATAGATTTAGGTAGATTTTGAAAATGATATTCACAAATACATAAGGAATGAGAACAAATAGGTTTGATTACTATTGCAATTTCTTTCGGGTTGACCCCTGATTCAGCACAAGCTGCCCAGGCTATAAAGAGTACTTCTACAAACCTGCCTGATAATAACCGGCTACGACAGGAGAAAAAATGGCTCTGTCAAAATATCATCTCTATATACGTTCTATAGCAACCAATTGCTATATAGAAGTATCCCTACATCTTCTATAGAAATAATGTTTTCTATAGAAATATCTGTTTACGTTCTATAGAAAATAATTGTTCTATAGAATTATGTACAAACGTTCTATAGACAATCATATTTCTATAGATTTAGATTTATAGAAATTCTATATGGTTGTATAAAATGTTTTGCTACGGGTAATATCCACATACCTCACTCATTAGCCAGTAAAAGTTGGCTAACGAGGGAGTTATTAATGATGTATGTAATGATGTAAGGCACATGCATGCCACTAACTGTAAATGACCACTGCTGGCCTTTTTTTCATAGGTGCCGGCGATATAGGATCTTGGAGCCGAATGAGAGAAGTTGACGAAAAGCATGTAATACCGAAGACTTTTTTTACTAAAAGCCTAATTCTGCCCTCTAATGTCTCCCCTCCTGCAACTTGAGGTTTCTCCTCTCGCCAACACGTGGGGTACCACCTCAATTTTGCAGTACTACTCCGACTTGGGGTGTCTACCCTCCCCAACGCCGAGGTACCACCCCCAATTTGGCATGTCACCCATCCGCTAATTTGGGGGTGTCTCAGCTCGCCTAACTTGGGATATCTTCCCTCCCCTAACTTTGGGTGTCTGCCCTCCCAAAACTTGGGAAAAAAAGGGAATATCCCCTATCCCACAACTGTTTTTCTTCCTTCAAATTTCTTCCTTTTTCGCTGTAGTAGGGCCATGGCCTGTCAACCACGTGGTAATGTAATTATTAAGACTGTGTTATGCTTGTTACACAGTTTGTATTGGCACAATGGCCCGTCACCCACGCGGTAATGTAATTATAAAGACTGCGTTATACTTGCTACACAGTTTGTAATGGCACAATGCCCCGTCACCCACGCGGTAATGTAAGTATAGAGACTGTGTTATACTTGTTACACAGTTTGTATTGGCGCAATGGCCTGTCAACCACGCGGTAATGTAATTATAAAGACTGTGTTAAACTTGCTGCACAGTTTGTCTTGGCGCAATGGCCTGTAAACTACGCGGTAATATAATAATAAAGGCGTTGAAAGTGTTAAAGGGATGTCTACAGCATTTCTGTGAGTGCACCGTCATGTTCGTTTAATGTTCTGGGAAGGTTCGCTCGTAATATTCGCAAAAAACAGTCCCCAAATAATAAGAAAACTGAAAAGCGTTTCCGGAATGTTTTTTGGTAATATACCCGTAACATTGGCGGAATATTCGCCATATTCGGAATTTTGTTACCTGGGTTAGTACCACTGTAATATTACTATAGTATAACTACAGTAGTACCACTGTAATATTACAATAGTATAACTACAGTTATACCACTGTAATATTACTATAGTATAGCTACAGTTGTATCGCTGTAATATTACTATAGTATAAGGTTCGTACCACTGTATAGGTTCGTACCACTGTAATATTACTGAGTATAAGTAAATCTGAGTAACTTCGCTACCGAATTGCCCTAGGATGCTTAGTTTGGCGGCTATGGTTATGGAAGTGACGGAAGGGGCGGCGGGGAGGGAGGTTATGGAGGGGGCGGCGGGGAGGGAGGTGACGGAGGGGGCGGCGGGGAGGTAGGTGACGGAGGGGGCGGCGGGGAGGGAGGTGACGGAGGGGGCGGCGGGGAGGTAGGTGACGGAGGGGGCGGCGGGGGGGAGGTTGTGGAGGTAACGGAAGGGGCGGCGGGGATGGAGGTTATGGAGGGGGCGGCGGGGAGGGAGGTGACGGAGGGGGCGGCGGGGATGGAGGTTATGGGGGGGGGGCGGCGGGGAGGGAGGTGACGGAGGGGGCGGCGGGGGGAAGGTTGTGGAGGTGACGGAAGGGGCGACGGGGAGGTAGGTGACGGAGGGGGCGGCGGGGAGGGAGGTTGTGGAGGTGACGGGATGGGCGGCGGAGAGGGAGGTTGTGGAGGTGACGGAAGGGGCGGCGGGGAGGGAGGTTGTGGAGGTGACGGAAGGGGCGGCGGGGAGGGAGGTTGTGGAGGTGACGGAAGGGGCGGCGGGGAGGGAGGTTGTGGAGGTGACGGAGGGGGCGCGGGGAGGGAAGTTGTGGAGGTGACGGAAGGGGCGGCGGGGAGAGAGGTTATGGAGGTGACGGAAGGGGCGGCTGAGAGGGAGGTTGTGGAGGTGAGGGAAGGAGCGTTGAAGATGGGACGGAGGGGACTGGGTGGGGGTGGGGGGGGGGGGCGGCGAGGTTATGGAGGAGACAGGGAGCGGCGGGAAGAGAGGGGTTGGTGGGGACGGTGGGGTGGAGGCGATGGAGGTGATGGAGGGGACGGTGAGGTTCGCCGGGGGCGGAGGAGAGGGCATGCGGGGATAGAGGAGCGGGTGGGGACAAGGGAGGGTAAATATGGAAAGTGAAACTAGGCAAGAGAAATTGAGCGATCCTAGTATAGATATTAGAGATAAGAAAAGATACAAATTGCAACCAAACTTTGAAGACGATATCGTTGTGCTTGTAATCTGTACATTGCATCGACTCGACCTCATATTCTGCATGCACGTGTAAGAATTCTGCCCTTTATATTACGAAATATGCAGTAAGAGTTACAGGTGGGAAACCTTGCACCCTCCTGTCAAATGAAATTAATTACCACGATTATGTACGATTTTCTCTGGCGATGTGTATCAAGATAGGAACAGTTTTCGTGTTTTTCTGTGTAGTAATGTAAGAAATAGTAATCATGTCCCAAAGCGGGACCTACCAACCTCACTCGTTAGCCAACTTTTACTGGCTAATGAGTGAGGTAGGTGGATATTAATACCTCGGATTATGTACGATTTACTAATCCGATATTGATAAACTCTTGGTAGTATCAAGATAAGAGCAGTTTTAGCGTATGTATGTGCCGTAGTGTAAGAAATAATGCTTATAAGATCCAAAGATGGACCTACCTGCCTCACTCGTTAGCCAACTTTGACTGGCTAATGAGCGAGGTAGGTGGATACCAATACCTCGGATTATGTACGATTTACTAATCTGATATTGATAAACACTCGGTAGTATCAAGATAAGAGCAGTTTTAGCTTATAGATGTGCCGTTGTGTAAGAAATAATGCTTATAAGACCCAAAGATGGACCTACCTACCTCACTCGTTAGCCAACTTTGACTGGCTAATGAGCGAGGTAGGTGGATACTTGTACCTCGGATTATGTACGATTTACTAATCCGATATTGATAAACACTCGGTAGTATCAAGATAAGAGAAGTTTTAGCCTATAGATGTGCCGTTGTGTAAGAAATAATGCGTATAAGACCCAAAGAGGGATCAACCTACCTCACTCGTTAGCCAACTTTTACTGGCTAATGAGTGAGGTAGGTGGATACTAATACCTTGGATTATGTACGATTCACTAATCCGATAGTGATAAACACTCGGTAGGATCAAGATAAGAGCAGTTTTAGCGTATGTATGTGCCGTAGTGTAAGAAATAATACTTATAAGACTGAAAGAGGGACCTACCTACCTCACTCGTTAGCCAACTTTGACTGGCTAATGAGTGAGGTAGGTGGATACTAATACCTCGGATTATGTACGATTTACTAATCCGATCTTGATAAACACTCGGTAGTATCAAGATAAGAGCAGTTTTAGCCTATAGATGTGCCTTTGTGTAAGACATAATGCTTATAAGATCCAAAGATGGACCTACCTACCTCACTCGTTAGCCAACTTTGACTGGCTAATGAGTGAGGTAGGTGGATACTAATACCTCGGATTATGTACCATTCACTTATCCGATAGTGATAAACACTCGGTAGTATCAAGATAAGGGCAGTGTTAGCGTATGTATGTGCCGTAGTGTAAGAAATAATACTTATAAGAGCCAAAGAGGGACCTACCTACCTCACTCGTTAGCCATCATTGACTGGCTAATGAGTGAGGTAGGTGGATACTAATACTTTGGATTATGCATGATTTACTAATCCGATCTTGATAAACACTCGGTAGTATCAAGATAAGAGCAGTTTTAGCGTATGTATGCGCCGTAGTGTAAGAAATAATACTTATAGGACCGAAAGAGGGACCTACCTACCTCACTCGTTAGCCAACTTTGACTGGCTAATGAGTGAGGTAGGTGGATACTAATACCTTAGATTATGTACGATTTACTAATCCGATATTGATAAACACTCGGTAGTATCAAGATAAGAGCAGTTTTAGCTCATAGATGTGCCGTTGTGTAAGAAATAATGCTTATAAGATCCAAATATGGACCTACCTACCTCACTCGTTAGCCAACTTTGGCTAATGAGTGAGGTAGGTGGATACTAATACCTCGGATTATGTACGATTTACTAATCCGATCTTGATAAACACTCGGTAGTATCAAGATAAGAGCAGTTTTAGCGTATGTATGTGCCGTAGTGTAAGAAATAATACTTATAAGACTGAAAGAGGGACCTACCTACCTCACTCGTTAGCCATCTTTGACTGGCTAATGAGTGAGGTAGGTGGATATTAATACCTCGGATTATGTACGATTTACTAATCCGATATTGATAAACACTCGGTAGTATCAAGATAAGAGCAGTTTTAGCCTATAGATGTGCCGTTGTGTAAGAAATAATGCTTATAAGACTCAAAGAGGGACCTACCTACCTCACTCGTTACCCAACTTTGACTGGCTAATGAGTGAGGTAGGTGGATACTAATACCTCGGATTATGTACGATTCACTTATCCGATAGTGATAAACACTCGGTAGTATCAAGATAAGGGCAGTGATAGCGTATGTATGCGCCGTAGTGTAAGAAATAATACTTATAGGACCGAAAGAGGGACCTACCTACCTCACTCGTTAGCCAACTTTGACTGGCTAATGAGTGAGGTAGGTGGATACTAATACCTTGGATTATGTACGATTTACTAATCCGATCTTGATAAACACTCGGTAGTATCAAGATAAGAGCAGTTTTAGCGTATGTATGTGCCGTAGTGTAAGAAATAATACTTATAAGACTGAAAGAGGGACCTACCTACCTCACTCGTTAGCCATCTTTGACTGGCTAATGAGTGAGGTAGGTGGATATTAATACCTCGGATTATGTACGATTTACTAATCCGATATTGATAAACACTCGGTAGTATCAAGATAAGAGCAGTTTTAGCGTATATAAGTGCCGTAGTGTAAGAAATAATTCTTATAAGACCCAAAGAGGGACCTACCTACCTCACTCGTTAGCCAACTTTTACTGGCTAATGAGTGAGGTAGGTGGATATTAATACCTCGGATTATGTACGATTTACTAATCCGATATTGATAAACACTCGGTAGTATCAAGATAAGAGCAGTTTTAGCGTATATAAGTGCCGTAGTGTAAGAAATAATTCTTATAAGACCCAAAGAGGGACCTACCTACCTCACTCGTCAGCCAACTTTTACTGGCTAATGAGTGAGGTAGGTGGATATTAATACCTTGGATTAAGTGGGATTTTCTGTTCCGATGGCAATTAACACTCTGTAACAGCAAGATAGGAATAGTTTTCGTGTATTTATGTGCCGTAGTGTATAACATAATGATCATATGACCCAAAGGGAGACCTACCCACAATGCAAATACCTGATGTGAAATGTCAAAATAATTGGCAATGGCATGTGGTAACGTCTGAGCTTTTAGAGTTTGTGGGTTGATAATGTGATAACGTGGAAAACCACCACTTACATTTGTTGGGCATTATATTGCCAATGTATCCATTATAACCCCCCCCCCCCTCCTTCCCCCATGAAAAGCACCCCCCATATATATTTGTTGGGCATAGTGGAGACCGGTGCTTGTTCGGCCAGTTTTTACACAAGTTGTTGGCCATTATGTTCTAGCAAGGTCTGCAAAGTCTGATATAATATGTACATATGTCGGCTAAGAAGCCGGCATTATTTCACGGTTGTGGCTTATGTACTCACAACATAAGTTGACACCAAAGACATTAAAGTAGACGTGCACAGATTCGGAATTATAGTCCTCTCCCCCCGCCCCCTAGATCCGACCCTTCCCCCGGGTAGACCTATCTGGGAGCCTCATTTCCTTCTTGAAAATCCATCAAAAGTAATTAGGTGACTTCCATACGTCATACATACACACTGCATGGAACAATTATCGGATCAATGAAACACATTAAATTAATTCCTCCAACCATACCTTACAAAAAGTCGAATTAGTTAAAATTGTCATTATGAGATACAAGGGAATGTTCAGGTTCCGGGTTGAGTGAGTACATGGGTAACGCATATGTACATTAAATGGCCATTTCATGTAGCCGTCATCAAGCAATTATAGCGTTGTTTACTACCGGCGCATGGCACCGTAGTCCAGCGCACGGAGCCATAGCCCGCGCACAGTGCCACAATACGCGACCGGAGCCGTAGCCCGCGCAAGGAGCCGTAGACCGCGCAAGGAGCCATAGCGCGACCGGAGCAAATCCGCGACCGGAGCTGTAGCCCGCGCCCAGAGCCATAGCCCGCGCCCAGAGCCACAATCCGCGACAGGACCCGTGGGCCGGCGCACGGAGGCATAGTACAGCGCGGGGCCATAGTCCAGCGCCAGGAGCCATAGTCCAGCGCTTGAAGCCATAGTCCAGCGCACGGAGTCATAGCCCGTGAGCGGAGCCGTAGTCCGCGACCCGAGCCAGAGCCCAGCGCACGGAGCTATAGCCCGGCGCCCTGCCGGGCTGAAACTTTTATTCTCGGTGCAAGAAAACTTATTCTTGTATTTCTGTGCATATGATTCTAAGACCACATATTAATGCTAAACAACTAAGTCATCCTTATCTTATTTAATTAAAACATATATATAAAAACATCCTTTCTATAGATAGATAAGATATTTCAGTATAAGCAGCTATAAGAAAATAAATTACATCAATTTAAGATGATACAGTAGTTATAATTAAGGCTATGACAAGTGCTGTAGTTGATATACCACCTCCAAGAACTACATTATTATTAAGTTTGGGTGAGCTCGCAAGTTAGGTAATGTCTATTCATGTCAGCGAGCTCTATCGAGCTATTATGGTGACGTATACGAAGAAAATAAAGAGAGAAACAATAGAAGACTAAATTAAATCTATGCAATACCATATGATAACGATACGCACATACTGTGCGATTGAAAAACGAATGTCCGCACCGCCTACACAGAACAAGATGTGTAGGCGGTGCAGCCCCCCCCCCCCACACCCTGTGTCAGTTGATTTACAGCGCCTGTAGCTACTTACTTTTGTAATTAAGTAAACAAAATGTTAGCTTTGTACAGCGATTTTAAAATTAAACAATCATAATGCATGTGGAAAATTGCTGTATGGGCAGCTTTCGTTGTTGGAGTCATTTCACTAAGATGTCATAGATTTTGCTCGTAAACTTGAAATGCGGACCCAAAGATAAATTTAAATATAGAGCAAACATGTTTTTTAATAATGTTGACGTAAACTAAATTGCACCCCAATAATCACACTATAACGCTTATTCACGTTCCTTGTAAAATTATGATTTGTCATTAACTTAGCAAATAAAAGATATTAACCTTTTGGGGTATCGCATTTAACGTTTTGCTCCGTACGTTGTGGCATGCATGGGATCGGGGATTAGAGTCCGAGCTATGTCAGGTCCCATATGTTCCGGCTCTCTGTGGACCCCTCCTAGGACCTACCCCTGTATACAGGGATCAAGGGTCACAAACTGGCGCAGGTAGGTTTTGGTCTATTAACGTCGCACCGGACCGGTACCGAGATACTACAATTGTACCACTAATCACAGGCCCGTTACATTAAAATTTCACTTAATTTTAAACTTAACTTAAACTTAAACTTAATATATATTTATATATTTTCATTAATAATAACATTATTATTATTTTAAATAAATGTTATAGAGATGCAGTTTCAGTATCTCAAATTGAACGTAATCTGTCTATAGCTAGATTACTCATTTACATAGAAAAGATTATCAGAGCTTTACGAGCTCGCAGCTTAGGCCATGCCTATTCATATTAATACCTGGGATTATGCATAATTTTTATTTTCGATGTTGATTAAACAGTCGGTACAAAGTACCACAAAAAAAGAAGAAACCGTCTTGGTGTTTTTTTTTCCCGTAGTGTAAGAAATAATTACAGGATCCAAAGGGGAAACTACCTACCTCACCCGTTAGCCAAATTTTAGTGGCTAATGAGTGAGGTAGGTGGATATTAATACCTTAGATCATGTAGGCCTTTTTCGAGAAGGACTAGCTGTCAATGGGGGGCGTCATTCGACCCCTCCGACATCTCCCCCCCCCCCTCAACTAACAGTTACTGGCCTGTCGATTAAACACTCAGTAGTATTGTAGGCCTACTACATTATGAACAGTATGCGTGTATGTCTGCGATGTAATGTTAAAAATTAAAACTTATTATGATTTGATTCTCTAAAATGTATTGCCTGGAGCATGCACAACATTCTACACATTCTTACTGTTGAATGTGAATGCTACTATTTCACTCACTGAGCATTCACGCCTATATTTAGAGTCGCATATGTGTATAAATAACTATAACGGAAGCAATGAGGTCTGAAAAGATATGACTATATATTGTGAGACCTACAACCGACCTGTGGCGGATTTCACGAACGCAGTTTAGCCGACTACGGAGCATAGTCGACTAAAGTTACCATGTAAATGGTAGGCGATTTTAGCCGACTAAACCCCGTAGCCGGCTAAACTATGTTCGTGAAATAGCCCCCTGGGCAAGGCATAAGCCCCCCTCAACCACCCCTCTCACCCACACACACTGCATGTGCCATTTAAAATTTTATGTGGTCCAAAGGTCAACGCTGAGGCGCGAAGAGAGTACTGGTTTCAAAGCCGACACTCCGTACACCTCCCACTGCAAGCGGCACTAAGATACGGATACACGACGGTCATTTGCGGCACTCGTTCCTACCTCACTCGTTAGCCACAAGACACTACCGTAATGTTGTGTTGTCCTCGTACCTTTGTCGGCGATCTTGACGAAGAGGCTGAAGCCCTCGGCGGACTTGAGCTTCAGTCTGGTGGCGATGCTCTGGCAGAAGTCCTTGGCTCGCGTGCTTGAGTCAACCTCAAACGCCTAGAAACAAACATGGCGGCTATCTAGTTCCGGGGGCTTCGTGATATGTACGAAATTATAGCTTCAGTTTTGTTGTTAATCATACGTTTTAAAGCATTCGTCAGGACATGTTAACAGTAAGTAACAAGTCATAAAGTAACATGTTATAAAGTAACATGTTACAAAGTATAAAGTAACGATCGACCAGACGTCCTTCTCAAGTAACACGGAGGAAGTCATGTGACCGTCAACACGTGGTCTCATGTGACCTCCACCACGTGGTCTCACGTGACCTCCACCACGTGGTCTCACGTGACCTCCACCACGTGGTCTCACGTGACCTCCACCACGTGGTCTCACGTGACCTCCACCACGTGGTCTCACGTACCTCGTCCGAGTCGTCCGGGAAGTAGACCTTGTGGTAGATCTGTTGTCTTCTGCTGGATGGCCTCCACCTCCACCTGGTGAGGGGGGTACTTGCGCACGCTGTTCCTGTCATCAAGGGGAACATAACATTCAGTAACGGTGGTGGGTGGGTGTAAATAGGACGCTTTGACCTCTGCAGGAATGGAACGCAACCTATAGCGTATAATCCATGGAACACAAACAACAGGCGTTCACCCACGGCCATCTACAGAGAGGTTCACATTATTACAGCGGTACCTCTCAGTCTAACTCTCTTTCCTGTTGGTACTTCGTTCAGTGTCTGCTTGACTGCCTCCCTCACACAGACATCCTCCCGCTGACCCTTACACCCCCCTCCTGACCGACACTCACTCTCACTGACCGGATCTGACCTCACACTTCCTCTCCCCGACACCCACCCCATGCCACCCACCAGAGTGTCGTCTGCACACACATAACACCTACCCCTCCCTCGACACCCACCCCCTCCAACCCACCTGAGTGTCTTCTGCACAGATATAACACCCCACCCCCCAGAAACCCACCACGTACCACCTACCTGAGTGTCTTCTGCAGCCTGCTGAGGCAGTCGGTGGCCACCTGGTTGCGGCGCGAGCGCAGGAACTGCGTCACTTCCTTCAGGAGGTTGATGCTGGGGGCGAAGCACCCGGTGGTCAGCCACGTCAGCTCCCAGCCCCGCCCCTCGCTGTGCCTGAAACAACACCACAGGGTCACTTACATATACCACCGTCACCAGCAATCAATAACATGAGATATATTTACCATACAGAGACACTGACTATGCAGAGGCAAGTAAAGACATGTCGCCTATTTCACGTACACATTTCAGCCGGCTACGGGGCTTAGTCGACTAAAATCGCCCATCATTTACCTGGTAACTTAGTCAGCTAAACTGTGTTCGTGAATTCCGTCCCGGCACAGGGGTGGGAAACCTCAATAGAAAGTGGCAGCCAATAATGCACAGATTACTGTGATTAGTATGATGGAATATCTTGAATGTGATGTACATTGTCTTTTGTCTAATGTGAAATAACTAAAACCATACCACTGTCCCATCAACATGGGATAGCTTCACAAAGAGTCTGTAACCTTAGATGGTGCATACTAAAAGTACCGACTGGGTGTTGGTGTACGAGCAACGGCAATAACCGTTATACAAATATTATTAGACTGCCGCTAAATTAGAATCCTATTTAGCCAATATTAAGCCCAATATTAAACATTTGTCGTTTCTCGTCGCAAAACGATGAGCGTCATATAACGATTATTGGGGTGTAGCTAAATTTGTCCTTTTTCAACCAATATTTTTAGCAAAAATATTTGCTATATATTTACGATAAGATGAAACATTTGTCTTCGGCAGGGCTCAACAAGTTTACATTTTTACGAGCAAAAGCTACGAATTCTCAGTGGAATGAGCTTTTGAACATTAGTAATGAGATAAGAATAAACCTGACTGCTGTGTCAGATTGGATATGTAACCACAGTAACTCACCTCATGCGGTTGTCAGTCAGCTGTTTGATGACCTGACAGTATATCTCATCTCGCAGGATATCCTGAAAATGACAAGATAATGTTGACACGCAAAACCGCCACACGCAAAACACGCCAAAAGATTAACCCAGATTTCGGAATGAAACGAAACAAATTGGTGTTTTAGGCCGCTTTTGTGGACACAAGTGCTAAATTAGAGCAAGGAACCTGCCGGGACGATGAGGGATGAAACATGCCCCAGATAAGGTGCCCGGACCCGGATTCGAACCCAGGACCTATTGATCTAAGGCCCTCCACCTAGATCCAGAGAGTGACAACTGTGGGTGTACACGTCAGACAAGGATTCCCGAGACCTACGTAACAGTAGCCCGTGCGCGACCAACTGTGTTCCGCAAAGCAAGCGTCCTTCGTTACATTACGTGTTATTGTTGGTCTATTGCTTTGTAAACGGCATTACGTGTTATACACTGACCACCAACTGTGTCTTTCATTAATAAAACTGTCCTAGGATTTCTGTTTTTTAAACTGCCTTGGGAATCAGATATTTTCGCCCATGCTGTTCGGTATTGCCTGAGGCCAGGTCTAGCGGTGACGTCACACAATGGTACGTACGTGTTTGAGAGGCGGCTCGTAGATCTGGTCGGTGAGTTCGTTGCCGGCCCTGCTCCTCTTGGACGGGTGGTCGCCCATGTACTTCAGGGTAGGTACCACAAGGTTAAGGCAAAGCTAGTCCAACGGCGGCCAACAAATGTGTCAACCATCTCTGCGTTCTACAGCAGTATCACACTATTTAAATTTAAATATTACCCCCTGATTTATATCCATAATGACAATAACAGAAAGCATTATTTTTAATAGAGAATTAAACATATGCAAAAGACAAAAATGTAGAAATAAGGCACCCGGGTGACACTATGATCTGACACAATGGGGGTATATGCCGCAAAGGTTAAGTCAAGGATATGGAGGAAGCAGACGACGGCTTGCTGGGACATCTCCTCCTTGCCTTGAAGCTTCTTCAGCAGCGGCTGTTTGATTGGCTCCTTGGAGTAGCGCCACAGGTCGTCAGGGCGAAGGCGCTAGGCAGACGACAGCGACAGCGTCTTGGAGAGTGTGCGCTTGGGCGGCGGTCTGA
This sequence comes from Arenicola marina, assembly GCA_964019135.1. Lineage (NCBI taxonomy): Eukaryota > Metazoa > Annelida > Polychaeta > Arenicolidae > Arenicola > Arenicola marina. Next base: position 32,718,341 of record OZ025254.1, on the reverse strand, counting down.
GGCGGGAAAAACAATGACGTCATTGGGTCTGATCTAATGGAGAAGTCTTAAAGCTTAAAGGGGTTTAGATCTAGATGTTTGGAAATGAAATCACGAATAAACATCAGATTGTCGATAATTTAAAGCTCCGATATGGCGGGACCATATGTTGCAATACCCGAGCATGACAATATTGTTGATAGTTTGAAGCTCAGTCATGACACTTACAAGAGGAGGATCTCGCAGTCTTGTTAAGGTCGTGCGTTACTATGTATAACAAGGTATGCTAACAACATTATTTGGACTGAAGTGTCCGTGCAATGTGTCGCCTTGGCCTGTGCATTCACTTCCTTGTGAACTCTTTGGTTGGTTGCGCTTTCAGCTATTCGTGGGGTTTGCGCCCTACCTGTGCAAATATCTATTTCGCGGCTTACCCCCGACGACATGGCTCCTCCCTTCCTTCACCCGTCACATTGCCGCACTATAACCTACACAGATAAAAGCGCCCTACTTAAACCAATCCATCAATACGACGATGACCTCACCTGAAGTGGTCGAAGGAGTATTCCTCCAGTGTGTGCGGCTCCTCGGAGGGGTTCTCTTCATGGTCCAGGGCCTCTGTGGAGGCCGGAACCATCTTCGACTGTTCCACGGACTGCTGGGAAAACAGGTTCTGCAACGGCACACCACGTGGTCATTATTAGTCAGCCAACCACCACAGACAGCCACAGAGATTATCAGATGCGAGCTTCAGTGCGTAAGGAGTAGCCAATGACATGGCACTCTGATTCATTATGAACCAATCACATGGTGCGCTAATTAAAATGACATACCAGTCACATGGGAGCAGAGATAATAATCTACCAGTCACATGATACCATCAGTAATAATATCAACCAATCATACGGTATCCTCAGTAAAAATCAACCAATCAAACGGTAATCTCAGTAATAATCAACCAATCATACGGTAACCTCAGTAATTGCCAGCTAATCATATGGTACCCTCAGTAATTGTCAACCAATCACACGAGATCCGCAGTCAAATCAGCCAATTAGGTTTTGTTTTAAAGCAGGGACCAGAGCCCAAAATATTCCCAGTTAAATATTCAATTCAAAGCAAAGAAATCAGAACAGTCGCGTCCAATGCTATTCGATGAACTTGTAGATGCCGAATATGATGATTTACACCGGAGGCATGTTGAGAAGTGTTCATACTGTTCCAAAACCACTAATTATGGTTTAGATGGAATGGGAAGTGTTTGGCCGCACGAGTTTAACCACACGCCTTTATATGCAGGAATATAACGTAGAAACTATTAACAAAGCTAACCTGAAATGACAAAATGAAAAATATGGAAGCACAATCCATGAAAGTGGGGCAGAAAGAGACATAAAGAGACAGAAAGAGGTAGAACACATACCCCATATACCGTATCCTGGAGAGGTCAAAAGGTCAAAGCGTCAAGAGGTCAGTGAGAGACATTATCTTATATGCTAATTTTTTTATGCTCAGTTAAATTTGCCATGTAACAGCGTTTGGCATCATAGGTTTAACTCGATACAAAGTGCCTATGTAATATTAATGCGGTATTGTGATGACTTAGCTCTACCAGAAAAGCGCTTATTTACCTTCACCGGAAGAAGATTATCAGCACACATCTAAAGCACAAACCATGTTACACTACACACCAAAAATGTTTACTTTATATATTCGGAAAAAAATTGACTGATACCAATTCACCAAAACATTGTTATCAAAAAATGATTGGTAGCACGCGCTGATAATATTATAAACGGATTTTTGTGACCGTTTGCAGATGGAATGAACTAATTTGAGTGCAGATGAGTTAATTGCATGCAACTCAAACAGCGCCGTTCTAATATATATCAATCTTGCAAATACTCGCAGTGAGCACTAAGTGAGCCATTCTAGATGCTATTCGGCTAAACGCGATACGACAAGAACAGAGAGCGGCGAAGAGACCCAAGCTGAACATATACAAAGCGACTATATATGCATGTATATATATATGTATGTACATACGGCGCCATGACAGTCACGTGACCTACCAGGATGTCGGTGGGAGGCTGGGTGATGGTTGGCAGCACGTAGACGCACTCGGCCGGGAAGTCCCCACGACGCCGGGTGCGCACGCACTCGCCGTAGCACCAGCCGGAGTTCATGACGACCTCGCCGTTGTCCTGCTCCAGCTTGATCAGGTCGCCCTTCTGGAAGCTCAGGAACGACGAACCGTCGCCTGCGCAGACAGGTCACGTGGTCAGACACGCCATCACAGGATACTAGTCACATGGTGTGACACGTGATCTCAGAAATTAATAACATGGTATGACGTGATCTTAGAAAACTAACCACAAAGTTTGACACGTGATCAACAAAAACAAGCCACGTGATCTGACACCTGTTTGATCATACAGTAGAATATGGCTGTTGATGTGTAGGGAAGATGTAGGGATCTTACCAGTGTTTACATCAACGGGGCACAGATAGGCATAAGTCCTGGCTGTGCCCGTCAAGCCTGTGGAATGATAAATCATGACGCGACCGACTTCGGGGTATTTACTGCTGTGCGGGTTGCCATGGGGACGCGTGCTTACATGGCGCCTTGTAGTCCTGCAGGGCGATGACGTATTTGGAGCGTTTCTTCAGTCCCTCCAGGAAGGTGACGACAAGTTCCCGGATGTCCTCGGCGTTCGGCGACGTGAACGTGTACTCTTTCATACCGTAATTCAACACAAACTACAGGAATCCATGAGAGGCTACCAGGGACTGTATCCGGATTCCTCTGCGCCTGATGAGTGCTGGGACCATATCCAGACGACCAACCACTGTTGTGGGTTATGGTCCTACACAGATTGGTTCAATGGGACGGCAGCGGTAGTGGCATCCGATAGTTATCTGCTCAATGACACATCAACTGCATGGCAATCCCATAGCAACACATCCACTGCGGACTCCACTACTAGTGTCCCCATGGTGACCGGTCCCTCCATGTTGCCCAGGTTACCGGCCACGTGTCACTGCTCCACGGACCATGGGTCAGGAGGGGTGGAGGCCAACTGCCGACGCCTCAACTTCTCATCCACCGCAGTCTACACTCAGCCTTGTTACATTCTAATTGATAACTCACTGCGTTATAATTTTGAGTTTCTTCAAATCTGTGTTGCTCTGTTTTCAGACTGTTCACTTGTTGTTTACATGTGGGATGTTCCTTAAGATAAATAACATGAGGGCCGTTGGTAGTGAGTATGTGGTTACGGAATGATCCACATGTTCGGTCTCAGGCAGGAGTTATGACGTTTTTATTCAGAAAATATATTTTACAAATAAACAAATTTGGCGTAATGCTTCTAGAGAAGGGCCACTTGGGGTATATCGCCAGTACTATCTTTTGGGGGATGGTTATCAGCATAATGTTTAGCGTGCAATCATTTGTTGAACAGACTATATGCATCTTCTATGACAATTATTTTGTTGCAGGAAATTACCGTTGCATTTGCTCACGTTCTGTACGATATGACTTATTCTTGGGGACCAAAGAAGTTCTTTGTGAAATGCTATACATTCGCAACGAAGTGTTCGGCACATCAATGCTCTATTTTCATCTAGTCCTAGTGTCTCTTTGCTCGATGTTTTGTACACAATTAATGCCTTAATCGGACTACAGACAGACTTTATGCCTTTCATAATGACAGGGAACCTGCTGAACCATTCTCTTGACTGTTCTAGTCAGGCATTCGAAATATCATGAATAAAGGACTTATATCAAGGGACAACTGCTGCGATGCGTAATTTTTTTTGCGGTACCGAAACGTGTGCGTCAAAAATGACGTCATAGCTAACGTGCTCCTAAGAAATGTTGGGTTTGCTTTATTTTCAGCCACTTTGGCAATAGCTGTCATAACCCGAGTTGATAAGTAGGTATGTTAAAGACATAGAAGCCATCTTGAGCATTTTTGCGAACGTCAAATGACGTCATGTCTCGTCACGATGACGTATTATTAGATAAAAATAAAATTCGTAGCGCCATTCATAATGAGTCGAGCAATCGCTCTTGAGAACAAAAGTTCATGTTCACTTAAACTCTAATATGGCATTAAATTGGCGGCCGGAAGATGCGTCACATGACGTGATCGTCACGTCACAGGCACAATCGACGGTTTTACCTGTAATTCCGTTAATATCTGTTAATTGCGCATTGCACATTGCTCAAAATAAAGCCTGCGATGCGCACGTTGTCGGATGAATGCGCTATTTGGCTTAAATGTCCCGTTATACGCTCTGTTTAGCTCGAATTGTCCGCTGTATAGGCGCTGTGTATCCAAAATTGCCCCTATATGCGCTGTTCAGCTCAAATGGCTGGGTATATTCGCTATTTAGCATAAATTGCGCGTTATATGCGCTTTATAACTGACAATTACCGCTACATGCGTAATTGAGCCCAAATTGCCCGTTATACGCGCAATTTAGCCCAAATTGCCCGTTATACGCGCTGTTTAACCCAAATTGCCCCTTAGATGCCCAGTGTACCTCAAATTTCCTGTTATACTTGCTATTTAGCCCAAATTGCCAGCCGAAAGCTCTATTTTGCAAACAAAAGCTCCATTTTGCCAACAGAAAGCTCTATTTTGTCCACAGAAAGCTCTATTTCGTCAACAGAAAGCTCTATTTTGTCAACAGAAAGCTCTATTGGGCATAAGTTGTTCTCCAAAGCCGCCAGCTATGCTGAATTGCCATCTGAAGGCTATATTTGGCCCGCCGAAAGCTCTATTTACCTCAAATTATGCCTTAAAAGCTCTATTTGGGCCAAATTGTATGTGTAATGGCCTACTTAGCCAAATTTACTCACTAAAACTCTATTTTGCCCGCTGAAACCTCTATTTGACCCAAATTGTCAACTGAAGGCACTAATTGACCCCTGATACCCCAATTTGACCCCTCAGATCCAGATTTGACCTCTAAGATCCAGATTTGACCCCTGAAATCCACATTGGTTCTTTGAGATCCACTAGTGTCCATACGGTGAGGCGGCTACAATAAGCAAATAATATACATACATGCATACATAACATACATAAGGCCTACTACTACGACGGCATTTCTCTATGGGACTTCCCATGTTGAAGCCGTTCATCGTGCTCGCTCTTATGCTGGGACAAATGTGTTGTCGCGTAGTTCACATGTCCCTTCGTCAAATAGTACCAGGATTTGTCCTTTGGTTAAAGATGGTAACCTAGAGCCACAGTGCTTAATAAAATGACGCCCTGAAGCCGAATCATTGTTTTGATTTCAATTTTGATCAGAAAAACGAAAAAAAAAAAAAATGGCATTGCAATGGATCGAACGCGTGACCTTTCGATCCGAAGTCCAACGCTATACCCATTGAGCCGGCCAGACAGCGTTAACGTTGGCGTGTCGCATGTGATTCATGTCCAAAGGCCGGGTCGCGCAGTTTCGGGCGTTGACAATATTCGTAAAAGTATAGCTTTCAAAATGTAGTTTTCCCCACAATATCCTGATATCGGCCTTCCATAAGGTCTACCGCATCACCCCACGCTTCCGCCTCAATCTTTATATCGACTCAAACCCCAACGAAACATGTTCACGACGATGCTTCGACGTGTGGTGGCAAGTGTTAATGCTTCAAACCCAGCTCTAAACGAACCCGTCATTAGGTAATTAGGCAATGAAAACGGAACTATCTGAGGCTATATAGCATTACTCCGCGGTAATTAGGTACTATGGAAGGCCATATGCACCATTGCATATCAAAAATTCAAAATCACCAGCCTCTCACTTTTAGTACTTACCAAAAATCGTCAAAAATCAGGAAAGCAAGTTAGAACCGCGATTGTTACGGTACTTAGTAGGGCTGAACTATACATAAACATACCTGTGCTCACAAATGACCTATTGCCCTTACCCAGGGAACCATGGCGCCGCACAAAGGAGACCCCCCTTGCTCGGTCGCCAATGATGAGAGAATGGGGAAATGGACTCATGGCACGTTCGATTCCCTCAGTGTTGCCCCTTGTAGGTGCGATTGTAGGCTAAAATGCCCGTTTGTATGAGTTATTTCAAGCTACATTGACCGCTGCAATGAATTCTCCTGATCGTCTGTAAAAAAATCACTTCTGTCAGTAAGCCTCAGCCTCCGGCTGATTATGGTCTTGTTATATTGCTGAGGGACCGCAAACGACTGAAAAGAAGCAATGTGGACGTTTTGGGATATGACAGCAAAGTCAAAATTCGTAAGATCCCATTTCTGTCTTGCCTTTTCGTGGTTGGCCCAGGAAATCGATTAGTGAGTGAGCGTACCGCGGGAGTCTAACATGGACACCCCTTACCCACACTCTCGCTGGCCCGTGTTGTGCATTTCTAATTCTGCAGAGTTGTTCATTTCGCTCGTTGGTGACAGGGACGAGATGTTCAAACGTAGGCCGGGTAGCGATGCTTGTTGACTTGCCTGTTCGAGATGGGATACCCATTGCTATGACATGCCGTATCATCTTGAACTATTTATTTGCACACATAAATAACATTACGTCAATTCTACATGCATTTACATGCAGTCCGACGAAACCACCCGTAATGTATCCGCGGAACTCTTCTTCTTCCGGCTGGTGTCGACGGACCCCTGTGAACTCTTCTTCTTCCGGCAGGCGTCTTGTGTCCGCGGAACTTTTCTTCTTCCGGCTGGTGTCGACGGACCCCTGTGAACTCTTCTTCTTCCGGCTGGTGTCTTGTGTCAGCGGAACTCTTCTTATTCCGGCTGGCGTCTTGTGTCCGCGGAACTTTTCTTTTTCCGGCTGGTGTCGACGGACCCCTGTGAACTCTTCTTCTTCCGGCAGGCGTCTTGTGTCCGCGGAACTTTTCTTCTTCCAGCTGGTGTCGACGGACCCCTGTGAACTCTTCTTCTTCCGGTTGGCGTCTTGTGTCCGCGGAACTCTTCTTCTTCCGGCTGGTGTCTTGTGTCCGCGGAACTTTTCTTCTTCCGGCTGGTGTCGACGGACCCCTGTGAACTCTGCTTCTTCCGGTTGGCGTCTTTTGTCCACGGAACTCGTCGTCTTCTGGCTGGTGTCTTTTGTCCGCGGAACTCTTAATCTTCCCGCCGGCGGCTTGAAACCGGGGAACTCTTCTTCTTCCGGCAGGCGTCTTGTGCCCGCGGAACTTTTCTTCTTCCGGCTGGTGTCGACGGACCCCTGTAAACTCTTCTTCTTCCGGCTGGCGTCTTGTGTCCGCGGAACTTTTCTTCTTCCGGCTGGTGTCGACGGACCCCTGTGAACTCTTCTTCTTCCGGCAGGCGTTTTGTGTCCGCGGAACTTTTCTTCTTCCGGCTGGTGTCGACGGACCCCTGTAAACTCTTCTTCTTCCGGCAGGCGTCTTGTGTCCGCGGAACTCTTCTTCTTCAGGTTGGCGTCTTTTGTCCACGGAACTCGTCGTCTTCTGGCTGGTGTCTTGTGTCCGCGGAACTTTTCTTCTTCCGGCTGGTGTCGACGGACCCCTGTAAACTCTTCTTCTTCCGGCAGGCGTCTTGTGTCCGCGGAACTCTTCTTCTTCCCGTCGGCGGCTTGAATCCGGGAAACTCTTCTTCTACCGGCTGGTGTCGTCACTCCCCGGGAACTTTTCATCCGGCTGCTGTCGTCGGTCTCCGGGAAACGCTTCTTATACCGGCTGGCAGCTGGCGGCGTCGGCCCCGTTTGACTGATCTTTCGGGTTACAACGTGTTTCGCTTGGTCTGAATGAACAGGCACCTAGTTGGTGAACGCTGGTAAATGGTCAGTGAGACCAATGATGGTTTGAGGATATGACCCTAGACAAGGGTAGGATTTGAACCCGCGACCTACTGGTTTAAAGTCGAGTGCGTTACCTCTCGACCACGGCGGCTTCTGCTGGAGAGTGCGGTGGATGGAATATATATGGTCTCACCCAGTCCCGCTATCTGACACATAACGTAGAGAGAAAAAATCATTGCAGAGAACTTATATGTGATAACTGTATTTATAATGCATGTCCAGTGATGCTCGTAGGAAATAAAATAGTGTGGCCAACAGACCATTGTATCTGAAACTGATGCCTAACTTTCACGTCACTAACGTACCCGCCTTGGTCGAGGGGTTGAGTGCTCGACTGCAGATCAACCTGCGGCTGGTTCAAACCCAGCTATCGCCGTTTTTTTAATTTTTGTGCCAGGGGTAGCACCTGATAATGCAATTGATTATTTCATTTCTACAAATGTTAATCCTTTTAGTTTTGCATTTGTGTATTATTATAACAACAACATTATTGCTATCATTGTAAGATACTGTATTGTTTGTTTGTAATGTACTCGTTGCTATACTTCCGGTGTATATGTAAAGTCTGTTATAATGTGTTATGATTATTATTACTGACAGAAGTCTAAAGACTTCCGAACTCAGTTCGGTTTGTAAATTTGTTTGTTTGTCCGCTTTGTTGTCAGAGCGATACAGGTCGTAATTCGACAGCTACGGTCATCGATCTTGACCAAAAGGTAGACTGGTGAAATGGCTCGGCTAAGTTCGTTATTGGCATATGTAGGTCAAAGGTCAAGGTCACAGCGATTTTTTGGAAAAAAAGTTAAGAACGCATATATCTCCGTTAATATTAGAGATAGAGATATCGGGTAAGTTTCAAAATGTGCTGCCCATCAAGAGGCATCTTTCGTATATTGTTCACTTTTTGACGCGTCATACTCATTTTCGAGCAAAATGAGATAATAGGTTTTTCGGAAAACACACTAAATCACCTCGGTCAGTTGTGTGGCTTTTAGACACATTTAAAACCAAGTTATCGCTATAAGGTTCTGACATGTCATAGAAATATGAATAAGAATAACCTCTATAGAATCTTAGGTCTCTCCAGTGCGTCACGTGACGCCACGATGACGTCACTTTCGGTACATACAAAAAATTGTCAAAAATCGAAAAAAAATGCAAAAAATGCTAGACCAGCGTCATATTGTGGGGAAAGTGATCTCCTGTAGAGCTGGATAGTAAAAACAATACGTTCCAATCTTACTTCCGGTTCCAGAGCGGCGGGAAGTTGTCTATGGGACTTCCCATGTTAAAGCCCTCCAACTCTCAAGCTGGGAAAATATGTTTTGTCGCATATTTCACAAGTGCCTTCGTCAAACACTACCAGGATTTTTTCTTTGATTCAATATGGTACCTAGTAGAAACAATGGATACCATATGGTATTTGAATATGAAATGACGTCAGAGGAATTTTTTGAAATTTGGCCAATGGTAAAAGATGGGGATTTTTAGCGCTGGCAAGGACTCCCACGGGCGACCTATGCCAGTTATCGTTCAATGCTTGCAGTTGTGGATGGACCGGACTGAGATGAGCCACCAACAGTAAAGATGGTGACATAACATACTAGCTGTTTGGTATAGAGTCGAAAATGTTTAACATGGAACCCTATGGGGAAAATATAATTTCATTCAATTTGACATACTTTCGTTTGAGCGATCTCACGTTGCTTTACCATGGTGAGAGATGTGGACGAGTACAAGAGTCCCAGGGTAGGCTGACGGCAAACGCGTGTCTCAGTTTCGTTTCCATGGCAACCGGACATTTTCCCAATGATAAAGTATACAAATTCCCTCTAATTAAGAAAATTCGTCAAAAATCTGAAAAACTAGCTAGACCTTCGATCGTTGCGTATAATGGTAGGGAAGATATGTCTCCAGATTGTTATTGGCAGTAAAGCATTATTATCCTTTACATATTAGCTGCAGAGTCCTTTCTTCGTCTGCTCGTTTTTCATTTATCCGCAATGATGAATAATAGCAATTTTCGGTAATTAGGTGAAGCTATATCTGAAGGACTAACAGTCCTACCGCCGTTCTAATCAACGTTTTGCATTGAGGGCACACATGATTGTGTCTAGATATTTGGACGTTGCCGTGCGTCAGGCCATGACGTCACCATGACGTGATGACGTCATAATTTTATAACCTCTATTACTCAACTATTATACCTCGTAGCGACTACCGGTTGATTTGACGCTGTACCTTATATCAAGGGACAACTGCTGCGATGCGTAACTTTTTTTGCGGTACCGAAACGTGTGCGTCAAAAATGACGTCATAGCTAACGTGCTCCTAAGAAATGTTGGGTTTGCTTTATTTTCAGCCACTTTGGCAATAGCTGTCATAACCCGAGTTGATAAGTAGGTATGTTAAAGACATAGAAGCCATCTTGAGCATTTTTGCAAACGTCAAATGACGTCATGTCTCGTCACGATGACGTATTATTAGATAAAAATAAAATTCGTAGCGCCATTCATAATGAGTCGAGCAATCGCTCTTGAGAACAAAAGTTCATGTTCACTTAAACTCTAATATGGCATTAAATTGGCGGCCGGAAGATGCGTCACATGACCTGATCGTCACGTCACAGGCACAATCGACGGTTTTACCTGTAATTCCGTTAATATCTGTTAATTGCGCATTGCACATTGCTCAAAATAAAGCCTGCGGTGCGCACGTTGTCGGATGAATGCGCTATTTGGCTCAAAGACCCCCTGAGAGCGTTTATACTACTTTGCAGATCTGCAAAGACATTCCCGTCACAATATGGGTCATCCTGACTGTTTATTTTAGCAATTTTTACAAAATCTACAAAAAAATTATTTTTTGACGAATTTGAAGAACTCGCGCCAAAATGTTATTGGGGATCTTGGCCAGAGACCGAAACCGGATATGACGTCTAGTACTGGTGTGCGTTGAAGGGGGTTCCCCATGCGGGCCGTTGTGTAGAGTGACAACCGGAGTCTGTCTCGCCGATTGTCAGTGATTCAATTGCCACCTAGGATCTTTCATTGGCCTTGGACCTTATTATTATTATAACATAATGATCAATATTTGTTGTACAGCTGAATGCTAATAGAAACCTAAGTGACCAGGTGACGGTGTCAGTTCGTACTGGCCAAGCGCGGAGCAGACTGTGTATGTGAAACGGTGTCGGTGAACGACCGGACCGCAACTTTTTGGACGAAGTGGAATGGCCAAGGAAATATTCATTTATAACTGTGAAGGCCATGTGGGCCAGTTAACATTTCACGCTTAGTCAATGGTCCACCCGCCCTCAACTCAATAACAACGAGGAACGTCCGTCGTGTAACAGCGCAAATGTAATTGTCTGCACAGCAAATAGTTTGGCCGGAGGCTGAGGGTCTAAGCGTTGAACGGCCCAAGCGAAAGAGAAAATATGATTTTCATATGTTTGCAAACCTATAGAACAGTTTAACTGACTGGTTTAATTTTCTTTGTTATTAATATAGAGACAGGCCATACATATATATTCTTGGAAGCTTGTCTCCTATACCCTCTTTTATTTCACTCTGATAAAAGAATACATGCCAAAAATTGATTGACTCTAATGAACATATTGTTTACACTTTCTAAATGTCCTTATCAAACCAAGAATATGCAAGCTTACATTGGAAATAATATAGGGATCGAGAATGACCCAGAAGATATAATTGCAGTGAAAACTCAGGTTCTAGACTTTTGGCCCCCAGGATTATTCACCTTCAGTCATTAATTTTAATCTCGCTTCAAATGATCTGTTGAGGGAAGGTATAAAAATGAAACAATGATTGGAGGGAAAATATTGTAGATCTAAACAAGGTTTTGTTGTCAATATAAAAATGTCCTTACAATTTAAAGAATGTAATTTCAATTTAGATATTAAAATTAATATTACATTTTCCACAAAGGTAAAATAAATGTAGTCAATATACAATGTCTGCTTTTCATATTTATTATAATTAAACGAATTTACAGAATAATGTAATTTATGTAACGAGTTATAGAGCTAAGTTGTGTTCATCAAACAATTATTTTGCTAAAACTTGGATTAAACAATAAAACTTTATATAGGAACAATACAATTAAATTAATTGTACAAAATACTACTATTCATATAAGTTGTATGGCATTTTTGATAATCTATTTAAAAAATAAAAATTACCGGAAATATGTATGAAAAATAATAAATACATATTTAAATGAAATTGATAAATATTTCTCTCTTGGTAAACCTGGTGGTTCTGCTTTCACATTTTTGTGATACATAAAAATATGTACAGTAATTCTGAATATAAATTGCGAATTTAGTAGCTTGAGCATTAAAACTATTTTTTTTCATTATGTCTTTTTAGACAAAATTCAGTTACCAAATAAAGCTTCTATATTAATTGGCAAAAGATTTGTTTAGCACAGGTATATATATTTATCACTCCGTATACAAAATCATTTCATACGTTTGATTGGTTTCACTTTCAGGTAATATTTGTAGATTTTAATAATAAAACAACTGAATATATACTGTTTGTGCTTCATTATTTTTAAACCAAAAACAACCCATAGAATCAGACATAATAGTATCAATACATTTTCTGTTGTATCCTAGAATGAAATTTTTGTATGATATATTTCATTTTACATGTTAATGGAATATATTAGATTAAAAAAAAATCTTTATTTTAAATGCAATCCAAATACCATCAAAAGATATTTAACAAAAGTAAATCTATCTTGCTCTTCATCCAATAAATTAAAAAAGGCATTCTTCTGTGAAATGTGAATTGTTTATTCCACCTAATTAATTAATCGGGTGGTATAAAACATAATCATTCATATGTTCCATTCACTTTCGAAATACATATTCGTGATAATCAAGCAGAATATCATATAAGTACATGTGGCAGTGGCAGGGTTGACCATGTTCTCAGATCACGAAGAAGAATTTTCTTTATTACCAGGTCACGATCAATTAAAAAAAAGATAACTAAAGGATGGTTGGCTGCATGTTATGAGATGGCGATTTCCTGATTCATGGTTACTTAATATGGAAATCCTTGATCACGAAGGGCCAATTAATACCCCATTGTTGATGCATGCAACTTGACAAATAAATATTTCCCTTATTACCAGTTATAATGGTAAAATGAAAAGCTCATCCTGGGGAATGTAAATACCCCTTGCCACAGCCCAAAAATAATCTCAGCTTAGTTATACTTATAGATCAGTCAAACTATACAGGCCTAAGTTTTCAAAGTTTATAAAAAATAATAAGCTTAGTCTACATAAAATTTTAAAATAGAATAAGATCCATTTTTTTCATTGTAATTAGTAGTTTACATTTTGTGACATATATAGCTCTAATACTGAATATATACAGACATTTCATAGCTTTATCACTAAAAATAAATGAGAGAACTCCCATAAATATAAAATCTCAATTAAGTAGCATGACAATCCAAATTTTTTCACATGGGCCTAGAATGCTAATTTTGGTATCACCTGAAAGCTTGGCTTATCACAAGTGTTGCGACATTGATATTACAGCTATACATGAAATATTGCACATTCTAAGCAACGTTATATACTACAAGGGTATGGTGCACAAAATTGAGCACTTTCTGAAAAAGTTGATAATATTGATTCCACCTATGAATTGATGAAATATGCTTATTAATAGTGACTTTTGGGGCATTGTAGGAATATGCAAGACAACAGCAACATATTAATAAGCTTTTAGTAAAAAAAAATATATGTGTAGGAAATATTAGGTAACAGTTGAATAAAATAATGTAAAGCCTACCATCGTGTTCCTGAATCTCTAACTCTTGGTCTAGCTTACATACTCATAAATGATAATTATAAAAAACAGTACAACCGACCAATTTATATGTATAAAGTATTATGTATAAAACAAATGGCTAGCTTGTTATAATAAGATTTACTACAAGGTACACTATCCTTTGTCTTTTATTACATATAAACGTGAGAAAATACAAAAAAAATGAAAAAAATATCGGCCCGAGTTAGGCTCGAACCACCGACCTTTGGGTTAGAAGGCAAAATTCGACAAATACCGTATTTCTTTAACAAATTAACGAAATTGTGTCACTAAAGAGGTTCTTGCCATTGCACCTGGCTGCGTTTGACCCTCTCTCCCTCTCCCCCCTCCTTTTCCCCTTTTTTCTCCCTCCCTTCTTCCTTTTTCTCCTTTATTTCTTCCCCTCCTTCTTTTCCTTCTTCCCCCCCTAACACGGACGATTGCCCCCCAGCTTTGGCTCAGTGGGTATAGCGTTGGACTTCGGATCGAAAGGTCACGCGTTCGATCCCGCCTGGGCGCATGCCATTTTTTTTTTTTTTTTCGTTTTTCTGATTAAAATTGAAATCAAAACAATGATTCGGCTTCAGGGCGTCATTTTATTAAGCACTGTGGCTCTAGGTTACCATTTTTAACCAAAGGACAAATCCTGGTACTATTTGACGAAGGGACATGTGAACTACGCGACAACACATCCGTCCCAGCACAAGAGCGAGCACGATGAACGGCTTCAACATGGGAAGTCCCATAGAGAAATGCCGTCGTAGTAGTAGGCCTTATGTATGTTATGTATGCATGTATGTATATTATTTGCTTATTGTAGCCGCCTCACCGTATGGACACTGGTGGATCTCAAAGAACAAATCTGGATTTCAGGGGTCAAATCTGGATCTTGGAGGTCAAATCTGGATCTGAGGGGTCAAATTGGGGTATCAGGGGTCAATTAGTGCCTTCAGTTGACAATTTGGGTCAAATAGAGGTTTCAGCGGGCAAAATAGAGTTTTAGTGAGTAAATTTGGCTAAGTAGGCCATTACACATACAATTTGGCCCAAATAGAGCTTTTAAGGCATAATTTGAGGTAAATAGAGCTTTCGGCGGGCCAAATATAGCCTTCAGATGGCAATTCAGCATAGCTGGCGGCTTGGGAGAACAACTTATGCCCAATAGAGCTTTCTGTTGACAAGATAGAGCTTTCTGTTGACGAAATAGAGCTTTCTGTGGACAAAATAGAGCTTTCTGTTGGCAAAATGGAGCTTTTGTTTGCAAAATATAGCTTTCGGCTGGCAATTTGGGCTAAATAGCAAGTATAACAGGAAATTTGAGGTACACTGGGCATCTAAGGGGCAATTTGGGTTAAACAGCGCGTATAACGGGCAATTTGGGCTACATTGCGCATGTAGCGGTAATTGTCAGTTATAAAGCGCATATAACGCGCAATTTATGCTAAATAGCGAATATACCCGGCCATTTGAGCTGAACAGCGCATATAGGGGCAATTTTGGATACACAGCGCCTATACGGCGGACAATTCGAGCTAAACAGAGCGTATAACGGGACATTTAAGCCAAATAGCGCATTCATCCGACAACGGGCGCACCGCAGGCTTTATTTTGAGCAATGTGCAATGCGCAATTAACAGATATTAACGGAATTACAGGTAAAACCGTCGATTGTGCCTGTGACGTGACGATCACGTCATGTGACGCATCTTCCGGCCGCCAATTTAATGCCATATTAGAGTTTAAGTGAACATGAACTTTTGTTTTCAAGAGCGATTGCTCGACTCATTATGAATGGCGCTACGAATTTTATTTTTATCTAATAATACGTCATCGCGACGAGACATGACGTCATTTGACGTTCGCAAAAATGCTCAAGATGGCTTCTATGTCTTTAACATACCTACTTATCAACTCGGGTTATGACAGCTATTGCCAAAGTGGCTGAAAATAAAGCAAACCCAACATTTCTTAGGAGCACGTTAGCTATGACGTCATTTTTGACGCACACGTTTCGGTACTGCAAAAAAAGTTACGCATCGCAGCAGTTGTCCCTTGATATAAGTCCTTTATTCATGATATTTCGAATGCCTGACTAGAACAGCCAAGAGAATGGTTCAGCAGGTTCCCTGTCATTATGAAAGGCATAAAGTCTGTCTGTAGTCCGATTAAGGCATTAATTGTGTACAAAACATCGAGCAAAGAGACACTAGGACTAGATGAAAATAGAGCATTGATGTGCAGAACACTTCGTTGCGAATGTATAGCATTTCACAAAGAACTTCTTTGGTCCCAAGAATAAGTCATATCGTACAGAACGTGAGCAAATGCAACGGTAATTTCCTGCAACAAAATAATTGTCATAGTAGATGCATATAGTCTGTTCAACAAATGATTGCACGCTAAACATTATGCTGACAACGATCCCCCAAAAGCTAATACTGGTGATATACCCCAAGTGGCCCTTCTCTAGAAGCATTACGCCAAATTTGTGTATTTGTAAAATATATTTTCTGAATAAAAACGTCATAACTCCTGCCTGAGACCGAACATGTGGATCATTCCGTAACCACATACTCACTACCAACGGCCCTCATGTTATTTATCTTAAGGAACATCCCACATGTAAACAACAAGTGAACAGTCTGAAAACAGAGCAACACAGATTTGAAGAAACTCAAAATTATAACGCAGTGAGTTATCAATTAGAATGTAACAAGGCTGAGTGTAGACTGCGGTGGATGAGAAGTTGAGGCGTCGGCAGTTGGCCTCCACCCCTCCTGACCCATGGTCCGTGGAGCAGTGACACGTGGCCGGTAACCTGGGCAACATGGAGGGACCGGTCACCATGGGGACACTAGTAGTGGAGTCCGCAGTGGATGTGTTGCTATGGGATTGCCATGCAGTTGATGTGTCATTGAGCAGATAACTATCGGATGCCACTACCGCTGCCGTCCCATTGAACCAATCTGTGTAGGACCATAACCCACAACAGTGGTAGGTCGTCTGGATATGGTCCCAGCACTCATCAGGCGCAGAGGAATCCGGATACAGTCCCTGGTAGCCTCTCATGGATTCCTGTAGTTTGTGTTGAATTACGGTATGAAAGAGTACACGTTCACGTCGCCGAACGCCGAGGACATCCGGGAACTTGTCGTCACCTTCCTGGAGGGACTGAAGAAACGCTCCAAATACGTCATCGCCCTGCAGGACTACAAGGCGCCAAGTAAGCACGCGTCCCCATGGCAATCAGCACAGCAGTAAATACCCCGAACTTGGTCGCGTCATGATTTATCATTCCACAGGCTTGACGGGCACAGCCAGGACTTATGCCTATCTGTGCCCCGTTGATGTAAACACTGGTAAGATCCCTACATCTTCCCTACACATCAACAGCCATATTCTACTGTATGATCAAACAGGTGTCAGATCACGTGGCTTGTTTTTGTTGATCACGTGTCAAACTTTGTGGTTAGTTTTCTAAGATCACGTCATACCATGTGATTAATTTCTGAGATCACGTGTCACACCATGTGACTAGTATCCTGTGATGGCGTGTCTGACCACGTGACCTGTCTGCGCAGGCGACGGTTCGTCGTTCCTGAGCTTCCAGAAGGGCGACCTGATCAAGCTGGAGCAGGACAACGGCGAGGTCGTCATGAACTCCAGCTGGTGCTACGGCGAGTGCGTGCGCACCCGGCGTCGTGGGGACTTCCCGGCCGAGTGCGTCTACGTGCTGTCCACCATCACCCAGCCTCCCACCGACATCCTGGTAGGTCACGTGACTGTCATGGCGCCGTATGTACATACATATATATACATACATATATATATAGTCGCTTTGTATATGTTCAGCTTGGGTCTCTTCGCCGCTCCCTCTTCTTGTCGTATCGCGTTTAGCCGAATAGCATCTAGGATGGCTCACTTACTGCTCACTGCGAGTATTTGCAAGATTGATATATATTAGAACGGCGCTGTTTGAGTTGCATGCAATTAACTCATCTGCAAGATACGTACTCAAATTAGTTCATTCCATCTGCAAACGGTCACAAAAATCCGTTTATAATATTATTAGCGCGTGCTACCAATCATTTTTTGATAACAATGTTTTGGTGAATTGGTATCAGTCAATTTTTTTCCGAATATATAAAGTAAACATTTTTGGTGTGTGGTGTAACATGGTTTGTGCTTTAGATGTGTGCTGATAATCTTCTTCCGGTGAAGGTAAATAAGCGCTTTTCTGGTAGAGCTAAGTCATCACAATACCGCATTAATATTACATAGGCACTTTGTATCGAGTTAAACCTATGATGCCAAACGCTGTTACATGGCAAGTTTAACTGAGCATAAAAAATTAGCATATAAGATAATGTCTCTCTCTGACCTCTTGACGCTTTGACCTTTTGACCTCTCCAGGATACGGTATATGGGGTATGTGTTCTACCTCTTTCTGTCTCTTTATGTCTCTTTCTGTCCCACTTTCATGGATTGTGTTTCCATATTTTTCATTTTGTCATTTCAGGTTAGCTTTGTTAATAGTTTCTACGTTATATTCCTGCATATAAAGGCGTGTGGTTAAACTCGTGCGGCCAAACACTTCCCATTCCATCTAAACCATAATTAGTGGTTTTGGAACAGTATGAACACTTCTCAACATGCCTCCGGTGTAAATCATCATATTCGGCATCTACAAGTTCATCGAATAGCATTGGACGCGACTGTTCTGATTTCTTTGCTTTGAATTGAATATTTAACTGGGAATATTTTGGGCTCTGGTCCCTGCTTTAAAACAAAACCTAATTGGCTGATTTGACTGCGGATCTCGTGTGATTGGTTGACAATTACTGAGGGTACCATATGATTAGCTGGCAATTACTGAGGTTACCGTATGATTGGTTGATTATTACTGAGATTACCGTTTGATTGGTTGATTTTTACTGAGGATACCGTATGATTGGTTGATATTATTACTGATGGTATCATGTGACTGGTAGATTATTATCTCGGTTCCCATGTGACTGGTATGTCATTTTAATTAATTAATTTAATTGGCTGACTAATAATGACCACGTGGTGTGCCGTTGCAGAACTTGTTTTCCCAGCAGTCCGTGGAACAGTCGAAGATGGTCGAAGAAGTCGAAGAAGTTCACAAGGAAGGGAATGCACAGGCCAAGGCGACACATTGCACGGACACTTCAGTCCAAATAATGTTGTTAGCATACCTTGTTATACATAGTAACGCACGACCTTAACAAGACTGCGAGATCCTCCTCTTGTAAGTGTCATGACTAAGATTCAAACTATCAACAATATTGTCATGCTCGGGTATGGCAACATATGGTCCCGCCATATCGGAGCTTTAAACTATCGACAATCTGATGTTTATTCGTGATTTCATTTCCAAACATCTAGATCTAAACCCCTTTAAGCTTTAAGACTTCTCCATTAGATCAGACCCAATGACGTCATTGCTTTTCCCGCCTCAGGCCGCCGCCCAAGCGCACACTCTCCAAGACGCTGTCGCTGTCGTCTGCCCAGCGCCGTCGCCCTGACGACCTGTGGCGCTACTCCAAGGAGCCAATCAAACAGCCGCTGCTGAAGAAGCTCCAAGGCAAGGAGGAGATGTCCCAGCAAGCCGTCGTCTGCTTCCTCGATATCCTTGACTTAACCTTTGCGGCATTTACCCCCATTGTGTCAGATCATAGTGTCACCCGGGTGCCTTATTTCTACATTTTTGTCTCTTTCATATGTTTAATTCTCTATTAAAAATAATGCTTTCTGTTGTTGTCATTATGGATATAAATTAGGGTGTAATATTTAAATTTAAATAGTGTGATACTGCTGTACAACGCAGAGATGGTTGACACATTTGTTGGCCGCTGTTGGACTAGCTTTGCCTTAACCTTGTGGTACCTACCCTGAAGTACATGGGCGACCACCCGTCCAAGAGGAGCAGGGCCGGCAACGAACTCACCGACCAGATCTACGAGCCGCCTCTCAAACACGTACGTACCATTGTGTGACGTCACCGCTAGACCTGGCCTCAGGCAATACCGAACAGCATGGGCGAAAATATCTGATTCCCAAGGCAGTTTAAAAAACAGAAATCCTAAGACAGTTTTATTAATGAAAGACACAGTTGGTGGTCAGTGTATAACACGTAATGCCGTTTACAAAGCAATAGACCAACAATAACACGTAATGTAACGAAGGACGCTTGCTTTGCGGAACACAGTTGGTCGCGCACGGGCGGGCTACTGTTACGTAGGTCTCGGGAATCCTTGTCTGACATGTACTCCCACAGTTGTCACTCTCTGGATCTAGGTGGAGGGCTTTAGATCAATAGGTCCTGGGTTCGAATCCGGGTCCGGGCACCTTATCTGGGGCATGCTTCATCCCTCATCGTCCCGGCAGGTTCTTTGCTCTAGTTTAGCCCTTGTGTCCACAAAAGCGGCCTAAAACACTAATTTGTTTCGTTTCATTCTGAAATCTGGGTTAATATTTTGAGCGTGTTTTGCGTGTGGCGGTTTTGCGTGTCAACATTATCTTGTCATTTTCAGGATATCCTGAGAGATGAGATATACTGTCAGGTCATCAAACAGCTGACTGACAACCGCATGAGGTGAGTAACTGTGGTTACATATCCAATCTGACACAGCAGTCAGGTTTATTCTTATCTCATTACTAATGTTCAAAAGCTCATTCCACTGAGAATTCGTAGCTTTTGCTCGTAAAAATGTAAACTTGTTTAGCCCTGCCGAAGACAAATGTTTTATCTTATCGTAAATATATAGCAAACATTTTTGCTCAAAATATTGGTTGAAAAAGGACAACTTTAGCTACACCCCAATAATCGTTATATGACGCTCATCGTTTTGCGACGAGAAACGACAAATGTTTAATATTGGCCTTAATATTGGCTAAATAGGATTCTAATTTAGCGGCAGTCTAATAATATTTGTATAACGGTTATTGCCGTTGCTTGTACACCAACACCCAGTCGGTACTTTAGTATGCACCATCTAAGGTTACAGACTCTTTGTGAAGCTATCCCATGTTGATGGGACAGTGGTATGGTTTTAGTTATTTCACATTAGACAAAAGAAAATGTACATCACATTCAAGATATTCCATCATACTAATCACAGTAATCTGTGCATTATTGGCTGCCACTTTATTTTGAGGTTTCCAACCCCTGTGCTGGGACGGAATTTACGAACACAGTTTAGCTGACTACGTTACCAGGTAAATGATGGGCGATTTTAGTCGACTAAGCCCCGTAGCCGGCTGAACTGTGTACGTGAAATAGGCGACATGTCTTTACTTGCCTCTGCATAGTCAGTGTCTCTGTATGGTATCTCATGTTATTGATTGCTGGTGACGGTCGTATATGTAAGTGACCCTGTGGTGTTGTTTCAGGCACAGCGAGGAGCGGGGCTGGGAGCTGATGTGGCTGACCACCGGGTGCTTCGCCCCCAGCACCAACCTCCTGAAGGAAGTGACGCAGTTCCTGCGCTCGCGCCGCAACCAGGTGGCCACCGACTGCCTCAGCAGGCTGCAGAAGACACTCAGGTAGGTGGCACGAGGTTGGTTTCTGGAGGGGGCGGGGTGTTATATGTGTGCAGAAGACACTCAGGTGGGTTGGAGGGGGTGGGTGTCGGGGGAGGGGGAGGTGTTATGTGTGTGCAGACGACACTCTGGTGGGTGGCAGGGGGTGGGTGTCGGGGAGAAGAAGTGTTACGTGCGTACAGGAAACGGTTAGATACGGTCAGTGAGAGTGAGTGTCGGTCAGGAGGGGGGTGTAAGGGTCAGCGGGAGGATGTCTGTGTGAGGGAGGCAGTCAAGCAAACACTGAACGAAGTACCAACAGGAAAGAGAGTTAGACTGAGAGGTACCGCTGTAATAATGTGCACCTCTCTGTAGATGGCCGTGGGTGAACGCCTGTTGTTTGTGTTCCATGGATTATACGCTATATGTTGCGTTCCATTCCTGCAGAGGTCAAAGCGTCCTATTTACACCCACCCACCACCGTTACTGAATGTTATGTTCCCCGTGATGACAGGAACGGCGTGCGCAAGTACCCCCCTCACCAGGTGGAGGTGGAGGCCATCCAGCAGAAGACAACTCAGATCTACCACAAGGTCTACTTCCCGGACGACTCGGACGAGGTACGTGAGACCACGTGGTGGAGGTCACGTGAGACCACGTGGTGGAGGTCACGTGAGACCACGTGATGGAGGTCACGTGGTGGAGGTCACGAGATTTCCTCCTCTTTGTTGCTCGAGAAGGACGTCTGGTCAATGCTTACCTTATAACATGATGTTACTTTATGACATGTTACTTTATAACATATTACTTTATGACATGTTACTTTACAACATGTTGCTTCATGGCATGTTAATTTATAACTTGTTGCTTCATGGCATTTTACTTTAAAACGTGTTACTTTATGACATGTTACTTTATAACATGTTACTTTATGACATGTTACTTTATAAAATATTGCTTCATGGCATGTTACTTTGTGACATGTTTTTTATGACGTGTTGCTTTATAAAATGTTGCTTCATGGCATGTTACTTTATAACATGTTACTTTATGACATGTTACTTCATGACATGTTACTTTATGACATGTTGCTTCATGGCATGTTACTTTATGACATGTTACTTTATGACATATTACTTAATAAAATGTTACTTTATAAAATGTTGCTTTATGACATGTTACTTTATAACATGTTACTTTATGACATGTTACTTTATAGCATGTTACTTTATGACATGTTACTTTACAACATGTTACTTTACAACATGTTGCTTCATGGCATGTAATTTATGACTTGTTGCTTCATGGCATTTTACTTTAAAACGTGTTACTTTATGACATGTTACTTTATAACATGTTACTTTATGACATGTTACTTTATAAAATATTGCTTCATGGCATGTTACTTTGTAACATGTTTTTTATGACGTGTTGCTTTATAAAATGTTGATTTATGGCATGTTACTTTATAACATGTTATTTTATGACATGTTACTTTATGACATGTTGCTTCATGGCATGTTACTTTATAACATGTTACCTTATGACATGTTACTTTATGAAATGTTACTTTATAGCATGTTGCTTCATGGCATGTAACTTTATGACATGTTGCTTCATGACATATTACTTTATAACATGTTGCTCCGTGGCTTGTTACATTATGCAATGATGCTTCATGGCATGTTACTTTATAACATGTTACTTTATGACATGTTACTTTATGACATTACTTTATGAAATGTCACTTTATAACATGTTGCTTTGTGGCATGTTACTTTATGCCATGTTACTTTATGACATGTTACTTTATGACATGTTACTTCACAACATGTTGCTTCATGACATGTTACTTTATAGCATGTTACTTCATAACATGTTGCTTACTGTTGTTCTGACGAATGTTTTAAATTGATGGTTAACAACAAAACTGAAGTTATCATTTTTTACATATCACGAAGCCTCCGGAACTAGATAGCCGCCATGTTTGTTTCCAGACGTTTGAGGTTGACTCGAGCACGCGAGCCAAGGACTTCTGCCAGAGCATCGCCACCAGACTAAAGCTCGAGTCAGCCGAGGGCTTCAGCCTCTTCGTCAATATCGCCGACAGATGTACGAGGACAACACAACCTTACACGTGGTGTTAGTGTGTCTGTATGTAACAGGACAACATAACATTACACGTGGTGTTAATGTGTCTGTATGTAACAGGACAACACAACATTACATGTGGTGGTAATGTGTCTGTATGTAACAGGACAACACAACATTACACGTGGTGCTAATGTGTCTGTATGTAACAGGACAACACAACATTACCCGTGGTGTTAATGTGTCTGTATGTAACAGGACAACACAACATTACACGTGGTGGTAATGTGTCTGCATGTAACAGGACAACACAACATTACACGTGGTGCTAATGTGTCTGTATGTAACAGGACAACACAACATCACACGTGGTGCTAATGTGTCTGTATGTAACAGGACAACACAAGATTACACGTGGTGTTAATGTGTCTGTATGTAACAGGACAACACAACATTACACGTGGTGCTAATGTGTCTGCATGTAACAGGACAACACAACATTACACGTGGTGCTAATGTGTCTGTATGTAACGGGAGAACACAACATTACCCGTGGTGTTAATGTGTCTGTATGTAACAGGACAACACAACATTACACGTGGTGGTAATGTGTCTGCATGTAACAGGACAACACAACATTACACGTGGTGCTAATGTGTCTGTATGTAACAGGACAACACAACATCACACGTGGTGCTAATGTGTCTGTATGTAACAGGACAACACAAGATTACACGTGGTGTTAATGTGTCTGTATGTAACAGGACAACACAACATTACACGTGGTGCTAATGTGTCTGCATGTAACAGGACAACACAACATTACACGTGGTGCAAATGTGTCTGTATGTAACAGGACAACACACCATTACACGCGGTGCTAATGTGTCTGTATGTAACAGGACAACACAACATTACACGCGGTGCTAATGTGTCTGTATGTAACAGGAGAACACAACATTACGCGTGGTATTAATGTGTCTGTATGTAACAGGACAACACAAGATTACACGTGGTGTTAATGTGTCTGTATGTAACAGGACAACACAACATTACACGTGGTGCTAATGTGTCTGTATGTAACAGGACAACACAAGATTACACGTGGTGTTAATGTGTCTGTATGTAACAGGACAACACAGCATTACACGTGGTGCTAATGTGTCTGTATGTAACAGGACAACACAACATTACGCGTGGTATTAATGTGTCTGTATGTAACAGGACAACACAACATTACACGTGGTGTTAATGTGTCTGTGTGTAACAGGACAACACAACATTACACGTGGTGCTAATGTGTCTGTATGTAACAGGACAACACAACATTACACGTGGTGTTAATGTGTCTGTATGTAACAGGACAACACAACATTACACGTGGTGTTAATGTGTCTGTATGTAACAGGACAACACAACATTACACGTGGTGCTAATGTGTCTGTACGTAACAGGACAACACAAGATTACACGTGGTGTTAATGTGTCTGTATGTAACATTACAACACAACATTACACGTGGTGTTAATGTGTCTGTATGTAACAAGACAACACACGATTACACGTGGTGTTATTGTGTCTGTATGTAACAGGATAACACAACATTACACGTGGTGCTAATGTGTCTGTATGTAACAGGACAACACAACATTACACGTGGTGTTAATGTGTCTGTATGTAACAGGACAACACAACATTACACGTGGTGTTAATGTGTCTGTATGTAACAAGACAACACAAGATTACACGTGGTGTTATTGTGTCTGTATGTAACAGGATAACACAACATTACACGTGGTGCTAATGTCTCTGTATGTAACAGGACAACACAAGATTACACGTGGTGCTAATGTGTCTGTATGTAACAGGACAACACAACATTACATGTGGTGCTAATGTGTCTGTATGTAACAGGACAACACAACATTACACGTGGTGTTAATGTGTCTGTATGTAACAGGACAACACAACGTTACACGTGGTGCTAATGTGTTTGTATGTAACAAGACAACACAACATTACACGTGGCGCTAGCTTATCTGTATTTTGTTCCTGTATGGAATGTTCCTCGCACTCTTGTACTGCTGTGGCTTCATGAATTATCGCCGTCGCATGTATATGCTACATATCAAAATTCTTTGACCTGAACCCAATCGTGTGTGAGGTCGTTTGGTGTCTATAACGTGACACAACCATGTCGTTCCAATAGCGACAAGATAATACAGCCATTCTGGTCAGTAGGTAACGCTTAACCTCAGCCGCGCTCCATGGCTACTGGTCCCAGCTGTGAATGGCGTTGCACACCTTGATGTCGTTGTGTCGTGTGTCCTTGCAGTCATCAGTGTACCAGAAGGGGCTTCTTCTTTGACTTCGTGAGGCATTTGACAGACTGGATCAAGAAAGCCCGACCCACGAAGGATGGTTAGTGCGGCTTACAAACCTGCTTCTGTGTCAATACACACCCTACCGGTATTACCACTATGTGAACCAAGCCCAACTAACAGGAACGGCCCACAAATTAACAAAAGGCCGACGTTAACATAAGATCGATGTTGCCTATGATTTGAGAAAGTTATGATTTTTTCAGTAATTTTGTATCAAAAGATGCAGCCCGTATTGCCATAAGATGAATGCAACGTCGAGAGTTTGTTAGCCGTTTCGCTATCGCCTGGTTTTAGGAGTCATCCCACAGTTCACCTACCAAGTGTTCTTCATGAAGAAGCTGTGGACTAAAACAGTCCCTGGCAAGGACAAGAACGCTGACATGACCTTCCACTATTACCAGGTCAGACCACCGTCCGTCTGGGATAGCCATCGTGTTCTGCTGTGAACCAGTTATTACTGTCTTATTGGTATAATTGCTGTTTGAATAGATGAATAAGGCGGATACGGGACTTGCTGTTGCGCATTCAGTAAACAATTATTGTTATTGTATTTACTTCGCCATTGTAATTAGCTGCATGGGGTGCTGCAACAGTGCCTTGATGGCGTGGGCAAGAAAACATTAAAGATATATTGAATTTGCAAAGAACACGCATGAGTTACTTGGTTTATAGTGACAAGCGCTAAAACTGGATATCTGCTGTATGAGGAGCTGGACATAGGCAGATACCTAGCCAGCCTGTATTGTATATACTGTGCACAGTACCTGTCCCGATGTTTACACACGTACATCTACTGCAGGAGTTGCCAAGGCATATCTTGTGTATACTGCAGTACCTGCCCCGATGTTTACACACGTACATCTACTGCAGGAGTTGCCAAGGCATATCTTGTGTATACTGCAGTACCTGCCCCGATGTTTACACACGTACATCTACTGCAGGAGTTGCCAAGGCATATCTTGTGTATACTGCAGTACCTGCCCCGATGTTTACACACGTACATCTACTGCAGGAGTTGCCAAGGCATATCTTGTGTATACTGCAGTACCTGCCCCGATGTTTACACACGTACATCTACTGCAGGAGTTGCCAAGGCATATCTTGTGTATACTGCAGTACCTGCCCCGATGTTTACACACGTACATCTACTGCAGGAGTTGCCAAGGCATATCTTGTGTATACTGCAGTACCTGCCCCGATGTTTACACACGTACATCTACTGCAGGAGTTGCCAAGGCATATCTTGTGTATACTGCAGTACCTGCCCCGATGTTTACACACGTACATCTACTGCAGGAGTTGCCAAGGCATATCTTGTGTATACTGCAGTACCTGCCCCGATGTTTACACACGTACATCTACTGCAGGAGTTGCCAAGGCATATCTTGTGTATACTGCAGTACCTGCCCCGATGTTTACACACGTACATCTACTGCAGGAGTTGCCAAGGCATATCTTGTGTATAATGCAGTACCTGCCCCGATGTTTACACACGTACATCTACTGCAGGAGTTGCCAAGGCATATCTTGTGTATACTGCAGTACCTGCCCCGATGTTTACACACGTACATCTACTGCAGGAGTTGCCAAGGCATATCTTGTGTATACTGCAGTACCTGCCCCGATGTTTACACACGTACATCTACTGCAGGAGTTGCCAAGGCATATCTTGTGTATAATGCAGTACCTGCCCCGATGTTTACACACGTACATCTACTGCAGGAGTTGCCAAGGCATATCTTGTGTATAATGCAGTACCTGTCCCAATGCTCATACACGTACATCTACTGCAGGAGTTGCCAAGGCATATCTTGTGTATACTGCAGTACCTGCCCCGATGTTTACACACGTACATCCACTGCAGGAGTTGCCAAGGCATATCTTGTGTATACTGCAGTACCTGCCCCGATGTTTACACACGTACATCTACTGCAGGAGTTGCCAAGGCATATCTTGTGTATAATGCAGTACCTGTCCCAATGCTCATACACGTACATCTACTGCAGGAGTTGCCAAGGCATATCTTGTGTATAATGCAGTACCTGCCCCGATGTTTACACACGTACATCTACTGCAGGAGTTGCCAAGGCATATCTTGTGTATAATGCAGTACCTGCCCCGATGTTTACACACGTACATCTACTGCAGGAGTTGCCAAGGCATATCTTGTGTATACTGCAGTACCTGCCCCGATGTTTACACACGTACATCTACTGTAGGAGTTGCCAAGGCATATCTTGTGTATACTGCAGTACCTGCCCCGATGTTTACACACGTACATCTACTGCAGGAGACTCCAAGGCATATCTTGTGCAGTACCTGCCCCGATGTTTACACACGTACATCTACTGCAGGAGTTGCCAAGGCATATCTTGTGTATACTGCAGTACCTGCCCCGATGTTTATACGCGTACATCTACTGCAGAAGTTGCCAAGGCATATCTTGCGTATACTGCAGTACCTGCCCCGATGTTTACACACGTACATCTACTGTAGGAGTTGCCGAAGCTGTTGCGTGGTTACCACAAGTGTTCGAAGGAGGAGGCGGCCCAGCTGGCATCCCTCATCTTCCGCGTCAAACACGGCGAGGACAAGACCAAACTGCAACTCGTCCCGTGAGTTCACCGTCTCATTAGCTCATGCCATTGTCTAGAGGAGCCGCTCAGTGGGTTACCCGCGCGGACATGGCTCCACTCTCCCTTCCTTCTCCCATTGACGCTGGTTAAAGCGTCCTGGACATACAACCAACCATTATCTAGAGCTCACTGTGCACAACTTGTGTCGCAGCTTGTTAAGGGCGCATATTACACGTGTTATTGTCGTAATATTCATGCCATGTATTATATGTAAGCTACAGTACAGTGGAGTCAGTATCTGTTAGCAACATCATCATTCTTTCGGCTACTACTGAGCATTGCTAGGGAACTCACAACATGGATTGTGATCAGAAGTCATCAAAGTTGGAATTATATTGTCGTTTAAAAGGAATACATGTACCACATTATATATTATAACAGTATATAATACAGTATGCAGACTTTCTAATGCTTAGATTGAATCTGTCTTTGCTTTCTGTTAGGCAAATTCTGAAGGAGCTGGTGCCAATGGACCTGTTCAAGCTGCAGCCAGCGGGCGAGTGGAAGAAGGTAGGTTTAGCTCGACTATCTTTTAAATAATTATGTGAACTTCGGCTCGAAGAAATGAAGTATAATGTTAGGATACAACAAGTTGGTATTGGCGTGAAGCAGTCCTGCAATAACGTGTGATCATGACATCATATATACTTAGACATGTTTTATGATGAATGAATGCGTCTTGCAGCAAATCGTGGCGTGTTACAACCGGGACGCGGGTAAATCGCCTGGCGACGCCAAGATTGCCTTCCTCAAGCTCATCTACCAGTGGCCCACTTTCGGCTCTGCCTTCTTCGAGGTCAAGGTAAGGGCTCTACAGTGGTTTTATTGCTGCTACAAGTGTCGCAAATAGGAGATTTGATTTGACTACCTTCTGCCAAGAAGTTCGTGGTGCTGCATACATTTGTGTACAGAAAGTTAAGAGATATTCTTTTTATTACGCTACCTTTTCGCCAGGTGGTACGGAATGTGGCTTGATCTTCTGATGAGTTAATATGGTAACGTTGGAAGCAAAACAGTTCGTGTGTCCTGTCTGAAGAATACATAAGCGTTGACAATTGCATGTTTTGTTTTGCTTAAGTATCTACCACGTGACTTGACATTGTGTGATGACGTCACTTTCGTTTACTATGTAGCAAACAACGGAGCCCAGTTATCCGGAGATTCTGCTGATCGCCATCAACAAACATGGCGTCAACCTGATACATTCGGGTACCAAGGTGAGTTTAACAGTGCAAGCTGCTAAGTGGGCGATAATAAGGGTATCACGTGTGATCCATGCGGGTATTTTGCGAGTTTAGCGCTGCAAGCTGCTAAGTGGGCGATAATAGAGGACCACGCATGATAAATCCGGGTACCAACTGATATACATTGACGCCTAATCAGAGTAATACGCCATATGCGTCGGATTTGTTAGACGCGTTGGGGAATCATCCCCTCTTCATTATCTGGCGCGGTGGTTATTGAGGTCATGTGATGCCTGCCTCTCTCGTTACCTTCCTCTTGCGTTCCAGGAAATCCTCGCCACTCACGCTTTCACCAAAATCTCCAACTGGAGTAGCGGCAACACCTACTTCCACATGACCATCGGCAACCTGGTCCGGGGCAGTAAACTGCTGTGTGAAACCTCGCTGGTAAGTGGCGCCGTCTGTTGTTTGATTTGATTGCTTGGTTTCATCGTCACCTGTTCATCTCGTATTGCATTAATAGGCGACTTCGCCAGTCGTTGTCTGATTATTCCGCCAGGAAGCGCCACTGCATATGCAATACATGCTGGGTATTAATTAGTTGTGTACAACGCCAAGATGGCGTCACGAGTCAAACCTGTAGATGAATAATCCTCATTTGTTGTATTCCATATAAAGGAAAAGTATTGCTGTATGCAATATAGACAACTTCATAATCTGTTGATACTATATGACCTTGCCCTTGATAAAAAAAGTATTTATGTCGGTAGCAATATGGAAGTGAGCGCCAGAAACAATGTGCAGACTTATTTTTACTGGTCATGCTTTACTCAAATATACCTGGTATTTGTAGTCCAATATGGGTAAATGGACGTCGCTATTCCCTGCTTAGACACCCGGTCTGGGCGATCTAACCCGGGCGTAATACAACCAAATCTGTCAATGTCCCTGGAGGCTTGGCCTAATTTAGCCCCCGTGTAGACAAAGTTTACTAACACAACAATAGTTTGACGTCACTGATATCTAAATATGCATTTTACCTATTCAAGGGTTACAAGATGGATGACCTCTTGACCTCTTACATCAGCCTCATGCTGACAACGATGCAGAAGCAGAGAACAGTACGCCGCAACTAATGACCGAATGGGGACCAGAAACCCGAGCAATACACGCGTGATACAGACGAGTTGTATATGTGATACATTATAATGTATTGATACTGTTGGAAGTCATGTTGTCTCGTGTTCGTTCCTATATACGCTCAATGCTTAGATGGATGGCTTTATGACTAGAACATTTGAGCTGAGGAGTTGTTAATATATTATTATTGCGTTTATCAATGCGAACATTTTGCGACATATTTTTATATTATGGCATTCTTATTCTTATGGATATCAATGTGTTAAAGATAATCGGAAACCATGATACACTATATTATAACGGCACATTCGCCCAGTTTATTTTGCTTGACACTTGCTTTGCCGAGTGACTCGTTATGTAGACTGGGAGGAAGGAAGAACGAGAGTTTAAACTCTTCATATGGCAAAGCATTAAATTGAGCAAATATTGTGATGACACCATGTGCAGAACACTTCGTTGCGAATGTAGCGCTTTTCACAAAGAACTTCTTTGGTCCCCAAGAATAAGTTTTATTGCACAGAACGTGAGCAGATACAACGGTAATTTCCTGCAACAAAATAGTTGTCATAGTAGATGAATATAGTCTGTGCTACAAATGATTGCACGCTAAAATTATGCTGATAACGATCCCCCAAAAGATAATACTGGTGATATACCCCAAGCGGCGCCGCTTCTCTAGAAGCATTACGCCCAATTTGTGTATTTGTAAAATATATTTTCTGAATAAAAACTCCTGCCATAGTCATAACTCCTGCCTGAGACGGAACATGTGGATCATTCCGTAACCACATACTCACTACCAACGGCCCTCATGTTATTTATCTTAAGGAACATCTCACATGTAAACAACAAGTGAACAGTCTGAAAACACCGACTCTCTACCTCCCTACCCTTAACCTGCTGTGCCTCAAAGGTAACCTGCTGCCCGGCTCATGACAGAAACGTCCGCTATTTTAACAGGGCTTCCACAAATGTCCACGTGCACCTCTAATTCTTCAGATGACGTGACGTCATAATCGGGTAAAGGGCTCCGGACGCCGGCCCGGACCCGGACCGGGTCTTTTCTCGCTTTGCTGTCCGAACAAATGTAACGGCACGCTTCCTTCTTTTGTACAACATATCAAGTTAATAAATTTAACATAATACACCAAACAGGGGCTTGAGTTGGTGTTGTTTCCTTGCTTTGGAGTTGACCGCTTGGACTAACTACATGAGGATTGCCATCTGTTGGGAGCATGAACGCCACAATAGCCTGATCCGGGTCTTTTATGCCAGCTGCCATGGCAGACGACCATAACATCGCCCACCATCCTCCTGAGCAATATGGGCAGAATGAATCGGAAACTGTGATGCTCTATTACAACAACAATTTCGCCCAGTGTATTTTGCTGGACACTTGCGTTGCCGAGTGACTATGTAGACCTATGTAGACTGGGAGGAAGGAAGAACGAGAGGTTAACCTCTTCATATAAGGGTTTAAATACCCCGGACTATGATGTGGATGACGTTGACGAGTCAGTAGCAAGCCTTGTAGATGGCGATGTTGACGAAATATATTTAGAGCTTAGCATTGAGTTTGTGCATGAAGAAACGAAATGAAGTAACGCGGTCTCACAATTAAGGATGTGACATGATTATCAACGGGTTTATTATACACGGAATTGACATACTTGTCATCCCCATAACGAAACTTTTTAACCATCTCTTGATGAAAGGTTGCTTCCCTAGTGTTTGGTCGGAAGGTTTAATTATACCGCTATATAAGAAGGGCGATATCGAGATGGCTAGCAACTACAGATGTGTCACACTATTGAGCTCACTGGGCAAGCTGTTTACACGAGTTATTAATAATCGTCTAGATAACTGGGGTGATGAATACGGTATCCTGTTGGAAGCGCAGGCAGGTTTCCGTAAGACATATAGTACTGTCGATCAGATATTTGTACTTCAAAGTCTCGTGTCTCCTGCTTTAGAACAGGGGCGTCGTCTATATTGCGCTTTTATCAACTTCAGAAGAGCCTTTGATGGAGTAAATAGGAAGTGTCTGTGGTTTAAGTTAATCAAAAACGGATTAAGGGGACAGCTTTTGAAGGTTATACAGAATATGTACGAACAGGTCAAGTGCAAAGTTTTACATTGTGATGGCACGACCTCCGGAAGCTTCGACTCTGCTATTGGAGTTCGGCAAGGCGAGACACTATCTCCCTTCTTGTTTTCTATGTATATAAATGACATGGAGGAATATATTAGGAGACAAGGGGTAGAAGGAATCTTCATAGGACAAACGAAGTTATTTTTATTGCTGTACGCTGGTGATGCTGTCTTAGTCTGCGAATCTGAGGAAGAGTTGCAGAAGCCATTAGATACCTTAACACGATATTGTGACGAGTGGAAATTAGTAGTTAACACTGGAAAAAGTGATGAAAAAGTGATGATTTTTCACAAAGGAGGAAGTCTACGTAAAAGCCTCAGGTTTTATCACAATGGGGAAGAAATCGTTGTATTGTCCTCCTCTGGCAAATTGTACCAAACGCAGAAAACTCCAGCTGATCAAGCTACGAAGGCTTTATTCCAGATGGAGAAATATGTCTGTAAATTTTACTCTCTCCGTCCTACCCATCGTATGGAGTTATTTGACAAATTGATAAGCCTAATATTGGATTACGGTGCAGAAGTTTGGGGTTTCCATACTGGCCAGGCAATCGAACGAATTCATACTAAATACTTGAAAAAATCTTTGAAGGTTAAAACCAGTACCCCAACCATATAGCTAGGAGTGAACTCGGCAGATTAGACATGAAAACTCAGAGGTTGATAAAAATAATCAGTTACTGGGTAAAGGTTATACATTTGATTGATTCACGGTATGTTAAGCGATTGTATAAGGTGCTGTTGGAAGATTTAGAGCTAGGACGACGTAACTGGGCGTTGCTGGTGCGTGATTCGCTAATGTCGCTGGGGATGGAGGATGTCTGGCTCTGGCAGTCCGTTGGAGATAGCAAAGCGTTCATGTACCTCTTTAAGCAGCGGGCGAAGGATTGTTATTTTCAAACGGTACAAGCCGAGCTATCGGAAACCTCTCGTGGTACGCAATATTTACAATATAGTGTTTTACCCATGCTTCCCTCATACTTTGCTAATGTGGAAAAGAACAGATTTATGTATTCCTTAATTAAGCTCCGAACCTTTAGCCACCGCCTCCGCACTGAAACTGGGAGTTGGCACAAGCCAAAGCCACTGCCCATGGAAGAGAGACTGTGTAGCGAGTGCGGTTTGTTAGATGACGAAGTCCACTTTGTTCTTGAATGTCGCTTGCACGATAATCTCAGGGAGAGCTTAATCCCACCGTATTTTTGAAGACTACCAAATAAAGATAATTTTTTAGAACTAGTTATGTCACAGAGCACAACATTACAGAACATATTGTCTCAATATGTTTATCTGGCAAGCCAGATGAGAGAACCTGAATAATGTATCAGTGTATTAATGTATGAACCCGCCACATGTCATTATGAGTATTGCATTTTTTCAACACGAGGGCCTCGGGCTCATTGTTGCTTTGAAATAAACTTTTCTTTCAAACTAATGAGGTGGACAAACTGCCACGGTCGACATACCGTTAAGGTGGAAATACTGCTACGGTCGACATACTGCTACGATCGACATAGTGCTACGGTGGCCACACTGATAACGGGGACATACTGCTAACAGGGACATACTGCTAACGGGCACATACTGCTAACAGGGACATACTGCTAACGGAGACATACTGCTAACGGGGATATACTGCTAATGGGGAAATACTGCGAACGGGACCATGCTGCTAACGGGGACATACTACTAACGGGGACATACTGCTAATGGGGACATACTGCTAACAGGGACATACTGCTAACGGGGACATACTGCTAACGGGGACATACTGCTAACGGGGACATACTGCTAACGGGGACATACTGCTAACGGGGACATACTGCTAACGGGGACATACTGCTAACGGGGACACACTGCTAACGGGGACATACTGCTAACGGGAACATACTGCTAACGGGAACATACTGCTAACGGGGACATACTGCTAACGGGGCATACTGCTAACGGGGACATACTGCTACGGTTAACATACTGCTACGGTTAACATACTTCTAACGGGGACATACTGCTAACGGGGACATACTGCTAACGGGACATACTGCTAACGGGGACATACTGCTACGGTTAACATACTGCTAACGGGACATACTGCTAACGGGGACATACTGCTACGGTTAACATACTGCTAACGGGGACATACTGCTATGGTTAGCATACTGCTATGGTTAGCATACTGCTATGGTTTGCATACTGCTATGGTTAGCATACTGCTACGTTTTACATACTGCTATGAACACTTATTTTTTAAAATGGGAATTATTACCAAGTGGGAATCACGTATGCTGGAGGTAGTCTGGTTTTCTGGTACCAGGGCCAGGCCCGCCTGTGGATGACTCAGCTGTTTAAATGCCCGAGCTGTGGCCCGGGCCGTATTAATACGCCCCGGGTCCACGGCGAGGCGGGAGAATCGACTGATCCACTTGTAGGTCTGGACCCAGGGGCGTATTAATACGGCCCGGGTCACAGGCGAGTCAGGGAGACAGATGCACTGAAGGCCCTGGACCCCGGGGCGTATTAATACGGCCCGGGCCACAGGCGAGTCCGGGAGACAGATCCACTGGATGCCCTGGACCCCGGGGCGTATTAATACGGCCCGGGCCACAGGCGAGTCAGGGAGACAGATGCACTGGATGCCCTGGACCCCGGGGCGTATTAATACGGCCCGGGCCACAGGCGAGTCAGGGAGACAGATGCACTGGAGGCCCTGGACCCTGGGGCGTATTAATACGGCCCGGGCCACAGGCGAGTCAGGGAGACAGATGCACTGGAGGCCCTGGACCCTGGGGCGTATTAATACGGCCCGGGCCACAGGCGAGTCAGGGAGACAGATCCACTGGATGCTCTGGACCCCGGGGCGTATTAATACGCCCCGTGGTCCCGGGCCACCGCGAGCTGTTGGGTTAGATTTTTGGACCCCGGACCAGGTCCGCGCGTTGGGAAGGCAAGTGTCGCTAGCCAGATACGTAACGTGGATCCCGGAGTGGTGCTTTTACGTTAAGAATTTGCATTAAAACTGATACAAATACAAATATTAAAAATGCAGTTGTCTTGCGGAATTCTAACACCGCACTTTGTTAAACTGTTTAACGTAGCCAGATAGGCGGCAGTGTTATTGCCAATATTGTTTAGTGTGTTCATTGATGAGCTCCGGCAACGTTTGAAGGTATCTGGATACTGCTGTATCAGCGATCATGATATTACGGTACGTTTGGTTATGCTGACAATATATAGCTCGCACCAACTGTGTCTGCCCATACAGTGATCGAGTTAATCCATTGATATGAAAACTAACCCATTTTAGCAGCGCCTGTAACTTAACATTTTATATCAATAATAAATTATTCAAAACAATTAGAATACCACATGTACACAAATAGTGCATGAAATAGTTCCAACTACCAGCACGTACTCATGGAAAGTTGCTCTCTTTTATAGTAGAGGGTACCCATAGAAGACGCTTTGCCTATGGAGCCTACCACGGCGAGAATAACACCGCGCCTCATCCTTGTGATTATCGTCTAAGCGTAACTTGTCCGTTTCGACGTGAGAGGGAGTTCGGGTGATATTTGTCATATGGTAACCAGATGGTAAACAGAGGGTTGAATGTCAAATTTAGTTTAATTTTAACTTTGTAACGGATAAGTCGAAAGTTGTAGGTACTAGCAATAGAGAGGGTAGAAAGGGACTGCTTGTCTACTGGTATCAGATTACGCGCGGTCAGCCCAGCCGATAGAGCACGTGCGCGCGGGCTGGGAGGTCAAGGTCCCCCGGGTTGCTTTGCAGTTGGAGAGCAGCGAATGTAGGTCACCCGGTAGGTATACACGTGCAGAGCAGGCTTCTCTTCAGCTGTAGAGGAGGGGGTAATTACCCTAGGAGGGCTCCACAGCCCCCGCCCCCAGTCAACCTTCACCCCCCCCCCCTCCCCTACACACACACGCATACACCACCCCTGCTACTAGGCTGAGGTTACCGTATCTTTCGTAGAACCCCCACATCACAAGGGGCACACTACTGGGATCCGGGATCCGTCTTATGACATAGACTGGGGAGTCGCTACCAGGGTAAACTGCGAAACGGCGTCCAACTTGAATACGGAAGTTACACCTCGGTGGCGAACTGACACATGTAATAGGCTTAGGGGGGGGGGGGGGGGGGTCAAAACAGCCCAAAGCATCATTCCACAATTTTCGAAAATATTTCCCACCTGGGTATGACCTTCATCTTTAAGTATGTTAATAACCTTGACTTATTACATGCATACTAGAAAGGTAACTGCCAAGGCCGAAGGCAAGGGTAAGAAAACATTGCAAAATATCGTTTTTTATGCACCTGATTGGTACACAATTTCTACATTTGACTGTGACCTCATTATTTATATGAAAAAGGCCCAAATACTCACATGGGCCGGTCAGAAAGTATTATTAAACTTACTGTGAAATTACTTGTCTAACTGGCTTACATTAGCTATCATAACTCATTTTCCCTAAACAAATTGACCTTCTGCAAACTATTTTAAAGTGACAAAATTTGACTTATTGACCAGTGAAACTGTCCCACAGACAGTTCCTGACGACACAGGACAGGTCGGGATGAAGCAATCCCATGCAAGCTTCTGACATAACATGACAAGTCAAACTGTGATTCAGACAGTTACTGACAAGACAGGACAGGTCGGGATGAACCCATCCCATGCCAGCTTCTGACATAACATGACAAGTCAAATTGTCATCCAGACAGTTACTGACAAGACAGGACAGGAAAGGACAAGTCAAACTGTCCCACAGACAGTTACGGACGAGACAGTACAGGTCGGAATGAACCCCTCCCACGCCAGCTTTCGACAGGACAGGACAAGTCAAACTGTGATTCAGACAGTTACTTACAGGACAGGACATGTCGGGATGAACCCATGCCAGCTTCTGACATAACATGACAAGTCGAACCGTCCTACAGACAGTTACGGACAAGACACGACAGGTCCGGATGAACCCATCCAATGCCAGCTTCTGACATAACATGACAAGTTAAACTGTAATTCAGACAGTTACTGACAGGACAGGACATGTCGAGATGAACCCATCCCATGCCAGCTTCTGACATAACATGACAAGTCGAACGGTCTTACAGACAGTTAGACAGTTACGGACGAGACAGTACAGGTCGGAATGAAACCCCCCCACGCCAGCTTTCGACAGGACAGGACAAGTCAAACTGTCCTACAGACAGTTACTGACGAGACAGGACAGGTCGGGAAGAACCCATCCCACGCCAGCTTCTGACATAACATGACAAGTCAAACTGTAATTCAGACAGTTACTGACAAGACAGGATAGGACAGGACAAGTCAAACTGTGACGCAGACAGTTACTGACAAGACAGAACAGTTCGGATGAACTCATCCCATGCCAGCTTCTGACATAACATGACAAGTCAAACTGTCATTCAGACAGTTACGGAGACGACAGGACAGGACAGGACAAGTCAAACTGTGATGCAGACAGTTACTGACAAGACAGGACAGGTCGGGATGAACCCATCCCATGTCAGCTTCTGACATAACATGACAAGTCAAACTGTCCTACAGACAGTTACTGACGAGACAGGTTGATTTGATTTGATTTGATTGGGGCTTAACGGCACTTTCAGCCTGGAAGGCTATATCGTGCCATACTGGTCAATATTAGTCAATATTAAAACCCTGAAAATCAATACATGTGATATGAATAAAACCATGAATGCAGTCTTTGTGGAATCGATTAATAGTTTAATAAAACCCTGAAGATATCAAGTAAAATGATTGAGTAGATTGTCATAAAACCATGAAAGTGAAGAATGGCGAAACGGTAAAGTCAAAAATTGTCAGAATATAAAACCATGAGTTGGTTTTTAAAACCAAGCTTTTGAGATTAATAATTACATCAAAATGCACTGTTTGGCAGCAAACGTTGAATATATGATATGCATTGGACTAGATTTATTGTAGATAAATGATCTAAAATCTTTTGCACTGTTTGGCTGTAAACGTTGACTAGATATATCATATGCACTTGACTAGATTTATTGCAGATAAATAATCTAAAATCTTTTGCTGTGGTATATTATTAAATAGTTCTTTTATAGTTTCTGCTCTGTAATATTGATCCCTTGTTTGTTGAAAGTCAACACACCTCAACAGAATGTGCTCCACAGTCAGGGGTTCCTGACAGGGAACACATTCGGGAGGTGGTTCTCCTTTGAGAAGGTAGCAATGGGTAAGGTACGTATGTCCAATTCGGAGTCTTTGAATGACAACGTCCCTCCGCCTACCGCGGATTCTTGGCCGTTTGGTACCCACAGTAGGCTGAAGCCGTTGCAATTTGTTGGAGGATTGCTCGTCCCAGGACGACTGCCAATGTTTAGTAATTTCGTTTTGGATGTACGGCTTCAAGTCCGAGTATGGAAACTGGACTGGAAGGACGTCGTCATTTAGAGCTTCTTTGGCGGCAGCGTCTGCTAGACTGTTGCCCTCTATGCCTATGTGGCTAGGGATCCAGCAGAACACTACCGCCTTTCCATTGCATATTAAATCATGACATTTTATAAGTATATCTTGTATTAAGGGATTTTCATATTTCCGATATTTTATGGCTTGTATACAGGATAATGAATCTGAGTATATGATAAAGTTGTCATGAAGTGATTGTTCTACATATTCAAGTGCCATCATTAGAGCCACCGCTTCCGCGGTGTATATCGAGCATTGGTCTGGGAGGCGGTTGCTGCACTGGTGTTCACCAGCCACAGCTGCAGCGCCCACCCTGTGGGAGTCTTTTGAGCCATCGGTATATATAGAGAAATGGTTCGGGTGTTGATTGTGAATATTATGTTTAAGTTCTATAAATTGTGATGGGTCTGTGTCAGATTTGTTGTAAGTTGTTAGTTCTAACAGAACTTTTGGAGATTCCATTTCCCATGGTGGGATTTCTGGGAGGTGCCAGGTTCGTATATCGTTGAAATTGATATTGTATCTTGTCAAAAGGTTATTGACTCGAATTCCAAAGGTGGGTATTGTCTTTGGTTTGTTTTCAAATAGTGTTGTAAACTTTGGGTGGAATACGTCTTCAAAGGTAGGATTATTGGGATTCGTTTTGAGCTTAAGTGCGTATTGTAGTGCTAATTTATCTCTACGGTAGTATAGAGATGGCTCAGCAGACTCCACGTACAGGCTTTCCGCAGGAGATGTGCGGAAAGCTCCCAGACATAAACGAAGTGCTTGGTTGTGGACAGGGTCCAGCATCTGCAAATATGATTTGCGTGCTGATCCGTAAATCATCGACCCATAATCCAGCCGTGACCGTATCAGGGCTCTGTAGATATTTAATAATGTCTCTCTTTCTGTTCCCCATTCTGTATTAGATAGCACTTTAATTATATTAAGTGCTTTGGTACATTTCTGTTTTAATTGTTTGATATGGGGTATAAAAGTCAGTTTTTTATCGAATAAAAGGCCGAGAAATTTTGTTTCTGGCACAACTGGTATTTGATCCCCATTCATTTTAAGTTCAGGTTCCGGATGGAGTTTCCGGAGTTGACAGAAGTGCATACACACTGTTTTATTTTTTGAAAATTTAAATCCGTTCTCATCGCACCATTGTTGTAACTTATTGAGGTTCATTTGTAGTTGCCTTTCTATTGTGTGCATATGTTTGGACCTGAAACAGGCCAAAAAGTCATCAACAAATAGAGAAGGATCTATGTTATTAGTGAGACATTTTATGATGCTGTTGATTTTAATACTAAAAAGGGTTACAGATAGGATACTGCCTTGGGGAACCCCCATCTCCTGATCGTATACTTCGGAAAGGGTAGTTCCGACCCTTGTCTGAAAAAGACGTCTGTTTAGGAATTCTTGAATAAAATTTGGCATATGACCTCTGAGTCCCATATCATGGAGGTCTTTTAAAATACCATATTTCCATGTGGTGTCATATGCCTTTTCAAGGTCAAAGAATACTGCCACCACGTGTTCTTTTTTGATGAATGCCTCGCGTATATAGGTCTCCAATCGTATTAAATTATCGGTGGTATTTCTGTTTTGTCGAAAGCCACTCTGGAACTTAGTGATGATATTATTTGTTTCCAGAAAATATGTAAGGCGGTTATTTATCATCTTTTCTAGTGTTTTACATATACAACTTGTAAGAGCTATTGGTCGGTAGGAGGAAGGATTGGTGTGATCCTTCCCAGGCTTAGGGATAGGAATGACTATCGCCTTTTTTCCACGATGGGGGTATTTGCCCGGTTTGCCAAATGAAGTTGAATATGTCGAGAAGAAGTTCCAAGGATGTATCGGGTAGTTGTTTCAGGAATTGGTATGGGATATTGTCTGGCCCTGGTGAAATGTTGTTAGTTTTCCTCAGGGCAGACTGGAGTTCCTCCATGGAGAAGAGGTTATTGTAATATTCATCATTTTTGGATTTGAAATTGAGTTTTTTCCTCTCACTAACCGCCTTGTATCTTTGAAATTTAGCCGTGTAATTTTTGGAGGAAGAATTTGTTGCAAAGGCTTTCGACAAGGTATTGGCTATTTGCACTGGTTCGGTGAGGGTTGTGTTTTCATGGATCAGGTGGTTTATGCTGTTATTTGCTTTTTTCCCACTGATCTTCTGTATGGCTCGCCACGTTTTCTTAGTTGTTGTTTTATTTCCAAGTTTGGAGACATAGTTTCTCCAGGATTCCCTTTTTGTTGTTCGTATTGTGCGGCGGGTCTGTGCTCGCACTTGTTTATATTTGAGGATATTTCCTGGAGTAGGATGTATTTGGAGTTCTCGCTGAGCCTGTTTTCGTTGTTGTACGGCCTCACGGCATTCATCGTTAAACCATGGCTTCTTTTGTATTTTGAGATTGGTCGAGGTTTTGGGAATGGTGTCTTCAGCTATTTTATGAAGTATTTCGCTGAAGAGGGCTATTGGGTCTGGTATACCTTGGAAGTTGGCTGTTGTGAGTTTTTCAAAGCACATTTTTTTAAAAGCAGTCCAGTCAGCCTTATTTAGCTTCCAGTGAGCAATATTTTCATCTGGAGCGGGAAATTGGCTAGTAAGAAGGATAGGGAAGTGGTCACTGCCGTGAAGATCATCTTCCACTTTCCAGTTGAAATCAAGGCATAGACTGGGATGGGCTATAGTTAGGTCTATAGCCGTTTTGGCACCATTCCCAGGGTGTATATAAGTTATTGAGCCATCGTTGAGCAGAACGGTATTATTTTTTAAGATAAAGTTCTCTAGCAGGCGGCCCTTGGGTTGTATGTCTTTACAACCCCATATCGTATGATGGGCATTGAAATCTCCAAGAAGTATTTACGGCGCAGGAAGTTGTTTTATTATATTTTCTAGTTCTAGTCGTGTTGGACGTAAATTAGGTGGAATATAGATAGAGCACAGGGTTATGGTTTTGTGTAATGTTATTCGTATGGCCATAGCATGTAGGTTGGTCTGCAAGGGTATTTGGCTGTGTGGAGTTTTCTCCTTTATAAGGATACTAACTCCGCCTGTGATTTTATCTCCCGTATTAAGTCCTAGATTATCATATGATGTATATCCACTAATTGTTATATCGCCTTGGTTTTTGATGAATGTTTCTTGGAGACAAAACGCTATGGGGTTGTGGTCCTGCTTTAGCAAGAGGATTTCATCACGATTGGCTCTCATACCTCGACAATTCCATTGTATAATGGAAGCCATGGTTTATGATATGGGTGGCGTATCTGCCTTGTGTTTTCTTTTGTCCCTTCCCCTTTCTTGTGGGTCTGTCTCCATTTCCTCATCGTCCTCCTCCTCTAGTTGCGAGTATTTGTTATGTACTTTGATGGGATCCGTTGATCCCTTGGGTGGTCGGTTTAGTTTTGCTGGTTTCGATTTGTTCAGTTTGTGGGTGGTGGGTTTTGGAGTGGATTTTGTAGGAGGTTTCTTTGCAGGTGTCTTTGTTTGAATTTCTATCATGGGCTCTGTCTGGCTGGATGTTCCTGTCTCCTCTGGGGTTTCTGTTGTAATTGTGAATTCTGCATCTGGTGGCCAAGAATAAACAGTGTTTATCCCTATGGAAACCATGTTTGGTTTTGGTGTTGTTTCATTGGATTTGGTTTGGGTCGAGCCCGTCACTTCAGCGAATGTTTTGTTTCCAGTTACATTTGTAGTTTTACTTTCTATTATTTTTCTCGCTTCGGGATAGGATATGGAGTTTTTAGTTTTTATTGTCTGTACCTCTTTTTCTTTTTGCCACATTGGACACTGTTTTGAGTATGCGTAGTGACTGCCTTTGCAGTTTACGCAGTGACTCGGTTTGCTGCAGGAGGTGTCTTCATGGCCCTCGTCGCCACAGCGAGCACAGGTGACTTGCCTCCTGCAGTTGTTCTTTCCGAGGCCGAAGCGTTGGCATTGGAAACAGCGTAGTGGGTTTGGTATATAGATGTCGACTGGTACACGAAGGTATCCAGCTTTTATTGTTGTAGGAGGGATGTGGGATGCAAATGTGAGAATTATAGTATTTGTTGGAATTCTTTCTCCATTTTTCGTGATTGATATCCGTTTGGCCTCCATGACATTCTGTGAGGCCAACTCGGTAACTATCTCTGTGTCAGAACACATTTGTAGGTCTCTGCACCGGATGACACCTCGGCTATTGTTGAGGGTACGGTGAGGAGTTATTGTAACTGGGATATGGAGGAGGGTCGTGGCTCGGAGGAGGTTGTCAGCATGACTCTTCCGTGTGACCTCGATGAGGAGGTCACCGGAGCGGAGTCGTTTGACATCTTTTGGTTCTCCGGCCAGACTTTGGATGGCCTTATCCAGTGCAAATGGTGACAATTTCGAAAGAGGTAAATCTGGATTTGTGGCGTGTGCCATCAAAAATCTTGAAAAATTGTCGTTTTGTTGATTTGGTTCATGTGTAGGAAAGCTTGTTCGAAGTTTCTTATTGGATCGTTCTTCTCGTGCTTTTGTTTCTGCAGGTGTGGGGTTTTTTTCTTGGGCACTCATGTTGGGTTTAAATATTTCACCGTCCGTGGTCCCCACCCACCTCGGAGCCCTCTCGGGACACTGATTCGGTGCGGTACTCCAGCACCCAGTGCCAAGGATACACAGACGGTATACTCGCATAACAAATACTTATTCTTCTGTTGGAAAAACAAGAGGTATTTGCCACTTGATTAGTCCAAGCCACCGTCCTAACAGGATCTTGTTCAGAGCAACTGAAATATGAGGTGTCTCAAAAGACTCATTGCATACGGTTGTATGAATAATAGGGTGAGAATGTTTTTGATATGATGTTGTTGAACAAGAATCCTTGGACTTGTCGTGACCTCCCGTCTAGGAGAAATAAGGGTCAAACTGGTATCTTGCAGAAACAGTGTTTCCACTCAACCAGCAGAGTCCCGTCTTCCTCCGACACGGGTTGCGAACCACGGCATACGGTTCGCCTCCATTTAGTCGCCTCTTACGACATGCAGATGTTAAACATGGAGGTGCATCGGGCCTATTCTACTTTCCCCCGAACCCGCAGGGGGCCTGACGAGACAGGACAGGACGGGATGAACCAATCACATGCCAGCTTCTGACATGACATGACAAGTCAAACTGTCATTCAGACAGTTACTGACAAGACATAACAGGTCGGGATGAACCCTTCCAAAGCCAGTTTCTGACATGACATGACAAGTCAAGCTGTCATTCAAACAGTTACTTGCTTTAGCTACCACAACGCATTTTCCAGGAGCAAAATTGACTTTCTCTGGACTATTTTTAGTGACGAAGTTTGATTATTTGACTTCATCTTTCGTCAAACCTCATATTTTCCGAATAAAAACATGCAAAGACAGTGTTCTATCCAGAACATGCAAAGATAACTGTGTTACCCTCAAAATTACGGGTCTTTTATTCCCTAAGATCAACAACACATATTTTCAGTCATTTGGAGTGTCACACGGCTTAAATGTAACATGGGCAAAATCGAAAATTTACATAACATATAGGTTCCCTGTAAATAGCCGCAGCGCCCTTAATATTGCTGGTAGAGACTTCATGTTACTTGTACCACTCTTGTCATGTACTGGCCTTATACCATGTTTATAATAGTATTGCTCATTGTCATTTATCGCTTAATATGTACAGTCGGCAATAAATGTTCGTAGAAAAAGACATATGTTCCCCTTT
Organism: Arenicola marina; assembly: GCA_964019135.1. Taxonomy (NCBI): domain Eukaryota; kingdom Metazoa; phylum Annelida; class Polychaeta; family Arenicolidae; genus Arenicola; species Arenicola marina. The sequence continues at coordinate 32,673,369 of OZ025254.1, read as the reverse complement.
CAGAGGGGTCAAATACGTTCAAATGAGCCAAACAATATCCGGAAAGACATCAAATAGGCAAGGAGGTAATGTCTACTACAATAATGGACGGACATATTGCAACAATATCTTTAGTATAGCTATGAATAGCAAAGACTCCACTTTCCCGCCCAAAATCAAGGTTTAGGCGGGAAAATGGGTATTCTTGATTTTAAGTCTTTTCTCCGCATTTTTACCCTATAGGCAGTTACATAGTACGTCTCTTGAGCTTTGTCTTCATCAATATAATATATATCAATATAATACTCAGACGAGCATTATTTCCTATCAAACGGATCGAAAACATGTTTGGTGGAAAACAATTTTGGTCCATTTTTCATGTCCCAAGGTCAAATCATCTCCGATTTCAATCGATATTGTTCTGATCGATATTGATTCATGCACGGAAATCAATTGGGCATAATTCTCAATCAAACCCTCTCCCAAACGAGGCTCTTATAGTGGCGAACTGACACATTTAATACGCTAGGGGGGGTCAAAATCGTCCAAAGCATCAAACAATACTTACGTAGCATAGGGGTCCCCTTTAAATAGCCACAACGCCCTTAATATATTTGATAGATACTTCATGTTTCGTATATCACTCGTGCCATGATCTGGCCCTATCAATTGTTTGGGACACTTTTCATGATTGTCATTTATCACTCATGTAAAGAAATCAATAAATGTTCGCCGAAAAAGACATATTTTTCACTTTCCGATAGGTCAGTTACGTCCAAATGGGTCGTAAAACATGCGGGAAAGGCGTTAAATATGCAAGAAGGTTATTTCCACTACAATAATCGACAAAAACATTTACAAAATTATCTTTAATATAGCCATAAAGAACCAATAAGTTACTTTCGCGCCCAAAATCAAGGTTTGGGCGGGAAAATGAAAATTCTTGACTTTAAGTCTCTTCCTCGTACTGTTGGGTTGTACCTTATTGGCAGTTAGATAGTACGTCTCTTGAGGTTTCTTTTAATGCATATATAAGACTCAGACGATCATTATTTCCTATCGATCGGATCGAAAATATGTGACTGATTTCATAATTTTTGTCCATTTTTCATGTCCCAATGTCAAATCATGTCCGATTTCAATCGATATTGTTCTGATCGATATTGATTCATGCACGGAAATCAATTGGGCATAATTCTCAATCAAACCCTGTCCCAAACGAGGCTTTTATAATGGCGAACTGACACATTTAATAGCCTAGGGAGGGTCAACATTGCCGAAAGTATCACGGCGCGGCGCGGGTGGTGGTGCTTAACTAACGGGCTGATAGCGACAGACCACCTGCGGAGAGGTGGAGTGGCTTGGACTGGATACATTGTGGCTTGGGATCAGACAAGTTTCTTAACTGTAAGCAGCGTACAACTCGAGATCCTTATGAATGTCTCCTTGTTCTGTAGCATAACCAGCGAGGTTATTAACGTGCAATGCATGTTATTTCGTTATTAGAGTGTTATTGCCCTACGTATCAGAGCCACTGATACTCATCTCGATCCGTTGTCGGGGATACGTTTACGTTTCGGTGATTCACTCTCGCGCCTCGCATAAATAGAGATATCGCAGAAATATAGATATTGCAGTCGGTGTCCAATTGACAGCCGTAAGAGTGAACGCGAAGGCGTGTTTTTCACAATTCAAAAATGCGGTCACAATAGAAACCGAATAGCACATAATTTCGAATAAAGAGACAGCTTTATTTAAATTTTGCATGTCTAATTCACTGATGGATTAGCACAGATAGCGAACTATTCACTTCCAGAGAAACACGACATTCATTTACATGTAATACTGCAAAATGAGAACTTACGTTGTGACCACCAATCGTAACCTGGCCGGGCCAATAATATTGCTAAATGTAGTGGTGAACTACTGGTACACATGAATAAATGATTGTATGTTACATGATAAGACATGTGTGTGTGATCAAGAGTTGTGATAGAACGCTATCTGAGGCAGCGTGGACGCCTCCCCCCGCCCCCCGGTCGCAAGTTCTGACGCCCCGCTACCCCTTTTCAAATTCCTGGATGCGTCTATATGCTGGCGGGCAATATGGCAAGTAGATTAATGTGCGGTTTGTAAAAAACTTTATTGGGCAGGATGTATCTTAAAAGGTTCATCAGGCCATAATGAAATTGGTGGACAGTGGTTTGGGCCGGAACTCAAACAGAATAGGATCACATTTGTATTATTGCAGATTTTTTACTTTGCGTCCCCGGTACCACATATAAATAGGGCTAAATATAGTACAAAAGTGTTCTTATTCTTCAGTTTTTGCTATGGCCGAAACTCCTCACGTTTGTCTAATTGGTACGTCGCAAATTGATGCATTGTTTTTGGTACTAATCGAATTATCCGTTATCGAGTGCAAATGAAATGTACTTTGACATTCAACCCTTTGGTTTCCATTTGGCTACCATACGAAAAACATCACCCCACCTCCCTGGCACGTCGAAACTGACAAAGTTATGCTATGACGATGATCACAAGGATGACGCCTGTGTTATTCTCGCCGTGGTAGGCTCCATAGGCGAAGTGTATAACACGGCCAAAAACTGGTCTCCTATGGGTCCTATAAAAGAGAGTAACATGCTATTCAGTTTCGGTCTCTATTTCTAGTTTCTACATCCCTACCATGCACATTAGTTTCATAGCAAACAACTCAATCATCCCATCACCCCAGCTTGACCCCCCCCCCCGCCTTCCCCACAGACAACAGTACACTCGCACCGCGACAGTCGGTACCGCACGCGAACGCCCCAACGCCTCGCTGTTTTGATAAGCAGATTAATGAGTCGTCGCGCTTTGTCAAGATATGGCATGCGGTGGTTTCGGGGCCCTGACAGGTCACCGGGGGACAGAGGTCGACCAGCTGTTCTTAATAGTTAATAGCTCTCGTAGAGTCCCATGTTAAAGTTGAGCATTTTTTGCAGAAAAACTACTTAGGCGATTTGCACAATTCCAAGACGTTATACAAGTTACCTACGGGGTCAATACCTGACATAATATACAGCGTCATTAAATGAAAATTGTGAACGTTATGGCGACTTTCCCGATTTTTGGTCCTATCTACCAATGGTTAAAGAACAAACCAAAAAATCCTTGTGACCTTGACCCTTGACGTACATACCCCGCTAACGAACATGACCGAGCCATGTCGAATACCTATCGATGGGTAAAGTTACAGAACGAAATGTTGCGTTTTGCGACCTACAGAGCGCGCGCACACACACACACACACACACACAGATATACCAAAGTAGTGATAGATGCCGTAAAATCGAAGATGTTGGGCGATTGCGATAAGGAGTGGTAATTAACCCCCTAAGCACAAGATCACCGCTGTCAAACAGTGATCAATGGCCCTCAAGAACAGAGATAAATGAACATGCTACTCGACATCCAACGCGGGTGCACCGTCAACACAACCTCGCCCATGCATACTTGTTCAACGCTATTTCTAGACAATCACATATCTGCTTGACTTACCCACCAGACCTGGATATTGATACATGAGGACCGTAGAACGATGCTGAGTGTCTCCCAAGAGGTGGTGACAATGGCGAGCGGCGCCATAGAGAGAGACCTCAACTCGATTGGATGGGCCTTCAGAGCCGGGTGTGTATGCCCCGCCTCCCTACTCACTTCCCCAATGTTAACAGTAACAACCCACAGGGGTCACCCTGATGTGACCTCTGCCAGAGCAAGGTGCGTGGTACGTGGCATGTGGCACGTGGTACAAATCAGAACCTGAGCCTGCACCAACAGACGCAGGTAACATGGGGGACTGGGGCGCGCGGGGATTGGATGAAAGTAGCCCCAGATGTCAATTTCTCGGTGTGGACCCACGACCTGTTGATCCTCAGCTCATCCAGGCTGTCTGAGCCAGGAAGCACCCCCATCCCTGAGGCAGATCTAGGGGGGGGGGGGCGACCCGGCCCTCCCTTTTAGGGCCGAAATTTATATAATTCATACCTTTTAACATATGAAAACCAAAACCGGCCCCCCTAACCAGCATATCTGAATCGACCAGACCCTGCATCACCCCCACTTTCACGCACTTCGCCAGTCACACACATACCCTGCACGGCAAAGTAACATATTTGTGCACTTCGGTAACATGGAATCACACCTTACTTCAAAGTAAATAAGCATAAGGTACTGTTTCTTCACGTTTCTTTAATTAAAAGTAGATCTGGATCTGGACGGGGGGAACACAGAGGGTACGTGCCCCCTCCCCCCTTTCTGAAGAAGTGGACACAAGGGGCACAGTCACAAATTCTCTGTACCTCACCAGCACACCCCCCACTCCCGGTCGCTCACTGGAGCCGCGCCTGGATAATACTTCAACAAGCAAAGCTTGAGAAGGAAGACGGAAATTGGGGTTATGGGACCAATTCGACTATGTTAAGGCCCATTTCATGACGTTGGCATGGCACGCCGTCAGTCATTTGACGTATCGAGACTTTATCATGGGCTTGGCCGTGTTAAAGTGCGATTATTTGCCAGCGTCGAAACTACTGGTTCGATTTCGATGGCATTTGGCATACATGATGTCAGTAACATGGGTACATATTCCACCACATATGAGTCATCTACCTGCATTTATGTAGTCACAGCGCTTTCGTCAATGTCAAAATTGATCATCAAATAACTCGAAAACTATAAATGTGAGGTAAAATCTGAGGGCGCATTACTTTTGTGCCTGTCTCTGAAGAACACTCTGAAACAAACCGCGAAACTCTAGACCAAATATTAACGAAGTTACTCGACCTTGATGTGACCTTGACCTTGGAATCGCGACCTTGATCAATATAGTACTTTACGCCCAAATACTAATGTCATGTTTCACGCAAGGTGTCGTTTGTCTGACATGTCCCCTTCATGGAGCAATTGAAGAGGCCATTTTCCCGCCAAAATGCTCCCGTAGGGTCCCATGTTAAACTTTAGGAAATTTTAGCGGGACAACTATCTGGGCGATTTGCCCAAATGAAAGACGATATAGAAGGTACTAATGGGCCCAAAACGTGAAATAATTTGCAGCGTGATTAAATGGAAACTACGAACGTTATAGCGATTTCCCCGTTGTTTGGTCCTATCTTTCAATGGTTAAGCGAATTTCGAAAAATTTCTGTGACCTGGATCTTTGACCCACATGACCCATCTACGAACTTAGCCTGACGATTGCCAAGAGACAGACACACAGACAGACACAGACAGATACACCCACACACAGACCGGCACACAGGCCGCGACAGCCGGACAGCCACACAGACAGCGACAGCCGGACAGCCACACAGAGAGCGACAGCCGGACAGCCACACAGGCAGCGACAGCCGGACAGCCACACAGACAGCGACAGCCGGACAGCCACACAGAGAGCGACAGCCGGACAGCCACACAGACAGCGACAGTCGGACAGCCACACAGACAGCGACAGCCGGACAGCCACACAGACAGCGACAGCCGGACAGCCACACAGAGAGCGACAGCCGGACAGCCACACAGGCAGCGACAGCCGGACAGCCACACAGACAGCGACAGCCGGACAGCCACACAGACAGCGACAGCCGGACAGCCACACAGACAGCGACAGCCGGACAGCCACACAGACAGCGACAGCCGGACAGCCACACAGACAGCGACAGCCGGACAGCCACACAGACAGCGACAGCCGGACAGCCACACAGACAGCGACAGCCGGGCAGCCACACAGACAGCGACAGTCGGACAGCCACACAGACAGCGACAGCCGGACAGCCACACAGACAGCGACAGACAGAGAGACAGCCATACAGGCAGACAGACAACACACACAGACAGGTACACCCACACACAGACCGACACACAGACAGCGGCAGCCGGACAGCCATACAGACAGCGACAGCCGGACAGCCACACAGACAGCGACAGCCGGACAGCCACACAGATAGCGACAGCCTAACAGCCACACAGGCCGCGACAGCCGGACAGCCACACAGACAGCGACAGCCGGACAGCCACACAGAGAGCGACAGCCGGACAGCCACACAGGCAGCGACAGCCGGACAGCCACACAGACAGCGACAGCCGGACAGCCACACAGACAGCGACAGCCGGACAGCCACACAGACAGCGACAGCCGGACAGCCACACAGACAGCGACAGCCGGACAGCCACACAGACAGCGACAGCCGGACAGCCACACAGACAGCGACAGCCGGACAGCCACACAGACAGCGACAGCCGGGCAGCCACACAGACAGCGACAGTCGGACAGCCACACAGACAGCGACAGCCGGACAGCCACACAGACAGCGACAGACAGAGAGACAGCCATACAGGCAGACAGACAACACACACAGACAGGTACACCCACACACAGACCGACACACAGACAGCGGCAGCCGGACAGCCATACAGACAGCGACAGCCGGACAGCCACACAGACAGCGACAGCCGGACAGCCACACAGAGAGCGACAGCCGGACAGCCACACAGACAGCGACAGCCGGACAGCCACACAGAGAGCGACAGCCGGACAGCCACACAGGCAGCGACAGCCGGACAGCCACACAGACAGCGACAGCCGGACAGCCACACAGACAGCGACAGCCGGACAGCCACACAGTCAGCGACAGCCGGACAGCCACACAGACAGCGACAGCCGGGCAGCCACACAGACAGCGACAGTCGGACAGCCACACAGACAGCGACAGCCGGACAGCCACACAGACAGCGACAGACAGAGAGACAGCCATACAGGCAGACAGACAACACACACAGACAGGTACACCCACGCACAGACCGACACACAGACAGCGGCTGCCGGACAGCCATACAGACAGCGACAGCCGGACAGCCACACAGACAGCGACAGCCGGACAGCCACACAGACAGCGATAGCCGGACAGCCACACAGACAGCGACAGCTCGACAGCCACACAGACAGCGACAGTCGGACAGCCACACAGACAGCGACAGTCGGACAGCCACACGGACAGCGACAGCCGGACAGCCACACAGACCGACAGCCGGACAGCCACACAGACAGCGACAGCCGGACAGCCACACAGACAGCGACAGACAGAGAGACAGCCATACAGGCAGACAGACAACACACACAGACAGGTACACCCACACACAGACCGACACACAGACAGCGTCAGCCGGACAGCCACACAGACAGCGACAGCCGGACAGCCACACAGACAGCGACAGCCGGACAGCCACACAGACAGCGACAGCCGGACAGCCACACAGACAGCGACAGTCGGACAGCCACACAGACAGCGACAGCCGGACAGCCACACAGACAGCGACAGCCGAACAGCCACACAGGCAACGACAGCCGGACAGCCACACAGAGAGCGACAGCCGGACAGCCACACAGACCGACACACAGACAGATATACATATGAGAAGGAAGGAAGAAAATTGTAGTTATGAGACCAATTCGATTATGTTAAGACCCATTTCATGACGTTGGCATGGCACGCCGTCAGTCGTTTGGCGTATCGAGGCTTTATAATGGGCTTCGCCATGTTAAAGTGTGATTATTTGCCAGCGTCGAAACTACTGGTTGGATTTCGATGGCATTGGGCATACATGATGTCAGTAATATGGGTACATATTCCGCCTCGTATGAGTCACCTACCTGCATTTATGTAGTCACAGCGATTTTTTGGCACTTTCGGCAATGTCAAAATTGATAATCTAATAACTCGAAAACTATAATGTGAGATGAAATCGGAGGGCACATAACGTATGCGCATCTCTCTGAAGAATACTCTAAAACAAACCGCGAATCTTTAGACCAAATATTAACGAAGTTACGCGGGAAAACATGTTTCGTAACCTTGACCTTGACCTTGGAAGCGTGACCTTGCTCAAGAAAGTACTTTGCGCTCAAATACTAATGTCATGTCTCACGCAATGTGTCGTATGTCTGACATATACCCTTCATGAAAAAATTGAGGAGGCCCTGTTCCCGCCAAAATGCTCTCGTAGGGTCCCATGTTAAACTTTGGGAATTTTTAGCGGGAAAACTATTTGGGTGATTTGCACACATGAAAGACAATATAGAAGGCACTAAAGGGCTCAATACGTGAAAGAAATTGCAGCGTGATTAAATGGAAACTGCGAACGTTATAGCGATTTTCCCGTTTTTTGGTCCTATCTACCAATGGTTAAGGAACAAACAAATAATTCCTGTGACCTTGACCTGTGACGTACATACTCCGCTAACGAACTTGACCGATATATGTCGAATACCTATCGATGGGTAAAGTTACAGAACGAAATGTTGCGTTTTGCGACCTACAGAGCGCGCACAGACAAACAAACAGACAGAAGAACGGAACACACCGACATAAGACGAAAATTTAAAATTTTCGTCTTAACAAGCAGACCATTTCCTCCCTCTTTCTATCGCTAGTACCTACAACTTTCGATTTGTCCGTTATCTTGTTAAAATTAAATTAAATTTAACATTAAAACCTCTGGTTACCATCTGGTTACCATATCACCCCACCTCCCTGGCACGCCGGAGCTGACAAATGATGTTTTGATGATAATCACAAGGATGACGTCTGTGTTATTCTCCCTGTGGTAGGCTTCATAGGCGAAGTGTATAACACGGCCAGAAACTGGTCTTCTAGGGGTACACTCTGCTATAACAGAGAGCAACTTTCCATGAGTACGTGCTGGTAGTTAAACTTGCACTATTTGTGTACAGATTGTATGAATTTTGATGAGTTTATTATGGAAATTAAATGTTAAGTTAAGAGCGCTGCTAAAATGGATTAGTTTTAATATCAATGAATTAACTCCATCACTGTATGGGTACACGCTGTTGGTGTGAGGAGTTATAGCATATGTATAACCCAACGTACCGTAATATAATGATCGATGATACAGCCGCATCGCGATACCTTCAAACCTTGCCAAAGCTCATCAATTTAACACCGTACACAATATAGGCAGTAACAATGCCACCTATCTGGCTACGTTTAAAATTTGGGAAAAGTGAGGTGTTAGAATTCCGCAATATGACTGCATTTTTAATAATTGTATTTGAAGTTTTAATGAAAACATGTACCGTAAAAGCACCATCTCGGGACCCACGTTACGTATCTAGCGACACTTGCTTTTCCAACGCGCGGACCTGGCCCGGGGTTCAGAAATAGATCCAACCCAACCCAGCTCGTGGTGGCCCGGGACCACGGGCCGTATTAATACGCCCCGGGGTCCAGGGCATCCAGTGGATCTGTCTCCCTGACTCGCCTGTGGCCCGGGCCGTATTAATACGCCCCGGGGTCCAGACCTACAAGTGGATCAGTCCTCCCGCCTCGCCGTGGACCCGGGGCGTATTAATACGGCCCGGGCCACAGCTCGGGCATTTAAACAGCTGAGTCATCCACAGGCGGGCCTGGCCCGGGTCCCAGAAAACCAGACTACCTCCAGCATACGTGATTCCCACTTGGTAATAATTTCCATTTTAAAAAATTGAGATTTAAATAATGGTGGATATACTGCCATGGTAGATATGGCCACAACGGACATACTGCTACATGGGATCTATTGCTACGACCGGCATTGCTGCATATTGAACATATTGCAACGACGAAGCTAATGGCTACCACCCTTTGTGCCCTTCCTACACATGACTTCAACGTCCAGCGGTGACAGAGTGGTTTTCTTATTCCGCCGCACAACGTGGGCCGATTGTTTTGTACCTTTTGCACGTTTTTCTACCAAGGTCAGGTCCCAACGAGCGCCCTATCAACCGGGAAGTAAGACGACGTACCTGACTCCATATACACGTCTAACTTAGGACGTGGCGACTGCTGCAGACGATGTTACACAACCGGGATTCCTTCAACCATATATTTCCATGTGGCCAGACGTTACTCAAGTCGCAATAAGTTGATACAGAGCTTTGGAAACGTGGGTTGGAGGTCCGAGTGAAATGAGGTCTCCGCACAGATGTACGACCATGGAGAGGGTCCTGGGTGGGGGGGGGGGAGACACTGAGGGGGTGGGGCTGGGGGGAGGGCCTCGGGGAGGGGGGGGTAGGGTATCATACAATACGAAAGTTTCTCTAACATGGAGAGCCCTCAAAACGGGTCTCAATGTCCGTGTATGTGTGTGTGTGGTAGGGGGGGGGGGTTATTTGACGCTGTTGTTAATGGATGTGGTGGTATATTGGTGTTCTTGTTGTATCATGCTGTAAACAAACAACAGTTTCGTTGTGCCATGTTATGTTATGCCATGAAATCGCTGATCCTGTACACGTTCATTGCTATTCCCAGGGTTACAGATACTAAGCAAGAAATATATTAAAAGATCGTTCAACCCGTTTGGTCGACGTATAGCATTTTCTAGTGGTTTGTTATAGTACCTAGAATCATTTCTCGGCGAAAGTAACATTTCATTGCAGGCGTGATCATTGGTAAATTAGGTATATTTACAATTACAGGTGGGTTGGGTCAACTAGTGTATACTGATCCCTTACAGCCAGATTCATCATATCCCCAGGGGTGGGAGGGGGTCTAAATTAGTGGTGCCCTATCATAGTTCCAATTTTTGTTTGTTTTGCACATGTTTCCCCAAAGTGTAATACCCCTCTTCCCCTGCCCCCCCCCCCCCCCCCGGCCCTTTTACGTCAGTGGCCTCCGATGAGTGGCGCATGAAGCACTTTAAACTTCCTAGTTGGAGTCGAGTTTGTTCTTCACGCCTGAGTGATGATGTACCAGGAAAAATGCCCATCTGTACAGCCAGCGAGCTACAACCGTCGGGCCGCAGTCCTCTAGCCCTGATGCATGGCCCTCACGACCTCAACCCTAACGGGGGTGTAAGGGCCATGCCATACACACGGTCAAAAAAGTAGCATTGCATCATCCAGCTCGCTTCGATGAATGATTGTCGATTATGACGATGAACCTACCTCTCCTAATCGCCTCGACCTTCTTCTTTAGACATTACTTGGACCATAGGATGCATTCATTTTAAAGTTTGCTCTCTACTTCTTGCACATCAATGATATTTTCGTCGGTCGTTAACGGTTTCCCTCCGTGCCGCTTCAAAGTTTTCTAGGCGGTTGCCGCGGCTCGTTTGTTGACATCAGGTAATACACCCGACAGCTTCCGTATGGCGGCGCCACTAATTCTCGTTGTGTGTCTATAGTCGTACTTGCGTTTTTGACGCAACTAGCGGCGCCGCCATGCGGATGATGTCTGTTTTATTGCCTGGTCAAATTTGAAGCGTCAGAGAGGAAAGCCGTTAACAACCGATGAAAATATCATTCATGTGCAAGTATTAGAGAGCGAACTTTAACATGAATGCATCCTAGGGTCCAAGTAATGTGTAAAGAAGAGGGTCGCGGGGAGTTAAAGAGGTAGGCTCGTTGTCATAATCGACAATCATTCATCGAAGTGAGCTTGGTTATGCATTACTACTTTTTGCTTGACCCTTCTGCCTATCAGCTTGTTGTCAGAAGGGTCAAGTTCACTGGGCTAGCAGTCCTCATGCTCAGACGCCTCACAAACACGGTACTAGACACAGAGAGTGGAGGGTATCAATGGATCTCTGTCACAGGGTTTAAGGTAAGCTACTATACGCAACCTCAATATGGTCTCAGATCGCGTATTGTACTGTCAGTTGGTAGATACATGTTATCAGATCTTATATGTTGCGATATGTAACTTACCATGTTTTAGCAATCTTCCGATTCACGGATCGCCCATACGCATGCGCGCTGGCACATGCGTATCATCCAGATGGGTTTAGCTCAACGCAAATCGGAAACTGATGGGAGATAAATTCCACTTCAAAGATTTTAACATAATGCTATACATGTACATAGTCTTTAGCCACTTGCAGAAAAACCGATGCTCTATACATTGGATCAAGCCAAGCGAATATTTCAACATATCTGCAAATATTTATATATATGTGCAAAATGATTAAAAGATATATTTAAATGATTTAAAGATATCTTTAGATCATTTAATGACATCTTTAATTCATTTAAAGATATCTCTAAATTGCTATGATTATGCTTATTATTTGCACGTATCTCTAAATTAATTAAATATAACAGTAATGCAGTTTAGATATCAGTAATTTATGTGCAAATCATGCCGATTTGGACATTATGTAAACTTGACTTACCATTATCTCCAATTCATTTAGAGATATCTTCAACTGAATTACTGTTATCTTTAATTGATTTAGAGATATCTAAACCGCAATAATAAACACAGGGTGTTAAATACCCAAACCGGGAAAAATACATTCAAAACAAGTTCAAATAATTTACTACCGATAGAGAAACTATTACCCAGTCAAGGTGGGGGGTTTGAGGTGGGAAATTGGGCTAGGGAGTCATGGTTGGGTTCTATGTGAGGGTTCGATGTAGGGGTTCGAAGTGGGGAGTCAAGGTGGGGTAGTCAAGGTTGGGTTATAGGTGGGGAGTCGTGGTTGTGAGTCTAGGTGGGCTTTCGATGTGGGGGCTCTTGGTGGCGAATATAGGTGGGGTGCGGAGGTCGACGTGGGAAACTGGGGAGGGGGGAGTCGAAGTGATATGATCGAAGAGTCGCGGTATGGGGTTAAGGTGGGAATTAAGGTGAAATACTAATTTTATGATTTTGGCATTTAAAACTGCTTTAAATGATTTTAACCGGGTTCGAATATTTAGTTCCCGGTTTGAGGATTTTGTAGCTGCTTTGAATAATGTTGTACACATGCGCACCTATTATGCACTGCCTCACCCGACTTATAGGGTGCATTTTCAGCTATCCCATGATTGCTTTCCTCAAGCAAACTACACCTAACCAAGTGCTTTTCCAGTTTCTTGACAAACCTACGAACACTCGTGATTTGCCTGATGCTGTCCTCGACGCCTGATACTGTGTATCTTTGTACATACGCATATGTGCGCACATACGGGCTCTGTTCACTACACGCGCCCGATTTATGCTTCCTGTAAAATCATAAGACAAATATCAAGATTCTCATATCTCCGATATCTTCGTTAATATTGGAGTAATCACCGAGATATTTTCTGACTGGCGGCACTGAACTAAGACCCAACCGATTTAGACTTATTTTCCTCTCTTTACTGATTATTTGTTTCTGTGTTATCCAAATGAATATTCCATATGGTGAAGCTGTACGCCATGTCTAAGCTGTGTTGCTCATTGCTCTGTCCCTCCCTCCCTCCCTGTACGCCATGTCTAAGCTGTGTTGCTCATTGCTCTGTCACTCCCTCCCTCCCTGTACGCCATGTCTAAGCTGTGTTGGTCATTGTTCTGTCCCTCCCTCCCTGTACGCCATGTCTAAGCTGTGTTGCTCATTGCTCTGCCGCCCCCCCACTCCCTGTACGCCATGTCTAAGCTGTGTTGCTCATTGCTCTGTCCCTCCCTCCGTCTCTCCCTGTACGCCATGTCTAAGCTGTGTTGGTCATTGCTCTGTCCCTCCCTCCCTGTACGCCATGTCTAAGCTGTGTTGCTCATTGCTCTGTCCCTCCCTCCCTCCCTGTACACCATGTCTAAGCTGTGTTGCTCATTGCTCTGTCCCACCCTCCCTCCCTGTACGCCATGTCTAAGCTGTGTGGCTCATTGCTCTGTCCCTCCCTCCCTCCCTGTACGCCATGTCTAAGCTGTGTTGCTCATTGCTCTGTCCCTCCCTCCCTCCCTGTACGCCATGTCTAAGCTGTGTTGCTCATTGCTCTGGATCTCCCGTCCTCCCTGTACGCCATGTCTACGCTGTGTTGCTCATTGCTCTGTCCCTCCCTCCCTCCTTGTACGCCATGTCTAAGCTGTGTTGGTCATTGCTCTGTCCCTCCCTCCGTCTCTCCCTGTACGTCATGTCTAAGCTGTGTTGCTCATTGCTCTGTCCCTCCCTCCCTGTACGCCATGTCTAACCTGTGTTGGTCATTGCTCTGTCCCTCCCTCCCTGTACGCCATGTCTAAGCTGTGTTGCTCATTGCTCTGCCCCCCCCCACTCCCTGTACGCCATGTCTAAGCTGTGTTGCTCATTGCTCTGTCCCTCCCTCCGTCTCTCCCTGTACGCCATGTCTAAGCTGTGTTGGTCATTGCTCTGTCCCTCCCTCCCTCCCTCCCTGTACGCCATGTCTAAGCTGTGTTGCCCATTGCTCTGTCCCTCCCTCCCTCCCTCCCTGTACGCCATGTCTAAGCTGTATTGCTCATTGCTCTGTCCCTCCCTCCCTCCCTGTACACCATGTCTAAGCTGTGTTGCTCATTGCTGTCCCTCCCTTCCTCCTTGTACGCCATGTCTAAGCTGTGCTGCTCATTGCTCTGTCCCTCCCTCCCTCCCTGTACGCCATGTCTAAGCTGTGTTGCTCATTGCTCTGTCCCTCCCTCCCTCCTTGTACGCCATGTCTAAGCTGTGTTGCTCATTGCTCTGTCCCTCCCTCCCTCCCTCCCTGTACGCCATGTCTAAGCTGTGTTGCTCATTGCTCTGTCCCTCCCTCCCTCCCTGTACACCATGTCTAAGCTGTGTTGCTCATTGCTCTGTCCCTCCCTCCCTCCTTGTACGCCATGTCTAAGCTGTGTTGCTCATTGCTCTGTCCCTCCCTCCCTCCCTGTACGCCATGTCTAAGCTGTGTTGCTCATTGCTCTGTCCCTCCCTCCCTCCCTGTACGCCATGTCTAAGCTGTGTTGCTCATTGCTCGGTCTCTCCCTCCCTCCCTGCACGCCACGTCTAAGCTTTATTGGCCGTTGCTCTGCCTATGTACGCGATGTTTAAACTGTGTTGCCCGTTCCTCCCCCCCCGTTAGCGCCATGTCTAAGCCGTGTTGGCCCCCCCCCCTGTTAGCGCCATGTCTAAGCCGTGCTTCCCGTTGCTCTTCCCCTGTAAGCCATGTCTAAGCCGTGTTTCCCGTTGCTCTGCCCCTGTACGCGATGTCTAAGCCGTGTTGCCCGTTGCTCTGCCCCTGTACGCCATGTCTAAGCCGTGTTTCCCGTTGCTCTGTCCCAGTAAGCCATGTCTAAGCCGTGTTTCCCATTGCTCTGCCCCTGTACGCGAAGTCTAAGCCGTGTTGCCCGTTGCTCTGCCCCTGTACGCCATGTCTAAGCCCTGTTTCCCGTTGCTCTGCCTCCAGGACGAGGACCTGGCGATGATCGCCGCCCAGCAGTACTACATCGACTACGGCCCCGACCGTTTTAGCACTGACACACGTTTTTGTTGTATTTTAGTTCAAGCGTTTGAGTAACTTAGTGGTCTATAAGACTGTTATGTTAGTCGCGTAAGTACACGCGAGCAAGATATGCACTTTCCAAGCATTATTTATTTCGTTTGCGCCAAAGTCTACGGTGACTTATTATAGTATGCATTTTCCTTATATCTCCCTTAATATTGACGCTACAGATCGCTGGTCAGTTTCAAGATGTGCTAGCATTCAAGGCGCAATTTTCGGGCATTGTTCACTTTTTGATGCGTAATACTCATTTTTGAGAAAAATGAGGTAATAAGTTTTGCGGAAAACGCACTAAATGACCTCTTTCAGTTTTCTCGCTTTTGGGCACATTTGCCATCAACCTATCGCTATGATGTTCTAATATGCCATAGAAATATGAATTGAGATGAGTTGTGTTAAATCTTAGAGTCTTCTGATGCGTCACGTGACGTCGCGATGACGTCACTTTTGGTACTTAAAAAAATCGTCAAAAATCAGAAAAAAATCCTAAAAATGAGTGTGTAGCACCATATTGTAGAAAACGTAGTTCCTCGTATAGCTGCAAGCTAAAAACAATATGTTCCTATCTTACTTCCGGTTCCAGGGCCGACGGCATTTCTCTATGGGACTTCCCATGTTAAAGCGCTGTATCTTCAGGCTGGGCCCTGTATTTCACAAGTGCCTCCATCAAGGCACACCGGGATTTTTTCCTTAGTTAAACATGATATAGTAAGTAAGTAAGTAAGTAAGTAAGTTTATTTAGTATAAGAGGCCATCAGGCCCATAGTACATACATGGTATAACATAATTAATACGGTGCAACAGGGTATATACAGGTTAAATTTCAACGTTTGTTTGGTGCAATATCTCTGCCTTGAATAAATAAATAGATAAGTTCAGTATTTCTTGCTTATTGTGAGATTTCATTAATTTTTCAAAAAGTTGTGAAGAGTTATTCGGTCCGTAAGTTACATCTATATATGATTTTCTTAACTTATCGTACAATGGGCATTGACAAACAACGTGAACATGATATATACACGATTTTTTTGAAATTTGGCCAATGGTGAAAGATACGGCTTTTTGATGTTAGCAGAGGCTCCCACAGGCGTCCTATTCAAGCCATCACTCAATGCTTGCAGCTGTGGATGGATAATACTAAGCTGAGTCATAATCTGTCCACATGGTTCCATAGTCGTATTACTTTTCGGTATATAGTCAAAATCGTTTAACATGGGATCCTATGGGGAAAATGAACTTGAGTGAATATGACCTACTTCCGCTCAAGCTATTTCAGTCTCCTTCACCACACAATGAGGTAATATCACCTTAAAGCAAGTTATGAGAAAAACACGGCGATCGCTGTATTACTTTTTGTTTCCATGGTAACGAAGCCACTGGCCTAATGATAAACATACAGATTCTTGCCATTGAAAGAAAAATCGTCAAAAATCAGATAAAAATGCTGAAATTGCAATCTTTTCGCCAACTAGTTGCCAATAAGCATCTACAGATCACTTAATGCTTCAATCAGAGCCACCAATGATGAGTGAATGGAGATTGTGTCCATCTTGAAAACAACGTCAAAATTAAGAAAAACATGCCAGAGCTGTGATCTTTACGCCAAATGGTAGGGACAATGGATCTTCAGAGAACTAGTAAAAGAAATAAATGAGTTGCTATATCACTTCGCTTGCAGTGTTCTTTGTTCTTGACCTAGGTCTCCGTGTCCCCGCAATGATGAACTAATGCAACTTTTGGCCATTTCGTCAAGCCATAGCTGAAGGACTATTCTTTCTATCGTCTAACTCTTTATTCAAATAAGTTGTGGCAGTAAACCTTGGCGTATTGCCACTTGGACGTTGTCGTGCGTCACGTCATAACGTCACTATGACGTCATGACGTCCCACTTCTTACGTAAGCTATTACTCAGCTATTATAAGGCATGCGACCTTCGGGTCGCTTGACGTTGCAGGTCGTGTTCAGGGACAGTTTGTGCCGTGCGTAACTCTTTTGGCGCAGAGGATAAGTATGCGTAAAAAATGACGTCATAGCTAACGTGCTCCTACGAAATGTTTGGTTTGCTTTATTTTCAGCCACTTTGGCAATAGCTGTCACAACCCGAGTTGATAAGTAGGCATAGTAAAAAAATAAAAGCCATCTTGAGCATTTTCGCGAACGTCAAATGACGTCATGTCACGTCACGATGACGTATTATTAGATAAAACGTTAAATTCGTAGGGCCATTCATAATGAGTCAAGCAATCGCTCTTAAGAACAAAATTTCATGTTCACTTAAACACGTCGTCTTCAAAGACACCTTATGGCGAGGGGGCTAAGTGTGCGTCAACGTCATAGCTTACGTGCTCCTATGAAAGTTTGGGCCTGCTTGATGTTCAGGTAATTTGGCAATAGCTACCATCACCCATAAGTTCATGAGTTCACCCATGATTTCGTAAGTAGATATATTTAACAAAATAGAAGCCCTCGTGAATATTGTTCGTGAAGTCACGAAGACATAATAAATAAAAGGTAGGAAAGTACCGTTAATATTGCTTCAAGGGAAGCGCTTTTGGCTTCAAACTGGATGTCCATTTAAGCTCCGCCTACAGTGCAACACTGCCTGTCGAAGGCAGCATTTAGCCCAAATTGCCCCTATAAGGCCCTTTAGCGGACATTGGACCTGACGACTCGTAACGTCGCCATTAATACAGCTTCCAAAATTACTTATGGATTTACGTCCTCGACCTATGGTCGAATATCTCTTGTTTAGTTAGTGTTTGATGCTCGAATGTAGCCTATACCGAAAAACCTGAGTATCTATGAGCCCCTAAGGTGGACGGTAACTGGGATAAAGTAACAATGGTAAAGTGAATATATTGAATACATACAGTCTTGATTTAGTGTGATAATTTAATTACGTATAAAACCTGCCTCTTCTGTCACTTAACTTGATCACAGATGATCGGCTCGCCCTGCCGATAAGCGTAAAGGGTAAGGATGACCCCCCAACCGCTCCATGGTTACACTGCGTGCTTCATTACCCTGACGCCCAACGGCACGTGGATCGATGGTTCGAGCCCCGCTGTGATCGCTGGATAAAGACACAATGTCTTTCTTCGCAAAGAGTAAGGGGTTACCCCCGGGGACATGGCTCCACTCTCCAGTCCTTCTCCCATTGACGCGATATGACCAAAAGGGGTTGAAACGTTTTGAATATACAAACAAACAATCATTACCCTGACCGTGTGGTTGTGTTCCCCTCTAGGACCTGGAGGAGCAGAGGCAGCGGGCGCTGCGGGACGGGGCGGCCATGGACGAGGGCATGGCCCAGCTGCCCATGCCCGGGGACGAGGATGACGACATCACGCAGTACAATTTATCCAAGTTTGCGGCCACCTACTTCACGGGCAACGCCAGCTACAAGTACACCCCGCGGGCCCTCAAGCAACCCCTGCTGCCCATCACGACGGAGGGCGATCAGCTGGTAGGTCGGGGGGGGGGGGGGGGGGGAGGGAGGGGTGGAGGGAGGGGGAGGGCCCTCAAGCAACCCCTGCTGCCCATCACGACGGAGGGCGATCAGCTGGTAGGTCTGGGGGGGGGGGAGGAGGGAGGGGTGGAGGGAGGGGGAGGGCCCTCAAGCAACCCCTGCCGCCCATCAAGACAGAGGGCGATCAGCTGGTAGGTCTGGCGGGGGGGGGGGGAGGGAGGAGGAGGGCCCTCAAGCAACCCCTGCTGCCCATCACGACGGAGGGCGATCAGCTGGTAGGTCTGGGGGGGGGGAGGGAGGGGTGGAGGGAGGGGGAGGGCCCTCAAGCAACCCCTGCTGCCCATCACGACGGAGGGCGATCAGCTGGTAGGTCTGGAGGGGGGGGGGGAGGGAGGGGTGGAGGGAGGGGGAGGGCCCTCAAGCAACCCCTGCTGCCCATCACGACGGAGGGCGATCAGCTGGTAGGTCTGGGGGGGGGAGGAGAGAGGGGTGGAGGGAGGGGGAGGGCCCTCAAGCAACCCCTGCTACCCATCAAGACGGAGGGCGGACCGCTGGTAGGTCGGAGGGGGGGGGGGCGTGCCCTGCCGATAAGCGTAAAGGGTAAGGATGACCCCCCAACCGCTCCATGGTCACACTGCGTGCTTTATTACCCTGACGCCCAACGGCACGTGGATCGATGGTTCGAGGCCCGCTGTGGTCGCTGGATAAAGACACAATGTCTTTCTTCGCAAAGAGTAAGGGGTTACCCCCGGGGACATGGCTACACTCTCCAGTCCTCCCATTGACGCGATATGACCAAAAGGGGTTGAAGCGTTTTGAATATACAACCAACCAATCATTACCCTGACCGTGTGGTTGTGTTCCCCTTTAGGACCTGGAGGAGCAGGGGCAGCGGGCGCTGCGGGACGGGGCGGCCATGGACGAGGGCATGGCCCAGCTGCCCATGCCCGGGGACGAGGACGACGACATCACGCAGTACAAGTTCTCCAAGTTCGCGGCCACCTACTTCACGGGCAACGCCAGCTACACGTACATCCGGCGGGCCCTCAAGCAACCCCTGCTGCCCATCAAGACAGAGGGCGATCAGCTGGTAGGTCTGGCGGGGGGGGGGTGGAGGAGGGAAGGGAGGGCCATCAAGCAACCCCTGCTGCTGCCCGTCAAGACGGAGGGTGATCAGCTGGTAGGTCTAAAGGGGGGGGGGGGAGGGGAGTGGTAGTAGGCGGTGTGTGTAATTTTTCAAGAGATCAACGTCATGAAACATTTATTGTAATAATATTAAGAAATTATGATATTGAACTGCTAAAAATGACTGGGGATGGGGGTCCAATGTAAAAGTAGCAAACATGAGCATTACTTATATGCCGAGACCGGTTTTAATAACTAAAAACGGAAGGTTTAGGGTAGGGGATGCGCTTCGAGATGTCCAGTCAAAGCCACGCCGGCCATATACTGTGTCATAGGAGGCTGCGGGCTGACAGGTTAGGTCTGGAATCAGTTAGTGGCCGTATGTCCTTATTTCTTGTAGTTGATTCCTGCAGGCTGCAACCGCCGTCTGGATCCTGATGTTATTAACCTCATTCCACCTATGCCTTGCAGGTTGCAATCAATGTCTGAATCCTAATATGATTAACATTATTCTGCTTGTGTCCTGCAGGCTGCACTCGCTGTCTGGATCACCATCCTGCGGTTCATGGGAGACCTCCCGGAGCCCAAGTACCACACCTCCATGTCTGACTCCAGGGTAGATAAACGCCGCCCCACACCCGGGCCCCACACGCCGCACCACACGCCGCACCACACACCGCCCCACACCCAGGCCCCACACGATGCACCACACGCCGCACCACACGCCGCACCACACGCCGCACCACACGCCGCACCACACGCCGCACCACACGCCGCACCACACGCCGCACCACACGCCACACCCCACGCCGCACCACACGCCGCCCCACACGCCGCCCCACACGCCGCACCACACGCCGCCCCACACGCCACACCCCACGCCGCACCACACGCCGCACCACACGCCGCACCACACGCCGCCCCACACGCCGCACCACACGCCACACCCCACGCCGCACCACACGCCGCACCACACGCCGCACCACACCCAGGCCCCACACCCAGGCCCCACACGCCGCACCACACGCCGCACCACACGCCACACCCCACGCCGCACCACACGCCGCACCACACCCAGGCCCCACACGATGCACCACACGCCACACCACACGCCGCACCACACGCCGCACCACACGCCGCACCACACGTCGCCCCACACGCCGCCCCACACCCAGGCCCCACACGCCGCACCACACGCCGCACCACACGCCGCCCCACACGCCGCACCACACCCAGGCCCCACACGCCGCCCCACACGCCGCACCACACGCCGCACCACACCCAAGCCCCACACGATGCACCACACGCCGCACCACACGCCGCACCACACGCCGCACCACACGCCGCACCACACGCCGCACCACACGCCGCACCACACCCAGGCCCCACACGCCGCCCCACACGCCGCACCACACGCCGCACCACACGCCGCCCCACACGCCGCACCACACGCCGC
Organism: Arenicola marina; assembly: GCA_964019135.1. NCBI lineage: Eukaryota > Metazoa > Annelida > Polychaeta > Arenicolidae > Arenicola > Arenicola marina. The sequence continues at coordinate 32,652,084 of OZ025254.1, read as the reverse complement.
ACCACACGCCGCACCACACGCCGCACCACACCCAGGCCCCACACGCCGCCCCACACGCCGCACCACACGCCGCACCACACCCAGGCCCTACACGATGCACCACACGATGCACCACACGCTGCACCACACGCCACACCACATGCCGCACCACACGCCGCACCACACGCCGCACCACACGCCGCACCACACGCCGCACCACACGCCGCACCACACGCCGCACCACACGCCGCACCACACGCCACACCCCACGCCGCACCACACGCCGCACCACACCCAGGCCCCACACGATGCACCACACGCCACACCACACGCCGCACCACACCCAGGCCCCACACGCCGCACCACACGCCGCACCACACGCCGCACCACACGCCGCACCACACGCCGCACCACACGCCGCACCACACGCCGCACCACACCCAGGCCCCACACGATGCACCACACGCCGCACCACACGCCGCCCCACACGCCGCACCACACGCCGCCCCACACGCCACACCACACGCCGCACCACACGCCGCCCCACACGCCGCACCACACGCCACACCCCACGCCGCACCACACGCCGCACCACACGCCGCACCACACCCAGGCCCCACACCCAGGCCCCACACGCCGCACCACACGCCGCACCACACGCCACACCCCACGCCGCACCACACGCCGCACCACACCCAGGCCCCACACGATGCACCACACGCCACACCACACGCCGCACCACACGCCGCACCACACGCCGCACCACACGTCGCCCCACACGCCGCCCCACACCCAGGCCCCACACGCCGCACCACACGCCGCACCACACGCCGCACCACACGCCGCCCCACACGCCGCACCACACCCAGGCCCCACACGCCGCCCCACACGCCGCACCACACGCCGCACCACACCCAGGCCACACACGCCGCCCCACACGCCGCACCACACCCAAGCCCCACACGATGCACCACACGCCGCACCACACGCCGCACCACACGCCGCACCACACGCCGCACCACACGCCGCACCACACGCCGCACCACACGCCGCACCACACCCAGGCCCCACACGCCGCCCCACACGCCGCACCACACGCCGCACCACACGCCGCCCCACACGCCGCACCACACGCCGCACCACACGCCGCACCACACGCCGCACCACGCGCCGCACCACACACCGCACCACACACAGGCCACACACGCCGCACCACACGCCGCACCACACCCAGTCCCCACACGGCGCCTAACACGCCGTCCCACACCCAGGCCCCACACGCCGCACCACACGCCCCACCACACACCGCCCCACACGCCCCACCACACCACCCCGCACGCCGCCCCACACGCCACACCACACGCCGTACCACACGCCGTCCCACACCCAGGGCCCACACGCCGCACCACACACGCACCACACGCCGCACCAAACGCCGCCCCACACGCCGCACCACACCCAGGCACCACATGCCGCACCAAACCCAGGCACCAGATGCCTCACCACACGCCGCACCACACCCAGGCACCACACGCCGCACCACACGCCGCACCACACGCCGCACCACACGCCGCACCACACGCCGCACCCCACGCCGCACCACACGCCGCACCACACGCCGCACCACACCCAGGCCCCACACGCCGCACCACACGCCGCCCCACACGCCGCACCACACGCCGCCCCACACCCAGGCCCCACACGCCACACCCCACGCCGCCCCACACGCCGCACCACACCCAGGCCCCACAGGCCGCACCACACCCAGGCACCACACGCCGCACCACACGCCGCACCACACGCCGCACCACACGCCGCACCACACGCCGCACCACACGCCGCCCCACACGCCGCACCACACGCCGCACCACACGCCGCACCACACGCCGCACCACACGCCGCCCCACACGCCGCACCACACCCAGGCCCCACACGCCGCCCCACACGTCGCACCACACGCCGCTCCTCACCCAGGCCCCACACGCCGCCCCACACGCCGCCCCACACGCCGCCCCACACGCCGCACCACACCCAGGCCCCACACGCCGCACCACACCCAGGCACCACACGCCGCACCACACGCCACACCACACGCCGCACCACACGCCGCACCACACGCCGCACCACACGCCGCACCACACCCAGGCCCCACACGCCGCCCCACACGCCGCACCACACGCCGCACCACACGCCGCACCACACGCCGCCCCACACGCCGCACCACACCCAGGCCCCACACGCCGCCCCACACGCCGCACCACACGCCGCACCACACCCAGGCCCCACACGCCGCCCCACACGCCGCACCACACCCAGGCCCCACACGCCGCCCCACACGCCGCACCACACGCCGCACCACACGCCGCACCACACGCCGCACCACACGCCGCCCCACACGCCGCCCCACACCCAGGCCCCACACGCCGCACCACACGCCGCACCACACGCCGCACCACACGCCGCCCCACACGCCGCACCACACCCAGGCCCCACACGCCGCCCCACACGCCGCACCACACGCCGCACCACACCCAGGCCCCACACGCCGCCCCACACGCCGCACCACACCCAGGCCCCACACACCGCCCCACACGCCGCACCACACGCCGCACCACACGCCGCACCACACGCCGCCCCACACGCCGCACCACACGCCGCACCACACCCAGGCCCCACACGCCGCACCACACGCCGCACCACACCCAGGCCCCACACGATGCACCACACGCCGCACCACACGCCACACCACACGCCGCCCCACACGCCGCACCACACGCCGCACCACACGCCGCACCACACGCCGCACCACACGCCGCACCACACGCCGCACCACACGCCGCCCCACACGCCGCACCACACCCAGGCCCCACACGCCACACCCCACGCCGCCCCACATGCCGCACCACACCCAGGCCCCACAGGCCGCACCACACCCAGGCACCACACGCCGCACCACACGCCGCACCACACGCCGCCCCACACGCCGCACCACACGCCGCACCACACCCAGGCCCCACACGCCACACCCCACGCCGCCCCACACGCCGCACCACACCCAGGCCCCACACGCCACACCCCACGCCGCCCCACACGCCGCCCCACACGCCGCACCACACGCCGCACCACACGCCGCACCACACGCCGCCCCACACGCCGCACCACACGCCGCACCACACGGGCTTCTCTGACATGTCATGTTAACAGTATTATTGTCAGAGAGTATTGTTCCTTCGTTTTTTTCCTTTTTTAAATTTTGTTTTTGGCTATAAGTTATAGAATTAGGAAACTTACTAAGGCTTAATAATTATAGTTCTTAACTAAGTAGAACTTAAGAATTATTGTTATTATAGTTTCGGGTGGAAATTAGACATTAAAAGAGAAAAAAGAAAAAAATAATTGTTCCGTGGTGGTACAGTTGGTATTTCGGTTAACCGCCCCGTTTTCGGTGTTTCGTACACAGGACCGCCAGGCTGTTATGACCAAGATCTACGCCACCCTGGGACGTAAATTCAGCAAGAAGGATATCGAAGACGCACAGGGAATGGGGCAGGAGCTGGTAAATGTGTGGATCGTACCAATTCAGGGCAATCATGATACTAATCACTGTACATAGATGTTGATTGAACGAGATTCATAGCACTACGAAGTAAAATCGGACCATGGCTAATTTTACTACTTAATAATGATGCTGATTAATATATATGCTGATTAGGACCTTCTGATTAATGAATAATAGAGATGTATATTAAGAGATTATACTAATTTAAAGTAACCAACGTTATTTCTGGTACAAATTCATAGTGATCGATACCCTTAAATGGTGGTATTAATTAATAGCAATATGCATGATGGTTGCACGTGGCACCCCACTGCATGCTACTAGTTGTACATAAGGCCTGCGCTGGTTAACCCATACACCTTGGCTTTCATGACTCTCACACAACAGTGTATGACTAGGCCCCTAGATGGAGGGGGTGGGGGGCAAGAGGGGTATCTCATCTCGGATCACAGAAATAAAATTCCTAAATCCCGCATTACGAAACAAGAATCATGGCAGTTCACGATCCCGGAAATATCACGGAAAGGTCACGGAAAGAAGCAGACTTGGCTTCATGTATAACGTTAGTAATTCAAAAGAATGTGTACGCCATAATGTGACAGATTATGACATTGGCAGTATGACAGTTGAAATGTTCTGGTGTTTGCCACATGAAATTTCATTTATTACGAAATGGCTTAATGACAAGATACAATACATCTCGTTTCGCACGTGACGATGTGAATGCTTTGTTTGTCGTGAGCATGAGAGGGATTGGCAGAAGAATTAGGAATGACCGTCAGAGGGCTTTGCAAACGATATGAAGGCCTTGTTTGGCATGAGCGTGAGAGGGTTTGGGCAGACGATGTGAATTCTTAGTTTGTCATGAGCGCAAGATGGCTTGGCGGACAATGTGAAATCCTCGCGGGGGAGGCACTATTATACAAATCTGGTTGGGGGGGGGGGGGGTGTCTTGATGCCTGCGAGAGCCGATAGTTGTGATAGGCAGATGCTTGGCAGATGATGCGAAGGTTTGGTTTATCATGACCAAGAGAGGCCTTGAAATACCATGTGAATGTTTGGTTTGTCATGACCACCAGAAGGCATGGCATACGGTGTGCAAATGCATGTTTTGTCGATGTGAAGGCGTGGTTTGAAAACTAAAACACTTCGTGAACACTTCGTATGTCATCATCGTGAAGGGAATGGGAGACTGCGGACAGGGGGTGGGGTCGAGTTAATAGAAATTTATTATCGCTTCATCTCACATTCGGGTAATACTTACACATACACAATCATAAATAAATGAAAGGTTTGGTCTATCCCCTTTTGATTGTCCCAGGAGTTTCTTGGTCTAATTTAACTTCAATGTGGGCACAGGATGCCTAAGACACCACCAGTTCTCTTCACACGCCGCTGTCCTAGTTCCGAGTAGGTGGGGTCGATGTATGCTGAGCATCCTTAAAAAGAAAAACACTTGGAGTCTTTATGGGCGTGAGTTTATTGAGCTTTCATGTCCATCACGCCCAAAATACATATAGACATCACAGTACATAGTCGTAAAACATGTGCAAGTTAAGCTTAGATTTACGGATGAGTTAGCTTGAAACTATAAAAAGCACGAAGTCCAAGTGATTTAAACCCTGAATATTTGCGTCTCAGGTGGCTATACGTGGGTAGCTTTACCAATGTCTTCTGTGAGCGGCGACTATGCTATGGATCAGCGTAAACCTCGACATAAAATCCAACGTACTTGAGTGGGTTTGCTAGTTTGAAATAGCGAGCTTCAAGTAGGTCAAGTAGATTTATCTAGCGGGCCAACATTGGTATACCATCGGCCCACCAAGATGAAGCCGCCAATTGACTGACGCATTGGACCACTGAACATGTCTTAAACAAAATACACCAAATCGCTCATTCTTGATGACACCCTTCAGGCTTGGCGCAAGTGTCCCTAGGCAAGCCCGCTTCTCTAGGGGCACAACGGTGTCAATGTTAAAATCCTTAGACGTTAGTAGGGAATCGTCTGTAGCATTTATTATTAATATGTGGGCACGTACAATCATAGTGTTTATGTATTCTATATACCTTGTTCTATCTTCTGACATCAAACATGTGTGTCAAAATAGCCTAAATAACAAAATATTGTACGCGAAGATCAACCGTGATACGGCCCAGGTTAATTTCAAGGCAGCAGAGAAGGAAAATGGTGAGAATCAGGGCCAAAAACTACAACAAGGTCGCATATCACAATCACGATAATAACTGTAGTGCAAATCACGATCACAAGTGAAACGGAGGTCACGGATCACGAAAACAATTGTTTCCAATCACACATCACGGATTTGCAGTTTTACTCAAATCACGATCACGAGAATTACTTAGATCACGAATCACGTAACTAACTCTCCTCAGTTCCCGATCACGATAATAATTTTAGGTGCAATCACGGATCACGAAAAATGTATAACAGATGATGTATTACGGATGATGAAGGACAGGTTTGCTGGTGGCCTCCGCCTTGATATCACTCTTTGTTGCAATCGTTGGTTCGAATCCCACCTGTACCACAGTCTATGTTGATGCAGCTTTAAGGCTACAGTCGTTGGTTCGAATCCCACCTGTACCACAGTCTATGTTGATGCAGCGTTAAGGCCAAAGACGTTGGCTCGAATCCCACCTGTACCACACTATGTTGATGCAGCTTTAAGGCTAAAGTCGTTGGTTCGAATCCCACCTGAAAAAAGAAAATATCGGGGGGCTGCAATATGATATAAAAATTAAACTCTGTTGGTGTATAATCTGTTTGCCGTTAATCGTTTTGTTTAAAAAGAAACCATCATCGAGGAAATCGCACATCAACAGTATAAAATACTGATTTACGCCCATCAGGCGGGTGTCTACATGTTTTGAACACGTGACCAGAGTTAGCCAATCACACGCAAGGCGTTGACGTCACCGACGATGACCCTCCGCTGAACCAAAAATGTGTTTACATGCGATAAGCGGTGCGTCTTTCGAACAAGCTGTCAGCTTGGCACCTCTCATGAATAATGACAAGCAAATTTGACTTATAAATTTGAACCATCGTTGCATTTAGAACAAAAAGATGTACTGTTCCTCTGTTGGTTGTAACAATTCAAGTGCAAAAAAGGACAGCAAGCATAGGATATCTTTCTACCGCTATCCACTAGGCGACCAACAGCTTTTGCAGCAATGGCTACACAAGATTGCTCGTGTGAGTTTTAAATCCACCAAACATTCAGGAGTATGTTCCGACCACTTTGAGAAAAATTGCTTTGATGAAGATATGTATGCTGCTAAGTACGTAGGCAGAGTGTAAGAGGACCAAACGAATCTAAAAGCTGAGGCTGGAGCCTGAAGCTTTTCCAACCATATTTTGCCATCGCCATCCCCTGCCTCCACCGCCTGCTACACAGTATGCACATGGCCCGCCCATCGACCAGGCTGCTAGCTTCACCCATCTCTCCTCCCGCCACCCCTCCCCCCACCGCCATATATACCGCCACCCCACCCACCCTAACCCATAGTACGGCTGTCATGTCCATACACCCTTCAGTAACAGTGAGTTTCTAAGACAGGAGCTGTATCAAGTTACGCAATCGACTGCCATTTCCCGAATCATGGCCCGGCACTCTATGAGTCAAATCAAAGTTGGGCACCCTGCCAACGATGTCAATGAACCCCTGACTCCACTCCCACTACTCTACTCCCATATTATAGCTTCCGGTGGTAGTAGTCGTCTAAACCTACTGGTCGCTTTATCGCCGGTGACGTCATTATCAGCGCGCTGAGGCGGGTGCCCATGGCGAGTTGGGTGGTCGTGCAGAAGTGCATAAAACTTCATTATTACGAGTTGGTGGTCATGTTAACTAGTCCAATAGCATTAAATCTGAAGGCGGCCAAAATGCCGTATTCTGATCCGAACCGCCCTGCTGCCCATGCAATCGACAATCGTTGCAATAGTAACACTGCATAGAACAATGAAACATCACGTCACGCACAAAAAAATTGTAGTTATAGCTTTAAATGGCCCGCCTACATGCCTAGTTGCCTAGTTGCACGTGTCATGTTTCTTGGCAACGATATATATGGTATAAAAAGGCGACTGGCCAACTACATGTGGAAAGGCTTGCGATTTGCGGACAGTCAGTCCCAAAATGCTTTATTTGGTCGTTGCATTAAACCAAAGAAGCAGAGACAAGTCAACACCTTAAATTTAAATTCAACTCGTAATAATAGTAATAGCGCGAGTTTTGCGTTAGGCAATTTTATTGGCCCGACATCAAGCTGTAGCAGCCCTTCATTTTCATTATCCGCCCTCGGCCTAAATGAAAGTTGGCGGGCTGCTACAGCTTGATGTCGGGCCAATAAAATTGCCTAACGCCCCGCTAACTCGCGCTATTGTTATATTAATGTATCATTTAAAAAAATCTAATTTTGTTTAATGTTTAGTTTTCTAGTTCAACTAGAAATGTTAATGATATGGGCCAGGTATTTCCCTTTAAGGCTAAAGTCGTTGGTTCGAATCCCACCTGTACCACAGTTTATGTTGATGCAGATTTAAAACTAAAGCCGTTGGTTCGAATTCCACTTGTACCACGGTCTATGTGGACGCAGCTTTAGGGCTAAAGTCGTTGGTACGAATCCCACCTGTGCCAGTCTATGTTAATGCAGCTCGAAGGCTGGAGTAATTGATTCGAATCCCACCTTTACCACAGTCTATATTGATGTAGCTTTTAGGCTTGAGTCTTTGGTTCGAATCCCACCTGTACCACAGTCTATGTTGATGGAGCTCTAAGGCTGGAGTAATTGGTTCGTATCCCACCTGTACCACAGTCTGTCTTGATGCAGCTTTAAGGCTAGTGTCATTGGTTCGAAGCCCACCTGTGCCAGTCTATGTTGATGCAGCTGGGTTTCAAGGAAGTCCTGGGTTTTCGGTCCCGCCTTTACATAAGCTTGCCTCACCCCCTCCCACGCTTTCCTGCGCTCCTCGCATGAGTTACTCTAAATCTAGACGGCTAACACGAACTTCTGATGACGGTAACCTAAGCAACGCACCCTTCCCGCTCCAGGAGAAACAACCCATGCCACAGACCAAGAACAAGCAGAGGAGCATGCGCAAGAAACTTGTGTCCGTGACCTGGAAGAAGAAGTCGAAGATCACGGAGGAGGTGGCGAGTCAGCTGAAGGACGGAGAGTTCAGTGGAAGCGGAAACGCTCTGCTCGACGAGCGTCCGTCCTCCAACCTCGAGAAACTACACTTCATCATCGGCAACGGCATTCTCCGACCCGACATCCGGTAGGTGGCACTCCAGGGGGGGATGAACGTGCCCGCCAACATGTATTTGATGAACTATAGATATTTGTGTACTCTGCCATCTGAGTTGCATTCCAGCCAAAATATAAGATTTATGCCCTGAATATGTCAATGTACTTTAACTTATTATAATTCATGTGCTTCCTGAAAAAGCAGAAGACAAATAAAAACTTTCTCATACATTCTTTATGGACATTATGCATAATTCCCCTTAAATTTGCTTTGGTATTGTATTTCCTAGTCGATTTATTGTGATATCAGTAGTGAATGTTAGGTATGTGGTTTACACCTGAGCAAGAGCCAGCGGTTCTCCCTTTATTAGTACACGTGCCAGTACGATAGATGAGCCCTGAGACTATATAGCCCCGTGGTCTGACATGGTCGCTAGGTATGTGCGACGTATTTATTAGGGTTGTTCCTAATCCTATTGGTTGTTATAGCTACACACACCTCGGACAGTATTACTAGTTATGTTTGCAATCCCCTAAATAATAGTGCGCTGCACGTTTGATGGAGATAATTCAGAATTCAGGACAGAAGCGTCGCAGAGGGACCCCCCCCCACACCCAGGACAGAGGGGTCGCAGAGGGACCCCCCCCACACCCAGGACAGAGGGGTCGCAGAGGGACCCCCCCCCCCCACACCCAGGACAGAGGGGTCGCAGAGGGACCCCCCCCACACCCAGGACAGAGGGGTCGCAGAGGGACCCCCCCCACACCCAGGACAGAGGGGTCGCAGAGGGACCCCCCCCCACACCCAGGACAGAGGGGTCGCAGAGGGACCCCCCCCCACACCCAGGACAGAGGGGTCGCAGAGGGACCCCCCCACACCCAGGACAGAGGGGTCGCAGAGGGACCCCCCCACACCCACCCCCGCCTGTGTCAGTCGATCTGCGACGTCTGTGAGTTAGGAGATATAATTTGACAGACTTTACTGACTACTTTGCATGTTTGTTTGTGTAGGGATGAGATTTACTGCCAGATCTGCAAGCAGCTGACGCAGAACCCCAGCAAGAGTAGCCACGCCCGGGGCTGGATCCTGCTCTCACTGTGTGTCGGCTGCTTCGCCCCCTCGGAGAAGGTGAGTCCAGTTATACAGTGGCCGGTCCATACTAAGCATAGCAGGCTGTCGGATGCCTCTCATGGTATTGTCTATGGTCATTTTATTGACAACTCGATAGTCCTGAAATAATCTTGAGAGGTCGATGGTCACTAGATTGACAAACCTATAGTCATATGAACACGGCGATACTCATTACATTGACAGTCCAATGCTCTTTATATTGACAGCCCAATACCCGTTATATTGACAGCCCAATGACCTTTATATTGACAAGCCAATGCTAACTATATTGACAAACATATACGTATTGATGAAGTCGAAGCTCACTACGTTGACCAGGCTATGATCGTTATATTTACTGACCCAAAGAACCGAGGAACTGTAGCGATCTTGTCCTCAGTATATATATCTGCCAACGAGCCTTAAACTCACGTATCTCGTTCTGGGTCACATGTACTTGTACGTGTTTGGTGACGGCCATTGCTATCCACATTGCACACCCCGCTCCTGGCTGACGTTGGGCCGGCCCAATAGCTCAGTGGGCTAGAGCGCTCGCCTTGAGTGCTCTGGCCACCTGAGAGCCTAACGGCACGTGGGTCGGTGGTTCGAGCCCAGCTGTGGCCATGTCTGTGTGGTCGCAGGATAAAGATCCCATGTCTTTCTTCGTAAAGAGTAGGGGGTTACCCCCTGGGACATGGCTCCACTCTTCCTCCCTTCTCCCATTGACGCGATATGACTAAAAGTGGTTAAAGCGTCCTGAATATACAACCAACCAACCTGGCTGACGTATGGCGCGTGCTGTTGGCTTGCAGTTCGTCAAGTACCTGCGCTGCTTCATCAAGGAGGGCACGCCCGGCTACGCGCCCTACTGCGAGGAGCGCTTGCGCAGAACCTTCGCCAACGGCACCAGGAACCAGCCTTCCAGCTGGCTGGAGCTCCAGGTGCGTCACGTGGCTGTCATGTGATCAACTGGATCGAGCGATAATAGCTATTAGTTCTCATAATAATAATATTGTTGTTTTGCTAAAAGTGTTCGATTATTTTAAATTTGTAAACCTTGTAGGTTTTGAAGTATATCTAAATTGTCAAAATATCTGTAATATGTGTTTTATTATTATTATGTCTTTTATTGGTATTATACATTTTATTATATTTTATTATATATTTTATTATTTTATATTTTATTAAATATTTTATTATTTTATATTTTATTAAATATTTTATTATTTTATATTTTATTAAATATTTTATTATATTTTTTATTATATTTTTTATTATTATATATTAGTATTGTTATTATTAATTATATCATTATATGTTATCACTCCGGTCCGGTTATTGTTTAAATACAAAGCCTATGATGTGTGTGTGTGTGTTGCTACAGGCGACCAAGTCGAAGAAGCCCCTGATGTTACCCATCACCTTCATGGACGGTAACACCAAGACGCTGCTGGCCGACTCCGCCACCACCGCCAGGGAACTCTGCCAACAACTCTCAGACAAGATCGGACTCAAGGACCAGTTCGGCTTCTCATTGTACATTGCCCTGTTCGACAAGGTATGCGGCACGGCTGCACCTCGCTCCGACTGTGTGGCCTTGTGTGGCGTGTGGAACTCAATGGTCAGGGGTGGATTGCTAAACGAGTATTAGGGTCTAAACTAGCTCCAGTTACCCACTTACCTTGTAAGGTAATTCATTGAGTTGCAACAATTGCTGATGCAGTTGAGTTACCATATCTGTAGATCAGTATGATGCCTGTGCTAAGACCAGCGTGCCTTGGTTACGGTGGCAGGTTTTGCCATTCTAAAAGTGCAGCACTATGTAACATGAGTACAATCTATGGCATGTCACACCACATGGAAGCTAATGGTTTGTCTTTGGTCCGCCAGGTGGCGTCCCAGGGTAGTGGCGGCGATCACGTGATGGACGCCATCTCGCAGTGCGAGCAATACGCCAAGGAGCAGGGCGACCAGGAGCGCAACGCCCCCTGGCGGCTGTTCTTCCGCAAGGAGATCTTCGCGCCGTGGCACGACCCGAGTGAGGACCCCGTGGCCACCAACCTCATCTACCAGCAGGTCGTCAGGGGCATCAAGTTCGGCGAGTACAGATGTGACAAGGTGAGCAGTGGTGTGTCAAAGGGGGAGGGACATTTTCTATCGGCAGCGATACAAATGTACAAACAAATCAATAACTAGGGCCAGGTGCAAAGGAATCGCTGGGTGAAATCTCCCGCGCACCCAAGTGTAGCCGTTTTTCTCTCATCTAGGACATGACGTCATACCTGCCGAGGTTTAGAATCGTTTATGGACCTGTCGCGCATATTTAATGTTTACCAGTAATTATTACGAACACCTTAGACCAACAATAGGTCACAGTTGCTTTGCTCTGTGTTTTTGTTTTCGTTCTCATGGGGTCTTTAAGCGGACATAATTTCTGATCCTGTGGAATGACCTCCCTCCCTCCCTCCCTCCGTTAGCGCCATGTCTAAGCCGTGTTGCCCGCCCTCGCCCCGGCCCCCTGTACGCGATGTCTCAGCCGTGTTGCCCGTTGCTCTGTCCCTGTACGCGATGTCTAAGCCGTGTTGCCCGTTGCTCTGTCTCTGTACGCCATGTCTAAGCCGTGTTGCCCGTTGCTCTGCCCCTGTACGCCATGTCTAAGCCGTGTTGCCCGTTGCTCTGTCCCAGTAAGCGATGTCTAAGTCGTGTTGCCCGTTGCTCTGCCCCTGTAAGCCATGTCTAAGCCGTGTTGCCCGTTGCTCTGCCCCTGTACGCCATGTCTCAGCCGTGTTCCCTTTGCTCTGCCCCTGTACGCGATGTCTAAGCCGTGTTGCCCGTTGCTTTGCCCCTGTACGCCATATCTAAGCTGTGTTTCCCGTTGCTCTGTCCCCAGGACGAGGACCTGGCGATGATCGCCGCCCAGCAGTACTACATCGACTACGGCCCCGACCTGGTGCTGGAGCGCCTCCAGTCCCTACTGCCTTCCTACATCCCCGACAACTGTCTGCAGAGCGGCAAGGCCCTCAACTTCTGGACCCAGGGCGTGCTCAGCGCCTTCAAGAAGAGCTACTTCGTGCGGGACCGGGAGCCGCCACTCCGGGTGAAGGAGGACATCGTCAACTACGCCAAGTACAAGTAGCCGCTGCTCTTCTCCAGGTTCTACGAGGCCTACAAGTTCGCCGGACCCAGCCTGCCCAAGAATGACGTCATAATCGCGGTCAACTGGACCGGCGTCTACGTAGTGGACGACCAGGAGCAGGTCCTCCTGGAACTCTCGTTCCCCGAGATCACGGCCGTCTCCAGTAGCAGGTACGTGTGTCTGTCTGGATCTCACTTGATCTCAAGATTTAAATCTTTATGATGTACTTCGTAGACTTACAGTAACGACTATTTCTCTACAGCTGCATATTAATTTGAATGGAAGTATATTTCTTCTTTTACTTTGTGGGCAATAACACTTACGGAATTGGTATTAGACGTAGTTATTATGTTAGTAACAAATGTAATGAGACCACTACTACTGATATGTTGTGTGTGTATTGTTTGGATTCATTGACATTGATGGGCGAGATACACGGTCAGAACTTTACCATGGCCACGTGGCTTTAATGTCCATGAAAGGAGAGACTGCCAGAGGCTACAGAGCGTTTGTTGTTATTGTATTAGTGACGTTGACTCGCGCTTTGTGTTGTCAGGACCGGCAAGATGCACGGCCAGAGCTTCACCTTGGCCACCGTCAAGGGCGACGAGTACACGTTCACGTCGCCGAACGCCGAGGACATCCGGGAACTTGTCGTCACCTTCCTGGAGGGACTGAAGAAACGTTCCAAATACGTCATCGCCCTGCAGGACTACAAGGCGCCAAGTAAGCACGCGTCCCCATGGCAACCCGCACAGCAGTAAATACCCCGAAATCGGTCGCGTCATGAGTTATCATTCCACAGGCTTGACGGGCACAGCTAAGACCTATGCCTATCTGTGTCCCGTTGATGTAAACACTGGTAAGATCCCTACATCTTCCCTACACATCAACAGCCATATTCTACTGTATGATCAAACAGGTGTCATATCACGTGGCTTGTTTTTGTTGATCACTTGTCATACTTTGTGGTTAGTTTTCTAAGATCACGTCATACCATGTTATTAATTTCTGAGATCACGTGTCACACCATGTGACTAGTATCCTGTGATGGCGTGTCTGACCACGTGACCTGTCTGTGCAGGCGACGGTTCGTCGTTCCTGAGCTTCCAGAAAGGCGACCTGATCAAGCTGGAGCAGGACAACGGCGAGGTCGTCATGAACTCCGGCTGGTGCTACGGCGAGTGCGTGCGCACCCGGCGTCGTGGGGACTTCCCGGCTGAGTGCGTCTACGTGCTGCCCACCATCACCCAGCCTCCCACCGACATCCTGGTAGGTCACGTGACTGTCATGGCGCCGTATGTACATACATATATATACATACATATATATATAGTCGCTTTGTATATGTTCAGCTTGGGTCCCATCTCCGCTCTATCTGCTTGTCGTATCGCGTTTAGCCGAATAGCATCTAGAATGGCTCACTTAGTGCTCACTGCGAGTATTTGCAAGATTGATATATATTAGAACGGCGCTGTTTGAGTTGCATGCAATTAACTCGTCTGCAAGATACGTACTCAAATTAGTTCATTCCATCTGCAAACGGTCCCAAAATCCGTTTGTAATCTTATCAGCGCGTGCTACCAATCATTTTTTGATAACAATGTTTTGGTGAATTGGTATCAGTTAATTTTTTTCCGAATATATAAAGTCAACATTTTTGGTGTGTAGTGTAACATGGTTTGTGCTTTAGATGTGTGCTGATAATCTTCGTCCGGTGAAGGTGAATAAGCGCTTTTCTGGTAGAGCTAAGTCATCACAATACCGCATTAATGTTACATAGGCACTTTGTATCGAGTTAAACCTATGATGCCAAACGCTGTTACATGGCAAATTTAACTGAGCATAAAAAATTAGGATATAAGATAATGTCTCTCTCTGACCTCTTGACGCTTTGACTTTTTGACCTCTGCAGAATACGGTATATGGGGTATGTGTTCTACCTTATTCTGTCTCTTTCTGTCTCACTTTCATGGATTGTGTTCTGTTACATATGCAAAGTACCATGTAGAAGATTGTACACCTACTTTATTTACTATCTTTTTTAGCACTGACACACATTTTTGTTGAATTTCAGTTCGAGTGTTTGTGTAACTCAGTGGTCTATGTGACTGTTATGTTAGTCGCTAAGTACACGCGAGCAAGATATGCACTTTCCAAGCATTATTTCGTTTGCGCCAAAGTCTACGATGACTTATTATAGTATGTATTTTACTGTAGAATGTAATCTAGCATTTAACGGCGTCTAGCCTTTTCGTCGAAGCGGCTCTTTTGTTCTTAGCGGATTCCTTGTTTTAGTGATATTTCAAAGTTGAACGCAGCCAAATAATAAAACGATGTATGTTTTTGATATAGCTCTGTTATGCATTTTTTCTCACATACCTTTATTATATCTATCCTTTGTTAGACAGATCTTTATCATCAGTCTGTGTATTGTTTAGTTAGTGCTTGATGCTCGAATGTATACCGAAATGCCTAAGTAGTTATGAGCCCGTAAGGTGGACGGTAACTGGGATACAGTAATAGTAAAATATATTGAATACATTTTATCCGAATGATTAGATTTGAGTGAGCGCCACTGTCAGCTTGTAGGCGTATCGTGCCGCTGAAGTGGTTATCTGGAACGGGCTGTCAGAAGCACTGTTACAAACTTACGCTGATGTGCGCTTATGTGTTTGATCATTTACTGTCCCATCTGCTCCCGTTACACCACCAGGCTTTGGCTACCGTAAGTGTGGACTCGGTGGCAGCCTGTACATACATTGTATGTTGCTCGTAATCACTGAAAAATAGAACATAAGAAAGAATGCAATTGATATTCGATGCGCAGACATTCGCGAAAAGGAGGTGGGAAGATGACTTGATATATATAATGAGTGATCGAATAAGATTCAGGTTTCCCCGTATGACTTTCTGACTTTTTTGGGCCAAATTGTTTACCTGTTTACTGGTATAGATAAGCTTCTGACACCGCATGTTATTTAACATTATGGCACTATTTATTTTTGCTTCTTTGTTGTAAAAACTGCAGAAGACTGTCTGTCCCACCAATATCCGTGCCGTTGTACAACAATAGGGCTGTGTGCTACCACTGCATTGATACTTCTCTTCCTTTGGTGCACACAGTGCGTTGGAACTGGTGTTGCGATAAGATAACCAGATGTATATATATATACGGCTCAAGAAGTTAGTCAGGATAAAGCTTTGGCCTTGAGCGCAAGGGGTTCTGGTAGAAGTAGACATGACGACCTGTTTGTCGTGTGTTTCATCATTGTCGATCGAATATTTAGATTAAGAACGTTATGCATTCACTTTCAATTTGATCTATTTTTCATTTTGTCATTTCAGGTTAGCTTTGTTAATAGTTTCTACGTTATATTCCTGCATATATAGGCGTGTGGTTAAACTCGTGCGGCCAAAACACTTCCCATTCCATCTAAACCATACCTGGTGGCTTTGGAACAGTATGAACACTTCTCAACATGCCTCCGGAGTAAATCATTATATTCGGCATCTACAAGTCCATCGAATAGTATTGGACGCGACTGTTCTGATTTCTTTGCTTTGAATTGAATATTTAACTGGGAATATTTTGGGCTCTGGTCCCTGCTTTAAAACAAAACCTAATTGGCTGATTTGACTGCGGATCTCGTGTGACTGGTTGACAATTTCTGCGGGTACCATATGATTAGCTGGCAATTACTGAGGTTACCGTATGATTGGTTGATTATTTCTGAGATTACCGTTTGATTGGTTGATTATTACTGAGATTACCGTTTGATTGGTTGATTATTACTGAGATTACCGTTTGATTGGTTGATTTTTACTGAGGATACCGTATGATTGGTTGATATTATTGCTGATGGTATCATGTGACTGGTAGATTATCTCTGTTCCCATGTGACTGGTATGTCATTTTAATTAGCGCACCATTTGATTGGTTCATAATGAATCAGAGTGCCATGTCATTGGCTACTCCTTACGCACTGAAGCTCGCATCTGATAATCTCTGTGGCTGTCTGTGGTGGTTGGCTGACTAATAATGACCACGTGGTGTGCCGTTGCAGAACCTGTTTTCCCAGCAGTCCGTGGAACAGTCGAAGATGGTTCCGGCCTCCACAGAGGCCCTGGACCATGAAGAGAACCCCTCCGAGAAGCCGCACACGCTGGAGGAATACTCCTTCGACCACTTCAGGTGAGGTCATCGTCGTATTGATGGATTGGTTTAAGTAGGGCGCTTTTATCTGTGTAGGTTATAGTGCGGCAATGTGACGGGTGAAGGAAGAGAGGAGCCATGTCGTCGGGGGTAAGCCGCGAAATAGATACTTGCACATGTAGGGCGCGAACCCCACGAATAGCCGAAAGCGCAACCAACTAGTCCACGGGGTGACCCCAAAGAGTGCACAAGGAAGTGAATGCACAGGCCAAGGCGACACATTGCACGGACACTTCAGTCCAAATAATGTTGTTAGCATACCTGGTTATACATAGTAACGCACGACCTTAACAAGACTGCGAGATCCTCCTCTTGTAAGTGTCATGACTAAGCTTCAAACTATCAACAATATTGTCATGCTCGGGTATGGCAACATATGGTCCCGCCATATCGGAGCTTCAAACTATCGACAATCTGATGTTTATTCGTGATTTCATTTCCAAACATCTAGATCTAAACCCCTTTAAGCTTTAAGACTTCTCCATTAGATCAGACCCAATGACGTCATTGTTGTTCCCGCCTCAGGCCGCCGCCCAAACGCACACTCTCCAAGACGCTGTCGCTGTCGTCTGCCAAGCGCCGTCGCCCTGACGACCTGTGGCGCTACTCCAAGGAGCCAATCAAACAGCCGCTGCTGAAGAAGCTCCAGGGCAAGGAGGAGATGTCCCAGCAAGCCGTCGTCTGCTTCCTTGATATCCTTGACTTAACCTCTGCGGCATATACCCCCATTGTGTCAGATCATAGTGTCACCCGGGTGCCTTATTTCTACATTTTTGTCTTTTGCATATGTTTAATTCTCTATTAAAAATAATGCTTTCTGTTATTGTCATTATGGATATAAATCAGGGGGTAATATTTAAATTTAAATAGTGTGATACTGCTGTACAACGCAGAGATGGTTGACACATTTGTTGGCCGCTGTTGGACTAGCTTTGCCTTAACCTTGTGGTACCTACCCTGAAGTACATGGGCGACCACCCGTCCAAGAGGAGCAGGGCCGGCAACGAACTCACCGACCAGATCTACGAGCCGCCTCTCAAACACGTACGTACCATTGTGTGACGTCACCGCTAGACCTGGCCTCAGGCAATACCGAACAGCATGGGCGAAAATATCTGATTCCCAAGGCAGTTTAAAAAACAGAAATCCTAGGACAGTTTTAATAACGAAATATACAGTTGATGGGCGGCGTATAACACGTAATGCCGTTTACAAAGCAATAGACCAACAATAACACGTAATGTAACGAAGGACGCTTGCTTTGCGGAACACAGTTGGTCGCGCACGGGAGGGCTACTGTTACGTAGGTCTCGGGAATCCTTGTCTGACGTGTACACCCACAGTTGTCACTCTCTGGATCTAGGTGGAGGGCTTTAGATCAATAGGTCCTGGGTTCGAATCCGGGCCCGGGCACCTTATCTGGGGCATGTTTCATCCCTCATCGTCCCGGCAGGTTCCTTGGCCTAGTTTAGCCAGTGTGTCCACAAAAGCGGCCTAAAACACCAATTTCATTTCGTTTTATTCCGGGATCTGGGTTAATCTTTTTGGAAAAAAGTTTGCGTGTTTTGCGTGTGGCGGTTTTGCGTGTCAACATTATCTTGTCATTTTCAGGATATCCTGAGAGATGAGATATACTGTCAGGTCATCAAACAGCTGACTGACAACCGCATGAGGTGAGTAACTGTGGTTACATATCCAATCTGACACAGCAGTCAGGTTTATTCTTATCTCATTACTAATGTTCAAGAGCTCATTCCACTGAGAATTCGTAGCTTTTGCTCGTAAAAATGTAAACTTGTTGAGCCCTGCCGAAGACAAATGTTTTATCTTATCGTAAATATATAGCAAACATTTTTGCTAAAAATATCGGTTGAAAAAGGACAAATTTAGCTACACCCCAATAATCGTTATATGACGCTCATCGTTTTGCGACGAGAAACGACAAATGTTTAATATTGGGCTTAATATTGGCTAAATAGGATTCTAATTTAGCGGCAGTCTAATAATATTTGTATAACGGTTATTGCCGTTGCTCGTACACCAACACCCAGTCGGTACTTTAGTATGCACCATCTTAGGTTTCAGACTCTTTGTGAAGCTATTCCATGTTGATGGGACAGGGGTATGGTTCTAGTTATTTCACATTAGACAAAAGACAATGTACATCACAATGAAGATATTCCATCATACTAATTACAGTAATCCGTGCATTATTGGCTGCAACTTTCTATTGAGGTTTCCCACCCCTGTGCCGGGACGGAATTCACGAACACAGTTTAGCTGACTAAGTTACCATGTAAATGATGGGCGATTTTAGTCGACTAAGCCCCGTAGCCGGCTGAACTGTGTACCTGAAATAGGCGACATGTCTTTACTTGCCTCTGCATAGTCAGTGTCTCTGTATGGTATCTCATGTTATTGATTGCTGGTGACGGTCGTATATGTAAGTGACCCTGTGGTGTTGTTTCAGGCACAGCGAGGAGCGGGGCTGGGAGCTGATGTGGCTGACCACCGGGTGCTTCGCCCCCAGCACCAACCGCCTGAAGGAAGTGACGCAGTTCCTGCGCTCGCGCCGCAACCAGGTGGCCACCGACTGCCTCAGCAGGCTGCAGAAGACACTCAGGTAGGTGGCACGGGGTGGCTTTCGCGGGGGGGGGGTGTTATATGTGTGCAGAAGACACTCAGGTGGGTTGGAGGGGGTGGGTGTCGAGGGAGGGGGAGGTGTTATGTGTGTGCAGACGACACTCTGGTGGGTGGCAGGGGGTGGGTGTCGGGGAGAAGAAGTGTGATGTACGTACAGGAAACGGTCAGATCCGGTCAGTGAGAGTGAGTGTCGGTCAGGAGGGGGGTGTAAGGGTCAGCGAGAGGATGTCTGTGTGAGGGAGGCAGTCAAGCAGACACTGAACGAAGTACCAACAGGAAAGAGAGTTAGACTGAGAGGTACCGCTGTAATAATGTGAACCTCTCTGTAGATGGCCGTGGCTGAACGCCTGTTGTTTGTGTTCCATGGATTATACGCTATATGTTGCGTCCTATATAAAGCGTCCTATTTACACCCACCCACCACCGTTACTGAATGTTATGTTCCCCGTGATGACAGGAACGGCGTGCGCAAGTACCCCCCTCACCAGGTGGAGGTGGAGGCCATCCAGCAGAAGACAACTCAGATCTACCACAAGGTCTACTTCCCGGACGACTCGGACGAGGTACGTGAGACCACGTGGTGGAGGTCACGTGAGACCACGTGGTGGAGGTCACATAAGACCACGTGTTGACGGTCACGTGACTTCCTCCATGTTACTTGAGAAGGACGTCAGGTCGATCGTTACTTTATACTTTGTAACATGTTACTTTATAACATGTTACTTTATGACTTGTTACTTACTGTTAACAAGTCCTGACGAATGCGTTAAAATGTATGATTAACAACAAAACTGAAGTTATAATTTCGTACATATCACGAAGCCTCCGCAACTAGATAGCCGCCATGTTTGTTTCTAGGCGTTTGAGGTTGACTCGAGCACGCGAGCCAAAGACTTCTGCCAGAGCATCGCCACCAGACTGAAGCTCAAGTCCGCCGAGGGTTTCAGCCTCTTCGTCAAAATCGCCGACAAAGGTACGAGGACAACACAACATTACACGTGGTGCTATAGTGTCTGTATTTTGTTCCTGTATGGAATGTTCTTCGCACTCTTGTACTGCTGTGGCTTCATGAATTATCGCCGTCGCATGTATATGCTACGTATCAAAATTCTTTGACCTGAACCCAATGGTGTGTGAGGTCGTTTTGTGTCTATAACGTGACACAACCATGTCGTTCCAATAGCGACAAGATAATACAACCATTCTGGTCAGTAGGTAACGCTTATCCTCAGCCGCGCTCCATGGCCACTGGTCCCAGCTGTGAATGGCGTTGCACACCTTGATGTCGTTGTGTCGTGTGTCCTTGCAGTCATTAGTGTACCAGAAGGGGACTTCTTCTTTGACTGCGTGAGGCATTTGACAGACTGGATCAAGAAAGCCCGACCCACGAAGGATGGTTAGTGCGGCTTACAAACCTGCTTCTGTGTCAATACACACCCTACCGGTATTACCACTATGTGAACCAAGCCCAAGTAACAGGAACGGTCCGGAAATTAACAAAAGACCGACGTTAACATAAGATCGATGTTGCCCATGATTTGAGAAAATTAAGATTTTTTCAGTAATTTTGTATCAAAAGATGCAGCCCGTATTGCCATAAGATGAATGCAACGTCGAGAGTTTGTTAACCGTTTCGCTATCGTCTGGTTTCAGGAGTCACCCCACAGTTTACCTACCAAGTGTTCTTCATGAAGAAGCTGTGGACTAACACAGTCCCTGGCAAGGACAAGAATGCTGACATGACTTTCCACTACCACCAGGTCAGACCACCGTCCGTCTGGGATAGCCATCGTGTTTTGCTGTGAACCAGTTATTACTGTCTTATTGGTATAATTGCTGTTTGAATAGATGAATAAGGCGGATACGGGACTTGCTGTTGTGCATTCAGTAAACAATTATTGTTATTGTATTTGATTCGCCATTGTAATTAGCTGCATGGAGTGCTACAACAGTGCCTTGATGGAGTGGGCAAGAATACATTAAAGATATATTGAATTTGCAAAGGACACGCATGAGTTACTTGGTTTATAGTGACAAGCGTTAAAACTGGATATCTGCTGTATGAGGAGCTGAACATAGGCAGATACCTAGCCAGCCTGTATTGTATATACTGTGCACAGTACCTGTCCCAATGCTCATACACGTACATCTACTGCAGGAGTTGCCAAGGCATATCTTGTGTATACTGCAGTACCTGCCCCGATGTTTACACACGTACATCTACTGCAGGAGTTGCCAAGGCATATCTTGTGTATAATGCAGTACCTGCCCCGATGTTTACACACGTACATCTGTCGTAGGAGTTGCCAAGGCATATCTTGTGTATAATGCAGTACCTGCCCCGATGTTTACACACGTACATCCACTGCAGGAGTTGCCAAGGCATATCTTGTGTATACTGCAGTACCTGCCCCGATGTTTACACACGTACATCTACTACAGGAGTTGCCAAGGCATATCTTGTGTATAATGCAGTACCTGCCCCGATGTTTACACACGTACATCTGTCGTAGGAGTTGCCAAGGCATATCTTGTGTATAATGCAGTACCTGCCCCGATGTTTACACACGTACATCTGTCGTAGGAGTTGCCAAGGCATATCTTGTGTATAATGCAGTACCTGCCCCGATGTTTACACACGTACATCTACTGCAGGAGTTGCCAAGGCATATCTTGTGTATAATGCAGTACCTGCCCCGATGTTTAGACACGTACATCTGTCGTAGGAGTTGCCAAGGCATATCTTGTGTATAATGCAGTACCTGCCCCGATGTTTACACACGTACATCTACTGCAGGAGTTGCCAAGGCATATCTTGTGTATAATGCAGTACCTGCCCCGATGTTTACACACGTACATCTACTACAGGAGTTGCCAAGGCATATCTTGTGTATACTGCAGTACCTGCCCCGATGTTTACACACGTACATCTACTGCAGGAGTTGCCAAGGCATATCTTGTGTATACTGCAGTACCTGCCCCGATGTTTACACACGTACATCTGTCGTAGGAGTTGCCGAAGCTGTTGCGTGGTTACCACAAGTGTTCGAAGGAGGAGGCGGCCCAGCTGGCATCCCTCATCTTCCGCGTCAAACACGGCGAGGACAAGACCAAACTGCAGCTCGTCCCGTGAGTTCACCGTGTTATTAGCTCCTGCCATTGTCTAGAGGAGCCACCTCGATAGCTCAGTGGGTTAGGGCGCTCGCCTTGCGTGTTTTGGCCACCTGAGAACCCAACGGCACGTGGAGCGGTGGTTCGAGCCCCGCTGTGGCCAGGTCTTTGTGGTCGCAGGATAAAGATCCCATGTCTTTCTTCGCACAGAGTAGGGGGTTACCCCCGGGGTCATGGCTCCACTCTCCCTTCCTTCTCCCATTGACGCTGGTTAAAGCGCCCTCAACATACAACCAACCACTGTCATCAAAAGTTTGAATTATATGGTCGTTTAAAAGGAATACATGTACCACAATATATAATATAACAGTATATAATACGGTATCCAGCATTTGCTTATGCTTAGGTTGAATCTGTCTTTGCTTTCTGTTAGGCAAATTCTGAAGGAGCTGGTGCCAATGGACCTGTTCAAGCTGCAGCCAGCGGACGAGTGGAAGAAGGTAGGTTTAGCTCGACTATCTTTTAAATAATTATGTGAACTTCGGCTCGAAGAAATGAAGTATAATGTTAGGTTACAACAAGTTGGCATTGGCGTGAAGCAGTCCTGCAATAACATGTGATCATGACATCATATATACTTAGACATATTTTATGATGAATGAATGCGTCTTGCAGCAAATTGTGGCGTGTTACAACCGGGACGCGGGTAAATCGCCTGGCGACGCCAAGATTGCCTTCCTCAAGCTCATCTACCAGTGGCCAACTTTCGGCTCTGCCTTCTTCGAGGTCAAGGTAAGGGCTCTACAGTGGTTTTATTGCTGCTACAAGTGTCGCAAATAGGAGATTTGGTTTGACTACCTTCTGCCAAGGAGTTCGTGGTGCTGCATACATTCGTGTACAGAAAGTTAAGAGATAATCTTTTTATTACGCTACCTTTTCGCGAGGTGGTACGGAATGTGGCTTGATCTTCTGATGAGTTAATATGGTAACCTTGGAAGCAAAACAGTTCGTGCGTCCTGTCTGAAGAATACATAAGCGTTGACAATTGCATGTTTTTTTTGCTTAAGTATGTACCACGTGACTTGACATTGTGTGATGACGTCACTTTCGTTTACTATGTAGCAAACAACGGAGCCCAGCTATCCGGAGATTCTGCTGATCGCCATCAACAAACATGGCGTCAACCTGATACATCCGGGTACCAAGGTGAGTTTAACAGTGCTAGCTGCTAAGTGGGCGATAATAACGGTACCACGTATGATCCATATGGGTATTTTGCGGGTTTAGCGCTGCAAGCTGCTAAGTGGGCGATAATAGAGGACCACGCATGATAAATCCGGGTATCAACCGATATACATTGACGCCTATTGACGCCTAATTAGAGTAATACGCCATATGCGTCGGATTTGTTAGACGCGTTGGGGAATCATCCCCTCTTCATTATCTGGCGCGGTGGTTATTGAGGTCATGTGATGCCTGCCTCTCTCGTTACCTTCCTCTTGCGTTCCAGGAAATCCTCGCCACTCACGCTTTCACCAAAATCTCCTACTGGAGTAGCGGCAACACCTACTTCCATATGACCATCGGCAACCTGGTCCGGGGCAGTAAACTGCTGTGTGAAACCTCGCTGGTAAGTGGCGCCGTCCGTTGTTTGATTTGATTGCTTGGTTTCGTCGTCACCTGTTCATCTCGTATTGCATTAATAGGCGACTTCGCCAGTCGTTGTCTGATTATTCCGCCAGGAAGCGCCACTGCATATGCAATACATGCTGGGTATTAATTAGTTGTGTACAGCGCCAAGATGGCGTCACGAGTCAAATCTGTAGATGAATAATCCTCATTTGTTGTATTCCATATAAAGGAAAAGTATTGCTGTATGCAATATAAACAAATTCATAATTTGTTGATACTATATGACCTTGCCCTTGATAATAAAATTATTTATGTCTGTAGCAATATGGAAGTGAGCGGCAAAAAAAATGTGCAGGCTTATTTTTACTGGTCATGCTTTACTCAAATATGCCTGGTATTTGTAGTCCAGTATGGGTAAATGGACGTCGCTATTCCCTGCTTAGCCACCCGGTCTGGGCGATCTAACCCGGGCGTAATGCAACCAAATCTGTCAATGTGCCTGGAGGCTTGGCCTAATTTAGTCCCCGTGTAGACAAAGTTTACTAACACAATAGTTTGACGTCACTGATATCTAAATATGCATTTTACCTTTCCAGGGTTACAAGATGGATGACCTCTTGACCTCTTACATCAGCCTCATGCTGACAACGATGCAGAAGCAGAGAACAGTACGCCGCAACTAATGACAGAATGGGGACTGGAAACCTGAGCAATACACGCGTGATACAGACGAGTTGTATATTTGATACATTATAATGTATTGATACTGTTGGAAGTCTTCTTGTCTCGTGTTCGTTCCTATATACGCTCAATGCTTAGATGGATGGCTTTATGACTAGAACATTTGAGCTGAGGAGTTGTTAATATATTATTATTGCGTTTATCAATGCGAACATTTTGCGACATATTTTTATATTATGGCATTCTTATGGATGTCACTGGTGGAATATTGCCCCTTTTGCTGTATATGTTTTGGTAAAATCACATGACGGTTGTCTGACTAAAGGTTTCACTGTTTTAATTGTGTATAGATATTCCGACCTGACACAACATTCCTGCGTGTTCCTTTGCTGAATATTTCATCGTTTAATCATTCCATTGATACAACCATCTTTCCTTTGTTTATTTATTAGCTCAGTAAATGTCTACAGTTTGAGTATGGTACTCATTCCATATAATGCTAACTTTTTCTCTATGATATTACCACGTTTATAGCAAGAATTTTCATATTACTATACAAAGCTATTTTGTAATTTTTGAACAGCGCAGATGACATAGTTATGCCGATAAAATGATCTTTTTGTACCCTATACTAATATCACAGGCAAACTATGCATCTTGATTTCCAGAGTGGGTATTGCTGTACTAAATAAAGATATACATGACTCTATATTATGATATGCTGTACATTTATTAGGACATGGTAATCTGTGTGTACAGATCTGAATGTGTATTTTGCTCATGGCCATGGCAGTGATTAACAAAGTGTACATGCCGCGCAATTCTCATAGTGTGTAGCTGTAGGCGATTAGGTGAATGTTTTTCATTGTGACATCCGTATTGGTGACGGCTAATACATGGTGTAGGAGGGCACTGTACGTTAGGAAGGCTGTTGACTGTTACTGTGGGTTGACCGGGCTTGATTCCGCTGCTATCCGGCTTTGTCCTTCCCCTGCAGACGAACCATAACGAGGCTGGTGTGTGTTAACTGGCCGCAGACGGCTTTAGCTTTGGCGCCCAAAACAAACAAAATGTCTGGTGTGCAGATTGAGCGCTGGCTTGGTTCCCGCTATACTGCTGCGTGCCCCGTGCGGGGTTTTATCCAATAGTGTTGAGTGATTGGTCGTCTGCGTTAACCCTGCTTGTCGCGTGCCTTGGGGTGTGATGCGAGTGACCTTGACTGGCGTCGGGGTCAACTCTGTGGGGCGGTCGTAGAATAGAGCCTACGTAATGAGATTACATGCCGATTCCGAACTGATAAATCGAGGACAAATTACGTTTATGTTAAGTGAGTTAATGGTATCTTTCAAACGGATTTAGCGGCATGAATTATGCTGAATGTATCACTCGGTAGTTGCAGTGTGTAGTAGTAGTTACATTACGGGTGAGGCGGTGATCGCCGTAATCTCGAGGCAGTGGTCACATGTTGACAAGGGAGGCACCGTTCGCTCCGTAACTGTGGCATGAGTTATTGTTATACCTTGTATCCTGCTTAGTACTTATTCCATTTTGGAAAGCTGGTCCAGTGATGTTTTTTGTGGTCGAACAGGCGTTTGAGTTTTTAGCTTACATCATTCCATGTGAAGGCGCATATCATGTCTTTAATTAAAATATCATTTTTGTGTTTATATCCCTCTTGGGAAATGAATCAAAGTGGGTTTTGTAGGTCAAATTGAATGTCATGCGCCGAGTGAGAAGGCAGTTCTTATAATAACTGTTACGGGAGTTGTTTCAATGAGGCAAGCGCTCGATCGTTGGGAATGTCCTTATTAACTTATTATACACAGCTTGAAACCTTCCATAGCGTCACCTCACACGCCATTTATAGATTTATTCCGTCTGAGAAGCATTCATGTTGTGATTGTTAACGCGATAGGAATCCTTATTCCATCTGAACATACAAGTGAATATACATATAAATATATTGATGCAATTCTGAACATACGTCTGCATACCTGCTTGAAATATTTAACTACGTACGGTTGAAAACGAGGCATGACGAAATGTTATTCTGTGTACTACTTCTGTATAATTTGGTTACAAGCAGATTTTCTTCGATGTCTTAAATGTAGATAGCTATCGGTCATCGGAAATTAGGCTGTTTGGGATCACTTGATGCTAGCGGTAAATTAGAAATGAAAACGTTTTTCATGGTTAACAGTTCTATATTACATCACGTGGACTTGTCTAGGATATCGTTTCCATGAATTATTGTGCACGATGCACTGTTGGATATCTGTAGAGTTCCAAATAAGTCTTGTATTGTCATCCGTGCTGTACTAATACATACTTTGCCAAAGTGGCGACGGGCGGAAGCTGAGAAGTACGTGGCTGACACGTGACCGGAGCGGACGCCTCTGATTGGACGATAGGCCAGTGATTCCCCATACGCTGACATGGCAATAATGGTTACAGTGGCGTACACCCCCCCCCCCCCTTGTGTACACTCTTGGGACTCGTGCACCACTGGGATGTACTCACTGTGTGGACATGATCATGAACACCACACACACTGGTGACCTTATAATCAAAGTGTCTTGAATGTATATCCAGAAATTAGTATGTGATGTACAATACAAATAGGTGTTGAAATGAGGGTTTCGCGCGACTGGCTTGCTTTAAGTTTACCGTCATTATTTCGGTCACGGTGAGTTTTCGAATGATGTGAATAGCCATTGTCTCAGGCGAGAAATTCAGTCCGTATTCGCTTCCTGTCGCCGCTTCCCGATGCCGTCCTGCCGCTCATTCCTTACCCCCCACGCCCACCCCCACTGTTTCCCACTACCCAGTGCATAACCTGCTGTATCTCCAAGGTAACCTGCTGCCCGGCTCATGACAGAAACGTCCGCTATATTAACAGTGCTTCCATAAATGACCACGTGCACCTCTAATTCTTCACATGACGTGACGTCATAATCGGGTAAAGGACTCCGGACGACGGCCCGGACCCGGACCGGGCCTTTCCTCGCTTTGCTGCCCGACCAAATGTAACGGCACGCTTCGTTCTTTTGTACAACATATCAAGTTAATAAATTTAAACATAATACACCAAACAGTGGTTTGAGTTGGTGTTGTTTCCTTGCTTTGGAGTTGACCGCTTGGACTACATAGGGATTGCCATCTGTTTATTGCCATCTGTTGGGAGCATGGACGCCACAAAGGCCTGATCCGGGTCTTCTATGCCAGCTGCCATGGCAGACGACCATAACATCGCCCACCATCCTCCTGAGCAATGTGTTAAAGATAATTAATCGGAAACCCTGATGCACTATATTATAACAAACACTTTCGCCCAGTTTATTTTGCTTGACACTTGCGTTGCCGAATGACTCGTTATGTAGACTTATGTTGGCGGTGGAGGAAGGAAGAACGAGCGTTTAACCTCTTCATATGGCAAAGATTAAATTGAGCAAATATTGTGATGACATCAGACACAGAGATCACAAATAAAAGGTAAATTCCTTTATTCATGATATTTCGAAGGCCTGACTAGAACAGCCAAGAGAATGGTTCAGCAGGTTCCCTGTCATTATGAAAGGCATCAAGTCGGTCTGTAGTCAGATTAAGGCATTAATTGTGTACAAAACATCGAGCAAAGAGACACTTGGACTAGATAAAAATAGAGCATTGATGTGCAGAACACTTCGTTGCGAATGTAGAGCTTTTCACAAAGAACTTCTTTGGTCCCCAAGAATAAGTCATATTGCACAGAACGTGAGCAAATACAACGGTAATTTCCTGCAACAAAATAATTGTCATAGTAGATGAATACAGTCTGTTCTACAAATGATTGCACGCTAAAATTACGCTGATAACGATCCCCCAAAAGATAATACTGGTGATATACCCCAAGTGGCGCTTCTCTAGAAGCATTACGCCCAATTTGTGTATTTGTAAAATATATTTTCTGAATAAAAACGTCATAACTCCTGCCTGAGACGGAACATGTGGATCATTCCGTAACCACATACTCACTACCAACGGCCCTCATGTTATTTATCTTAAGGAACATCCCACATGTAAACAACAAGTGAACAGTCTGAAAACAGAGCAACACAGACATGTAGATTTGTAGAAACTCAAAATTATAACGCAGTGAGTTATCAATTAGAATGTAACACGGCTGAGTGTAGACTGCGGTGGATGAGAAGTTGAGGCGTCGGCAGTTGGCCTCCACCCCTCCTGACCCATGGTCCGTGGAGCAGTGACACGTGGCCGGTAACCTGGGCAACATGGAGGGACCGGTCACCATGGGGACACCAGTAGTGGAGTCCGCAGTGGATGTGTTGCTATGGGATTGCCATGCAGTTGATGTGTCATTGAGCAGATAACTATCGGATGCCACTACCGCTGCCGTCCCATTGAACCAATCTGTGTAGGACCATAACCCACAACAGTGGTAGGTCGTCTGGATATGGTCCCAGCACTCATCAGGCGCAAAGGAATCCGGATACAGTCCCTGGTAGCCTCTCATGGATTCCTGTAGTTTGTGTTGAATTACGGTATGAAAGAGATCAGCTCTGTGAAGCGTGGCGAGCCATATGACAGCGACTTGGATAGAAACAACAGCGAAAGCCACCAGAAGTAACATCCTTATCATGAGGTAATGCTTCCCTTGTCTCGCCTGGAAGAGACCTAGGGCCGACCCGACCACGGCTATTGTTCCCGCTATGACTGAGAGGTAGGCCTCCACACTGTACAGGCCCAACCCGTCACAGTCTAACCTTCGCCCAACAATGGCCGCAGAAACTCCAATGGTCACGAGACCTTCCACAAGACACATGATGAAATAGAAGATGATTAATATCTGCGTGCAATTATGCCTTTCCCCTTTCTGTCCGTGGTGTAACCCTGGCATGGTGAATGTAGAATTCGTTGCTATTCAAGAATTCTCTTAGCTCATTTGGAGAAAATGGGAACTCCTTCCAAAGCCATGGCGGTGCAGGCATTCTGTCAAAATGCACCTGCAAATAAAATAGTTTCCAGAACAATTCAGGACTTCACATAATTTGTTAATATATTTCTTTAAAAGTATCATCACTGTTGGCCAATATTATCTTACTAATTTAAAAAATATAGCAGCTTATAAGGTATTCCATATAATTATTCAAATCATATCTTTCCAAAAATGTATAGTAAAATATACTACAAATTAAAAAATAATACATTTATTTACAAACTAAGCAGACTGTTCTTTTCTAAGCAAGAGAAACATTATTCAACCTAAGTGTTGTGCACCTCTTCATAAAATATTTTAGTTGTTTAAAGCTAGCCCTGAGACTTGGATATCTGAATTTACCATTCAAAATACTCTTACAGCAAGTGGCCGCCTGCATTACAGTTTTAAAGAAACTTCGGCAAAAATATTTTGGAATATTACCTGCATTAACATTGTATGAAATAGATAGGTAATTATCATATTAGAAAAGGCAAAAAATGCCAGTGATGCTTCAATGCTTATGACAGTACCCTTTGTGACAGGAGATACACCAGCATGGCAAAAAATGTGGCTGAACGACATGTATACTGGTTTATTGCATACAATAAGTGGTCCCTGCATTATACGTACAACTTCTATTCTACCAGCCCGAAAAGAGTGCATAACGGAGTCATATAATAGAGGGACTGTATAATGCAAGGACCACTGTATTCTTATATCTTACCTAAGCACCTATAAATACATCATTTCTATTCAAATATTTCTATCATTTCTGAGGGAAAATATTGCTGTATAAGTAACATTAAATACCAATTTGCAGTAATCTCCTTCCCTCTCTTATCAATACCTCTTATCTCATATCTGGTCAATATATACTTTCCTATCAAAAAAAAATTCTAGTTTACCTCCCGGCCGGCGAATAATTCAAAGCTTCAGTGCATATATTGCTGGTCAGTCTGTAGTGTGTAACATGTCACATATATTACTGAATAAATAACTAAAAACTTAAATCAAAAGTGGTGTAAATAGGCCTAAATAATAACTGATCAGAAACAGTTAATTAATTGGGTTACATCATACCACATTTTCATTTATAAGACATATTTGGTTAGTAACATAAAAACTAACCAATCACACCATTAAGAAAGCCTATATGACTATATGAATTATTTATTCTATTTTGTAGTCATACCAGTCCAATAAACATATAAGGTAGCATATAACATTTCTTGTCATATGCACTCCAATCACCTAATAGTATATAATTTAGCCTAATATATGAAAAGGTATTAATGGCTAGTATTAACTGGTATAATAGCTCAATTAAGGAGGGGGGTGGGGGGTATTTCCATTCCTTGGGACTGGGCTTTTCAATTCACCATGAACTGAGAATATGGAAAATCATTCTTTGTGAACTGGGAATGCTATTATATAGCTGCCCTTCCATTGTATGCAGGGAGTTTTCTTTTAATTCATTGTGATCTGGGAATAACCAAACTTATTCTTCATGTTCTAAGAACATGACCCCCCTTGCCAGCCCCCAATTAACTGTCCTTACAAACATATGCAATGCTTAGAAGTTATATATGGTTTTTTTTGGAATATAACCTATAATATATATATATGACGGAATATAACTGGAGGTCCGCCCTGCAGCTCGATCATGTTACAGGGCTAGATATGTCATATCATTCACAAGAGTCAAGACAATGTTTCCATCACAGGGCTTGTGTCAGGCCAATTTAAGTGTTGACGGGCAAGCGTGACACAAGCCCTGCATGTGCTTTCAACTTTCTCTGCTTTGGCTTAGCTACATTGTGTCATGGGCACTCGCCACAGGCGCCGCAGATCGACTGACACAGGCCATGGGGGGGGGGGACACTTGTTCAGAACAAGTGTCAAGACTGTTGTGGTTTCTGTATTCGGTTGGCTCACAAGGTTATAATAAATTCCAAATTTATTCCAGTGGTTTATTGGTAACACTCGTATCTCAGGTTCACAGACATAAACAGGAAGTTCTACCTGGTAGAGCATTATGGGATTACAGTTTACTTTAAAACTTGAGTGCATTATGAATGTAGGGTACGTTATGCTACATCCCCTCTCTTAAAGAAATATGTTCTTCATAAGCATGCCATCGGAATCTACATTCTAAATTTAGATTACAGATCAAGGCGAACCGGTGCTTTAATGTGACGATTAGATCTCCTGACTGGTGGTTGTGGATTTGTATCAGTCACTGGCACAGGCGGTGTGGTTGGTACAGCGGGAGTGTTCATCGCTGAAGTAGCGGGGGCAGGCATGTTCTCCACCAGCGGGTCATGAGGTGATAGGTCTTCGGGTTTGAACACTTCTCTGGTCTTCCTGATGTGGAGGCGGTTTCGGCGGTAGGTGCCATTCCCTGTGTCCACATAATAAGACCTAGGGGCCTCTGCGGTGGCTGTCACTTTGCCTGGGTTCCACACCTTGGTATGTGGGTTGAACAACCGCACGTGTTCCTGCGGACAGAGTGGAGGCAAAGTCTTAGCACTATGGTCGTAATACGCTTTGCCGATGTCCTGTTGGCGCTGCAGGTTGTCATTGAATCGCTGAGGTGCTCCGGCTGATACCACAGGCACATTCGATCTGTATTTCCTGCTGTTGAGTATCTCACAGGGTGCAGGTGTTTGGTGATTCACAGGAGTTGTACGCAGACATAGCATGGCGAGATGGGGATCTGACCCAGACTCTCGAGCCTTGGTGAATAGCTGCTTGATGGTCTGCACCACCCTCTCGATGAATCCATTCGATTGAGGATACAGCGGTGATGAGGTTATGTGATCGAAACCCCAAGTGATGGCGAAGTTGCGGAATTCCTCGGATGAGAACTGAGGCCCGTTGTCGCTCATCAATCGCTCTGGGATGCCGTGCTCCTCAAATATCCCCTTTAAGTGTGCGATAATAGAGCGAGATGTAGTGCTGTGAAGTTTCCTCACTACTGGGAATTTGCTGTAGCTGTCAGCAACAAGGAGGTAATTGGTTTGTTCCCAGTAGAACAAGTCCGTAGCGAGTGTGTGCCATTGATGGGGTGGCACATCCATTGGCATCAGTGGCTCCTTGCTGACCGATGTCTGGTGTTTCTGGCATGGCGCACATAATCCGACTGTGCGTTCTATGTCAGCATTGATACCATCCCAGAAGACAGATGACTTGGCCCGTAGTCTGCACTTCTCAACGCCTTGGTGAGCATAGTGCAACTGATTGAGCACGTCCTGACGAAGCGATTTTGGGATGACGATCCTTGTGCCTTTCAAAATGATCCCATCTGCTATACCAAGTTCATCACGATAATTCCAGTAACCATGAAGATGGGATGGACATTCTGATCGTGTGGGTGGCCAGCCTATGGATATCATCTCTCGAAGGGCTGCGAGCTCCACGTTCTTGGCTGTCTCCTCACGTATCTGTGTGATGCGGGTGGGACTGGCATTCATATGAGAGTGCATCTCGTGGACTGAGATGTCGAGGCCTTTGATGGCACTGGCTTCACATGGGCTGACACGTGACAAGGCATCTGCTAATGTTACATCTTTCCCGGGCAGGTACACAATATCCGTGTCGTATCCTTGGATGCGAAGCAGCATACGGGCTAGACGAGGTGGTGCACTGTGGAGATTCTTTTTCACTATGGACTCCAAAGGTTTG
This sequence comes from Arenicola marina, assembly GCA_964019135.1. Lineage (NCBI taxonomy): Eukaryota > Metazoa > Annelida > Polychaeta > Arenicolidae > Arenicola > Arenicola marina. The sequence continues at coordinate 32,618,083 of OZ025254.1, read as the reverse complement.
TGGTCAGTCTCGATGCGCACATGACGACCATATGCATAGTGATGAAACCTCTCCAGGCCGAATACAATGGCCAGCATTTCGCGTTCTATGTTCGAATACCTGGTTTCAGTGTCAGTGAGAGCTTTACTGGCGAAGGCGACTGGGCCCTTATCCTGGATCAAAGCAGCGCCTAAACCACGTAGAGAGGCATCCACCTGCAGGGTGAGAGGCTTCTTACTGTCATAGAATTGCAGATTTGTTGTCGAAGTGATCTCTATCTTGACTTTACGGAAGGCCTCGCTGTGCTCTGGGCCCCACCGGAAGTCGTTATCTTTCTTGCAGAGGTCACGCAGCGGTGCAGTCAGGGATGCCAGGTGAGGAGTGAATCGACTGAGGTAATTCACCATCCCTAGGAAGGTTTGTAGCTCCGACACATCCTTTGGCTCATCCATGCTGCTGATGGCCGCAATTTTAGCAGGGTCAGGCTTGACTCCATCTTCTCCAATGAGGTGACCAAAGAAAGGTATCTGCTTGCAGCGAATGACCATCTTCTCACTGTTGAACCGTGTGCCCGTTAGTCTGGCTCGCTCCAACACTTTACGGAGTGTTGCATCGTGGTCACTGCCATCTTCTTTCCAGCCAGCAATAACGAGGTCATCGGCTATACCGGTGCAACCTTGTATGTCACCGAAAGTTTCGTCGATCTTCTTTTGGAAAACATCCTGAGCGATATTAAGGCCAAATGGGAGACGATTATACTTGAACCGTCCGAACGGGGTATTGAAGGTCGTTAGTAGCGAACTCTCCTCGTCCAACGAGATGTTCCAGTATCCACTGCGTGCGTCAAGTATTGAGAAGTATTTTGCACCATTGAGCTTTGGCAGTACATCTTCCAACGTTGGCGTGTAGTGATGTGGACGTTTGATCGCTTTGTTTAAGTCTTTAGGGTCCAAACACAGACGGATCGTGCCGTTGGACTTTGTGACACAGACACACGAGTTTACCAATTCTGTAGGTTGGTCGACCTTGCTCAGGATACCCTTTTCAGTGAGTGAGTCTAGCTCATCTTTCAGAGGTTCACGTAACGCAATGGGTACACGTCTGGGAGGATGTATGACCGGGGGTACTGTAGGATCCACCGTGATGTGGTAATTTCCTTCGAAGCATCCAATGCCTTCAAATACATCACTGTGCTCAGTCAGAATTTGATCCCGCGCTTTCACATCACCAGCTGGTCGTGTAATAATTGGCTTGGTGCGCGGCGTCTCAGCATCACTTTGTTCGAGGCAAATGGTGTAGTTGAGCGTCACCAGCCCAAGAGCTCGACATGTTGGGAGACCCAATATCAGTGGCCCATTGGATTTGACAACGTAGAACGTAGAAGTTTCCGTCACCTGGTGGTAGGTCAACGTCAACTGGCACATACCGTATACTGTCAGTGTACTGCCTCCAAATGCAGTGATCCTGGTGTCTGATGGCGTGAGGTCTGGAGGTACTTCTTTCCCCCCATTGCTCACATCAGACGCAATAAGTCTCTTATAAGTGGCCAGGGGTATGACGTTACCTTCTGCACCAGTGTCGAGCTTGCACGTCAGCTGTAGTCGATGCTGGTTCATTCTTACAGGTAGCCGAATCAGGGCCTGTGTCGAATGCTTGTCATCATAATCCATGGCGTCGATGTTTATAGTGTCGAAATACAGCTCCTCAAGGTCAGCCTGTATTTCGTTCACCTTCTTGTAAGGTGTGTGTTGAGTTCGCGTTCTCTGTGAGCGACATACACGTTTCCAATGATTTAGTTTGCCACATAGCAAACATGTGTCACCTTTGGCAGGACAGGCGTCCGGGTTGTGTTCATGCCTAGTGCCACATTTGCCACAAGCTTTCTGTTCAATCTTCTGGCTGCGATATGTGGGATTGTGTTGCTGCCGTTTTGGCTGCGCTCTCTGAGACCTGGTCTGCAGGGCGTGTACCGTTCTGCTGCTGTTTAAGTCTTCCAGCTGCTTACGTGTGGCTTCATCAGTTCTAGCGATGTCAAGCGCTTGGTCTAATGTTAGATCCTCTTCTTTCTGAAGTAGCTTTGATTGTATCCGTTCAGATGAAACACCAAAGATTAACGTGTCAATGATGTGTTCATTCATATCATTGTACTTGCAATTGGCTGCAATGATACGGATGCGTTTTACAAATGCGTCGATGCATTCGCCAGACTCCTGTCTGCAAGCTCTGAGCTTGTACCGAGCGATGCGAAAGTTGCTTTTGGGTTTGACAAACTCTTCAAATCGCTCCCAGTAACTGTTTAGCTTCTTTGCTTCTTCTGCGCTGAGATTCCATGTGTTTACCAGCTCTCTGCCTTCCTCTCCTGCCCATAAAAGGAGATATTTCACTTTTCTCTCTTCGTTCAAGGTATACAGGGGTCCTTCCAGCATTAGTTCCACCATTTCTTTGAATTTGGCAAGAACTCGCGGAGCGTCCGTTGCGTGCCAGTCCATGCTGGGGGTAGGCAGGCCTTCCAGGCTCATAGCCATTGTGTCTTGTGACTTCCAGTTACTACCGCAATTACTACCGCAATACTACCACAAATATTGATTATACGTGGGTATAACACAACTCCAAGTGTGTATCCACTACTTCTGACACCATGTTGTGGTTTCTGTATTCGGTTGGCTCACAAGGTTATAATAAATTCCAAATTTATTCCAGTGGTTTATTGGTAACACTCGTATCTCAGGTTCACAGACATAAACAGGAAGTTCTACCTGGTAGAGCATTATGGGATTACAGTTTACTTTAAAACTTGAGTGCATTATGAATGTAGGGTACGTTATGCTACAAAGACTGTAACGTCTGAACATTCAGGCTAGATACTATCACAGAGATAACTTTGGTATTTTGTTGTTATAGCTAAAATCTTGAGATGGTCCCTCTCACATGAATTTGAACCCGTATATCTGAAATAGTCCCGAGATAAAGCCCCAAACAAATGCAGAGGTTCCTGTGTCATTGGCTCCTTTAAATGTGGGGTCACAGAGGTTATATCTGTGTGCCTCGATTGGCTACTGTGTCTCCCGGCTGTCCAGGGCCACAGCGGTTTTTGCATTATAGAGACTCTGGATTCAGTTAGCCTCGGGATCCAGACCTGGCTGGACGCATCTTGGAATTTTTAAAGAAATATAAAGTGGATACATCGTCTTCTGTTTCAATGATCTCGTGATAACAGCGACATCCCAGCATCACACCCGGTACACCATTCCCCACTGTCCACGGTTACTATATCACAAACACCGATAGGACCGTGTGACAATACCTTCTTGTTCTATGTAGGCGGTGCGCGACCCCCGCCAAAACCGAACGTGGACTGGTAATTTAACTCTATGAGCTTATAAGAACTTATGTCTTTCTTCATTTTAACGTATGCTCATATTGTAACTCAATATAATATGGCATACACTATGTTAAGTAATAACCAGATAACGTTACAAAAACACGCACCTGTCAAATGACTGAACCTCCCTGACAACACCAAACAATTAACTACGGAATGCTCAAGAGCACGATTTGAAACAGGCCAAACCGCTGGTCGATTTCCCGCGTGGAACTGCGTGTTTTGGGAACACTCTTGCTTCAGGGCCCGGTTCCACGAACGGTCTTAACTTAAGTCTGTTTTCCGACTGAAGTTTTGAGGTGTCTGACTTAACTAAGACTTTTGTTAAGTCGCGTTCCACGAAGCGACTTCAGTCCGGACTTAAGTAAGTCCAACTTAAAAAGTGGGTTTCACCAACAGGGTTCTGAGTTTGCATTTTAGAAGTGTTGCGCCGGAAACGCTCTTCACAATGTGCGGTCAAATGAGGTAGGAATGTGGTATTATATGTAAATATTGAACACCGGATGTCTTCTCACTTCCGTTACTATGGAAACATGCCAATGAACATTTGGCGCGGTATTTCACGCATTTAGCAGTTGAACAGTGCAACGGGCACAAGTGTGTTCAAGTGATGGAAACAATAACGGTAAGTTTTCTCAGTTTGTATCTTAGACTTAGCTTGAACACAGGCGCCGTAAATCAGCGGGGGAGGGGGGGGGGGGGTGTGGACAAAAAAGACGTCATGACCTGCCACATGCAGGATATATTAAATTAATTTAATATGCAGTGCCGGATCCAGAGGGGGGATCCAGGTGGCACATGCCCCCCCCCCCCTCCTTAGGCTCGAAAATAGCAAAAACAAAGGCATGTGCCCCCCCCCCCTCCCCCCATGTGAAGGGGGCATAGAAGGTAGGCCTTCACCATGTTCACTGGGGCTGGGCTACATATATTCACCAGCCCCGGCCCACTCCCCTGTCACAAATTTCTCACATATCTAACACATTCTGCACTTGGTCTTGGATAGTACCTCACACGTACCCCCCCCCCCACCCCCAACCCCACCCTCCAGGTCAACATTTCTCACTGGATATTACCAAATCCACCACAGATATATATATATAGGTCTATAAATAAAATAAAATTTATTAATGCTTTAACTGTTCAATGAACACTTTGTATTTGTTTTATAAATAAGCTTAGTTTATGTTTTCTCATTTTAAAATATAAAATATGGGGATGATCGAGTTATATTTTGACAGTTATCTGCCTTTTCCTTCCAAGGCCATTATGGAAAACAAATTTGTGTTTACTAAATTAACCTTCTTTGAGGCAGAACAAAAATATTTAAACTAAGCTTACTACAAAAGTGATCCCCCCACTTCATTCTGCTGTCTATAACTATAGGCGATTTAAGTAAGCTTATCTCTTAAACTAAAGGTTCACATTCATCTGAATATGCTGAATACATCACGGTGCATGAATTTGAAAACCAGAAAGATCAGCAAGTTTACTCCTCATTCAATGGAGTAAGATAAAGTAATTTACATGGAAGATGGTCTTTTAAATTGCACATTTCTATTTGCAGACTTCTGTGAAAAACAGCAAGGATGGCCAACTGGACGCCACAGGAGTTGGAAGTTCTGTTTTGTAATGTTGACAAGCATCTCCCCATTATTGATGTTCCTCAATAATTTTAAACACATGCATATTCCAGTCCTGTATAGACAAGACTATTGTAAAAAATATCCTTTAAGCTTACCACAATGACATTCTTTCATAAATTTACTTAGATATATATTTACTTGCTATAGCTAGGCCCCTGGGCGAATGGGCGCTGATGGTGATGGTAATGATATTATATTAATTTACTCCTGTCATTATAATTCAATCCAGGACTTTTCTTTTCTTGTTATAATTATCTTAATGTAATGTAAAAGATGTACCATAGAAACATCATTGTGCATAAATATTATTGACCTTTAATCACAATGTAGATTTTTTTTTTTTTTGAAGTGGGTGACTCATTGGGCTTATGTGTTTTGACTTTGTAGAATTTTGTGTATTACTTGCAATTACCTCAATCGTAAGGCACCTTCAGCTGAAGCTGGGTCAGAATAAGGGGTTTACATTTGTTTATATTTGTTATTTAGTTGTATGGCAGAATTTATGTACATGTATGAACAGTAAAATAAATAACACAAACTGGACATATGGGTGTTGTTCAATTTCAAGGAGAAAACTGACTGCATGCCAGGCGAAAGAATCCTTACAGTACAGTTGTTCTCAATTAGACTTGTGTTACATGTTTGCAAAGGGATTTTTTGGTGGATTTGTTTTAAAACTAACTTTAATTTATGGCAAAGGTGCATTATGACATGAAATCGTTTATTTATCTTGTTCCGAGAGTAACTCGGTAAGTAAGAAGTAAACAAATGACATACTGTCATATACAGAATTTGTCAACAGATTTGCGCGTAAGATATCTTAATCAGGTACAAAAAGAGGTTTTAACAACATGCCATTATAATTATTGTTCAATAGATGTTTTTATTTAAATAAAAAGGACCTAAATACATTGGTCCAATCAATATTAATCATGGGTATCAAATAATAACGATATTTGATTTTTGACAATGTACCATTTAGTATCGGAATTACAGAGGAACCCTAAAAAAAGTACTCAATCATGTCATAGGCTAATATATATTTGTAGATCTACATCAGTTAATAAACATCTAAATGAATTATTTGGGTGCATTAAAAAAAAAACATTAAATATTTTTGAGGAAAATATGCTGCATGTAAAGTTTAAATCTTGGAGGTCTAGCTGACTTTGTTTGCTATTTAGGTGACACCTATCCATATTAATATTGGTAATGAAATGGTATTGCTTACTTATAGATAAATAAACATTTTACATTAAAAAGGAGAGGGTGATCAATTGGCCAATTTAGTGTCACCTGGTGTTACAAAGTGAATGAATCTTTATAGAGGCTGTCCATGTGTCTGACTGTGACTCTCGCTGTGATCGTGAGTCGACAGAGGTCACAGTGTCAGTTTGTACGACAGTAGCAGTGTGCAGCCTCCACTATTAACTGGGGCCTACTAGTGTAGGTGTCAGTGACTGTCACTGTCAGTGACACTGAAGAGTGAAGACTGAAGTGTAGACGGTGATCTGTCAGTGTCAGTGAGGCTGTCATGCATGCAGATTGGCGCAAGTGCCCCCAAGCAAGCCCGCTAAAGCGGGCTTGCCTGGGGGCACTTGCGCCAAGGGTGTATGCCCACCTAGGCCGCGGGACGTTTAGGCCGCGGGACATTTAGGCCGCCAGGGAGGGGCTGAGGGTAGGGGGCAGGGTGGGGGTGGGGGAGGGGTTTGTGTTGGTGCCGGGGGTACGGTGTGGGGGGATTGGTGGTCACGTTTGAAGGGGTGGAGGCATGCATGGGGATTAAGATAGACGACGGCTGGGTGTTATTAACTGAGCTGCGGGCATTGAGATAGCTGGTTGTTATTCGTTAATCGGCTTAAAAAAACATCGCGGACACCAGTTTAGAACAACGCTATATTTTATTTATATGTCATATGTACATCCACACCCATCCACCAGTTACTACGCCACAGCATATGTACATCCATCAATCATCCATCAATCAATCGGGCCCGTCACCAGGGACGCCGGTATATATTTAGCGAGACGAGAAATACGAACGAAAAAAAGGAGGATGGTACAGCGTTTATTATCATCAATTTGTGCGTGCCCCGCCCCGCAGGCTCTCCCCTAGATCATCCTGTATATAATTATGTGTGCCGCAAATATGTTTGCACCCGGTATATATTTAGCGAGACGAGAAATACGAACGAAAAAAAGGAGGATGGTACAGCGTTTATTATCATCAATTTGTGCGTGCCCCGCCCCGCAGGCTCTCCCCTAGATCACCCTGTATATAACACAATAACCTTCAGCCTTTAATCCCCTCTGCCTAATACCACCCCCCCCCCGCCTCCCCCACCCTGCCCCCTACCCTCAGCCCCTCCCTGGCGGCCTAAATGTCCCGCGGCCTAAACGTCCCGCGGCCTAGGTGGGCGTAAACCGCGCCAAGCATGCAGACAATGTCATCACGATTTATTGTTAACAATAGACGCTTATCACAACCACATACGCTCACTGACTGTCCTCACTGACCATATGGCAATAAACCAGTCGCAGTGCCTTTTTCATAGCCTACTGCAACACTGACACTGTAGTCTGTCGGTCTGTTTAGCGTAGTCTGTCAGTGGGTGCGTGAGCGATAATGCAAGTCACGGCGCATCGAGTCAAATTTGTATTGTGACTCACCCAGTTTTCAAGGGTCAGTGGGCATAATCATGACACTTGCTATGTTCGCATTTAAAATATTACATTAATGCCAGCGTTTCATTGGAAAAACTCCAGAAAATCGTAAATTGTTGGTCCCGAAGCGCGAAACTCAAAAGCCACACATTGACTGTCGGGTGGCGCTGCGGTCGGCTTGGTGCGTTACAACGGCTGAGCGGGCCCTTTGCCAACTTAAGTCACCTACCAAGCAGACTTAGAAAGTTAAGTCAGCCGTTGGCGTTATCGGACTTAAGTTCGTTCGTGGAACGCATTTTAAGGGGCATGGACTTAACTTAAGTCAAAACTTAGGACTTAAGTCAGAAAACGGACTTAAGTCCGTTCGTGGAACCGGGCCCTGGGGCGGATCTTGGCGCAAGTGCCCCCAGGCAAGCCCGCTTCTCTAGGGGCACAACGGTAACAATGTTAAAATCCTTCGACGTTAGTAGGGAATCGACTGTAGCTTTTATTATAATGCGGGCGCGTACAATAATAGTGCTTACGTATTCTATATACCTTGTTCTATCTTCTGACATCAAGAAAGTGTGTCAACACTAGATTGTTCCAGTCATATTTTCGCGAATAAATGTTGGAGCATGCGACTTTTCCCTACCAACCGCCATGTATATGCAGCGCCACCTGGCGAATCCCGCCACCATTTGAACCATATGTAGCCTGGGTCCCAAACTTTGTAACAGTCAATGACCTGTGAAAGAGGGCGCTGCTGTTGTCGTTAAGTTCAAAGTGAGCGACTGACAAGGCCCTCTAGCGGAGAGTCATATGCTAACGGAGAGGAGGAACCAACTCGCATTCACAGGTACCGACATCCGCCAAAAACAAATATGGCGGATGGCTGGTCGGGAACAGTTGTGTGCTCCAACATTTCTTCGCGAAAATATAATCGAAACAACCTAGTGTCGACACACTTTTTTGATCTCAGATGATAGAACAAGGTATATATAATACGTTAGCACTATTATTGTACGCGCCCGCATTATAATAAAAGCTACAGTCGATTCCCTACTAACGTCGAAGGATTTTAACATTGTTACCGTTGTGCCCCTAGAGAAGCGGGCTTGCCTGGGGGCACTTGCGCCAAGGGTGGATCCAGTGGGGGGGGGGGGTGGGGGGGGGGGAGACCCAAAAACAAACACTAACAACTACCGCGGAATCTCTCTGTTATGTGTCTTAAGCAAGATTTTTACTAAAATTCTGAGCAACAGGCTGTCAAAATGGGCTGAAGATAATAGCAAACTATCCGAAAGTCAAGGTGCTTATCGTCAGGGTAGATCTACCATGGATAATATTTTTAATTTGTATGCCACTGCTGAGAAGTATCTCTGTAGGAAGGGAGGCAGGTTTTATTATGCCTTTATCGACGTTTCCAAGGCGTTCGACTCATTGTGCCTCATTACAACTGTTCTATAGGCTGACTAAGGATGGTATACATGGTAAAATAATCAACCTCTTACGGAACATGTACTCTAAGCTTAAATCTTGTGTCAAGACACCGGCAGGGGTATCGGAATATTTCGAATGCGATGTCGGGACACGTCAGGGATGCATGATCAGTCCGCTTATGTTCATCATGTATATCCAGGAACTCGAGAAAATGTGCGAAGAGCAGGGTTGTCACGGTGTATTTATCGATGAAGAATTTCCAGCTTTATATATGTTCATGTACGCGGATGACATTGCTGCCTGTTGTTAACGATTTCTATCTCCAGGGCTTCTATTGATATTTTCAGATTATTACTGGTGTTTGATGCAATAGACGTCTTAAATACCTGATGATCATCTGTAGCATTGAATGGAAATATTTCCATAGTACAAGGTGTACAATACCATACCCTGTCTGTAGGATCAGTCTTATTTATCATTGATAAACAATTTATATGAGAGGTTAGTTTACAGATGCTACATGTAATCTGATAACAGTGAGGAAGAACCGTTCGTTTGCAGATAGGACAACTAGGTTTATCTGTCATTAACATTTAATTTTTTTTCACCTTTTAACACATATGACTGGGAAACCTTACACCAGTAACATTGATTGAAATACATTTTGACATAACCAGTGCCTAAACTTACATGACAATATTGATACAAATTTATAGCCATGTAGATGACATAGGGCAGGAAGATATTCACCCATGAACCTGAGTTAATAAAGTGAATATAAAATATATATTTGAGGGGCAATGTTATAAAAATGTGTATTTAAATAGGATAAATATACAAAAAAAGAAGAAAAAGAAGAAGAAGATAAATGTGCTAAATGCAGGTACAACCACCTGGAGCCTGTGCAAGATGTTACACGAATTGGGCCTTGGTATTTGTAGCTCATGCGACAGCATAATGGCAAATACGGCACTACTTGGCTTATAATTTGCCAATGATTGCCTCAGCCCGCTACCGGGGAGCCTTCCACGTTACATGGCCGGCGAATTTATGGATAAAACAGGGCGGTTCCATCAATATAACGCTCAAATAAAATCGATCCTATACTACCTTTTACAGAGATATGTGATCGATGAGAGCCTGGCGCGGTGGTAGGCAGTGATGAGTGAGACGCTCACCCCACTCACCCCGGGAGGAGTGTGACCCCCCCCCCCTTCACCCCACCCCCCCAGCCCACGAGGGTGCGCGGGAACGACAGTTAAGCCCCCCTCCCACCCTACCCCAACAAGGAGGAATGTGGTGGGGGGTGGACGTCGGCTTATCGGGAGTGGTTGACTGGCTTTATACTCCATCAACTCCATCGAAACAAATGTCAGTGGTTTCATTTAAGCACAGTGGCGAGACGAATAACATCGCCGAAAGTGGTTGTGGAGGATATAATATATCTGTATCGATATATACACATATACGTATATATATATGTATATATATATGTACGTATAAATGTATACGTGCATGACATAGGCCGCGGTTGAGTTGGTGTGGCACGGACACGGGGAGCGCGGCGGCCATGGTTGTGAGGCGCTGGAAGGTGGTGGCGGTCATGGTCATGGCCACAGTGGGGATGTACATAGCCATCACGTCATTGAGCCGCTCAGACGTCCAACCACAGGAATCGCCCGGAATCGTTTCGGGCGACAGTTACATCGAGGTAGGAGGTTCGACTCCCCCGCAGCCTCGCGATGAGGAGGGTGATGAGAGCACGACCATGTCCGGCATGGCCACAACCACCGCCTTCTCATTCACCTCACCGGAAGCCGGAGAGCAAACCAGCACGGTTGCCATGACGACGCCGAAACCGGTGGAGGCTGGCGGGGGCGTGGGTGAGAGGGACACCTTGCCGGAGGCAGTGCCCGTAGCGGTGCGATACGGGGCCAACGCCTCTCTGACGGACGGGGATCGCAGGCGGAGGCCGCGGCTCCAACAGGAACAGCTGGAGGAGTGGTGCAGTCCGGAAGAGTGCCAGAAGCCCAAGACGAAATGCCACTGCAGCAAGAGTGCCTGGCCGAGCGGCATGCGGTGGGGGGACGTGCCCCAGATGGTCATGCTCACGTTCGATGACTTCGTGGTGACGGAGAACATGAAGTTCTACAGGGAGTTGGGCCTTCTCGGCGGGCAAGGCCTCATCAACCCGAACGGCTGTCCCTATACGGCCACGTACTTCGTCTCTGAAGTCAGCGGCAGGCCGGACGACACCGGGAACACCAACTACAGCCTGGTGCGGGAGCTGCACGCCGCCGGCCATGAGATCGGCAGCCACGGGGTCTCCCACAAGTGGCCGCAGACATGGTGGTCACGCGCCAATCTCAAGCAAGTCACCAAAGAGTTCGGCGACCAGCGAGAGCGGATCTCGCGGCAGGCGGGCATCCCGCTGTCGGACATCGTGGGGGTGCGGTCGCCCTTCCTGGAGATGGCCGGCAGCGACCTGTTCCAGATGTTGACGGACAGCGGCATGCTGTACGACGCCACCGCCGTGACACGCGCCTTCGACGACGGCCCCGTCTGGCCTTTCAGGGGGGACGAGCGCTTCAAGTTCTGCCACAACAGGCGATGTCCGCGATTCGGCAAGTTCGCGAAGGTCTGGGAGCTGCCCATCAACGAGATGAAGACGCCCAGGCGAGGCAAACCCTGCATCATGGCCGACAACTGCTACATGGGAGACTTCCCGCGCGACAAACAGGGATTCCTCAGCTTCTTCTGGAAGAACTTCAGCTGGAATTATTTGACAAATAAGGCGCCGATGAACCTGTGTCTTCATTCTCACGTCTTTAATACGGACCCGGACTACCAGGAGGCGCTCAAAGAGTTCCTGCAAGAACTGGTCACGTGGGATGACGTATACGTCGTCAGCGCTAATCAGATCATCGCTTGGCTCCAACAGCCGACATCCAATGAGAGACTCGCTACCTTCGCACCATGGCAACGGTCATGTCACTAGGCTACCATATCGACTAACAGTCTAATAGTCAGATATATGTAGTGGAACATGTCACATATATGTCACATATATTACTGAATAAATAACTAAAAAATTTAACCAAAGTGGTGCAAATAGGCCTAAATAATTATTGATCAGAAACAGTTAATTAATTGTGAAAGACAAGATTGCAGTGTTACGAGGTAAACAGAATCTAAAAGACTCCCCTGCGTATCGTAAAGTTTTTTTGCGGCGCGCAATGGACCACACCGGGCGCCTGATACACTTGAACTTTGCGGAAATACTGAAGATGGTACCTGACGGAAACCGTTATCGGCTGAGTGGAAGTGGGCGATTGGTGGCGAAAAGCGACGCACGGGATGTAACCTCGCGACGAGAATCTACCGCCGAAGCCACGGGGCCGTAGGACAGGACACGACCCATCAAGAGATCCATCTCTGTATCATCTTGGAATATAAACGGTTACACCGATCTCAACCGAGATTTGCGAACGGCTGTGATTGACAAGATTTCTAGTGACGTTGTTTGCCTCAGTGAAACTCATCTTCAAGGGAACCAGACTTTGGACATCGCCGGCTACTCCTTCTACGGCAACAACAGAAGCGGAACCCATGAGCGGGCGCGAAAAGGTTCAGGCGGAGTTGGAATACTAGTAAAGAACAACCTCTACGAAGTCTTTGATGTTGAAGTGGTGGACAAATATGAAGGTATTCTCGGACTACGGTTAAAACATCAATGCACTGATTTCTCTGCTGTAATTTACTCATGTTACCTGCCACCGGAAAATTCGCCCTGGGGTAGAGATGCTGGTTCTTTTTTTGCTCACTTAATTACAGAAATATACTTACAAAGTAATGCCGATTCCATAATCTTTTGTGGTGATTTAAATGCCAGGACGGGTAGAGACCAAGATGTTATATGCGATATAGACGACATTCCACCAAGAGTGGTTCTCGATAAATCTAAGAACAGTCACGGAGACTCATTAATTGCCTTTCTCCATGATATTAAGTTTTGTATGCTGAATGGTAGAGTTGGAGAAGATGATAACTACACGTTTGTATCAACAAGGGGAAAATCTGTTGTAGATTACATGTTGGTTCCTCATGATAGTATCAAGTCATTTGGTAAATTTCGTGTAGATTTGGTAAGTGATCTCGTTGAAAGGTATCGCCTGGAGGAGTTAATTACAGATACATGCAAATTACCTGACCACTCAGTGTTAACAGCCGAATTTGATCTTTGTGACGTCATTATAGACAATAATGAAAGGGAGAACGTTGCCCACCGTAGTGTGGAGAAACCGAAGTATAAACTACGCATGATACCACCGGATTTTCTCTTATCACCCGCTTGGGGTAGAACTGTAAGTCAACTTATTGAAAGGATAGAACAAATCCATGACGGACAGGAGAGTGTTGACCATGTCTATGATGACATGTGTAAAGCTATTACAAAAGAAATGGATGAATATCTCTCACCCACTGTAGGCTGTAACAGAAATACGAGAAAAAGAATCAAATATGGTAAACCGTATTGGACTGATGAACTTACCCAGCTCTGGAAAACTATGTGTTTACGGGAAAAGACTTTCCTGAAATGTAAGGGTAATACTAAAGAGAAGAGTAAGTTGAGAAGGGAATTTCAGGCAGCTAGACATACATTTGACAGGGAGTTACGGAAGGCTAAGAGAGAGCATAGTTCTACATTGATAAAGACACTGGATGATATTAGCAGTAAGAATCCCAAGGAATTTTGGGACACTCTTAAGCGACTTGGACCTCGTTCAAACAAGGATATTCCAATGAGAGTTGTCACAGACGAACATTGTTTCACGGAAACTCAAGAAGTACTTAAGGTATGGGAAAAGGACTTTTCGTCCCTGTACAATCCGTCGGTTGGCGATTCTACCTCCTTCGATAACTCATTTTATAAAGATGCAATGTCTTATAAAGAAAGGGTTGAAGCTATGATGTATCCAAATGAAGAGGTTGCAAATGAATTTTTAAATCACGATATTGAGTTATCTGAGGTACATGTTGCCGTATCTAGATTAAAAAACAAAAAGGCGGTCGGTCTAGATCTAATTCCAAATGAGGTATTGAAAACAGGTAGAATACTCACGATATTACGGGATCTGTTCCAAGCATGTTTCAGTCTAGGCATTTGCCCGTCCTTGTGGTCAAAAGCACTGATAAAGCCAATACCGAAAGGTGCGCTACTTGATCCATGTGTGCCACTGAACTACCGGGCCATTAGTCTTATCTCTTGTATCGGGAAACTTTACTCGTCCGTACTTAACAAAAGAATTGGTCAGTATACGGAGCTGATTGATCTAATTGTAGAAGAGCAAAATGGCTTTCGACCTGGCCGTAATTGTCAAGAACACATTTACACCTTAAGTAGCATCGCTCGAAATAGAAAATTAATGGGCTTGTCAACTTATGCAGTCTTTGTTGACATGGAAAAAGCGTTTGACCGTGTCGATCGGGACCTTCTGATGGTTCGTCTTCTTGATTACAATATCAATGGAAAAATCTATGATGCTATAAAGGCGTTGTATATGAACACGGAAGCATGTGTGAAAATCAACGGTCTTCATACGAATTGGTTTCCCGTCACCCATGGTATACGGCAGGGCGATAACCTGTCGCCGACATTGTTTGGTCTCTACATCAACGACTTGGCCCTCAAATTAAAATCTGCGTCGCTCGGAGTCCAAATTGGAGAAGAGGTAGTTTCTATACTTTTATATGCAGATGACATTGTTCTGTTAGCCGAAAGTGAAAGCAACTTGCAAAAGATGTTGTCAATTATGCATGAGTGGTGTATGAAGTGGCGCTTGAAACTGAATGTAAACAAGACTAAAGTTGTCCATTTCCGCCCGCGACGGCGGGCACGCACCTCTGTCACATTTCGATGCGGTGCGGACGTTATTCAGGTGGAAACGAAATACAAATACCTAGGTGTCATATTTGATGAATACCTAGAATTCCTAGAATGCTCCGAAACACTAGCAGATGCCAGTGGCAGGGCTCTGTCTGCCATTATCGCGCGTTTTAAGACAGTAAAAAATGTCGGGTACCACACATATAGCAAATTGTATGAAGCAGGGGTAGTACCAATCATGGATTATGGCTCTGCAGTGTGGGGATACGGTCGTTTTCCTAAATGCAATAATGTCCAAAATCGAGCACTGAGATACTTCATGGGTGTGCACAAGTTTGCACCAATAGCAGCAATAAATGGGGACATGGGATGGATGCTACCTAGATACAGAAGATTTTTATCAATGCTGAAATTATGGAATGAAATAATAAAAATGCCCGATTACCGACTCCCAAAAACAATCTTTAATTGGGAATTGAGTCTAAACTGTAACGGTTGGTGGGCTAGTGTAGAAAATATCTTGAGCGATATTGGACAATCTCGGGTATTTGAAACCAAGAGCCAGTGTAACATTGAAGTATCCCGTGAACGTTTAATTAATTTACAACAAGTTGAATGGCGTGCTGAGGTAGAAACTAAACCGAAATTGCGTACCTACGTTAAGTTTAAAGAGTGCTTTGGTACTAAGAAATATCTCTCGTGTTATTCCAACAGGCCGGAAAGATCACTCCTTGCACAGTTGCGCTGTGGAGTGTTACCTATCGAACTAGAAACCGGAAGGTACAAATTAATGGTCGACCCCTCCACCGGAAAGTATCGCAAACTGCGGCCTGAAAAACGAATTTGTAGTCTTTGTTCCATGGGAGAAGTTGAAAACGAGGTTCATTTTGTATGTGTTTGTGATGTATATATGTCATACAGAGAAACGTTGTATAAACACGCATCAAATATCTATCCCACATTTAACATTTTGGACAAAGAAGATCAACTTATATATCTGTTAAAATATTGTTGGAAGCCTCTGACAACTTACCTATCAGCAGCATGGCATATCAGGAAAAATCGGTTGTATCGTTGAGTGATGGTTATATGTTCTGTATGTTATATTTGTTTGTTTACGCTTAGCATAGTTCTCTACATATTATAATAATATTGGACTGAGTAAGAGTATAAATGATAAAGATTATATTGTTCAATCATATTCAATTATATTATTTAACTTGAAGTCACTTATAAGCCATGATGGCTGGGTGAGCTGTATTTTTCTGTTATTTGTGTTGCGTGTATATTGTATTATGGAGCTCACAAGTGACTATAATAAACGAAATATCTATCTATCTATCTATCTATCTACATCACACCACATTTTCATTTATAAGACATATTTGGTTAGGAACATAAAAACCAACCAATCACACCATTAGGAAATCCTATATGACTATATGAATTATTTATTCTATTTTGTAGTCATATACCAGTTCCATAAACATATAAGGTAGCATATAACATTTCTTGTCATATGCACTCCCATCACATAATAGTATATAATTTAGCCTAATGTATGAAAAGGTATTAATGGCTAGTATTAATTGGTATAATAACTCAATTAAGGAGGGGGTGGGGGGCAAGGGGTATTTCCATTCCTCGGGACTGGGCTTTTCAATTCACCATGAACTGAGAATAAGGAAAATTATATTATATATGCTATTATATATCTGCCCTTCCATTCCATTGTTTCCATCACAGGGGCTTGTGTCGGGCCAAAAATTTAAGTGTTGACGGGCAAGCGTGACACAAGCCCCTGTGCTTTCAACTTTCTCTGCTTTTGCTTAGCTACATTGTGTCATGGGCACTCGGTTCGTGAGATGGAAGTCCTACGGCCTTAATTTATAAAACAAAAAGTGTCTAGATTTTTATAGGTGGCCACTTGTGTTGATATTATTAATTCGTATAGCTGATGTGTCTACGTTCAGCTTACTGATAGCTTTAGTTCTGTATAAATCTTTAATTGTAATATTTCCTTTTGATTTTGATTAATTAAATTACACTTTCTTTTGCTACTTTTGACATAAACACACAAGAAAACAAAAATTATTTAAAAATTGTGGCATCTTTAAATATATGGAGATTTTCATCCGGAATCTGTAATGCAAACATACAAAATCAACAATTATTCAGTGTATGACTTTCATGATTGACTACTTTTTTGCTCATACATTGCATAAACATGATGATAATAAATCAAAGTTTCTATTTGTCTCTTTGCACTGGATTTGCTTCTGTCATATCAATTTAATTGGGTTGACAACCGGTACATCGTTATAGCGGAACCGAGCGAAACCGAGCGAAACCGGGTGAAAAGTAGCGGAACCGGGCGCAAATTACAGGTTAGACAAGGAGTAGGAAGTTCAGTTTTGCTTAAAAGTACACTTATCAATGCTTCTGTTATATTCGTATAATATTTACGGTTTCGCTCGGTTCCGCTATAACGATGTACCCTTGACAACATATGGTATAAAATAAAATCTTCAAGTATTTCAAATGTAGCAGATACAAAAACTAAGTGAAGGTACAAAAAATGAGATACTTAATACTTCATCAAATTTATAAGATTTCTTTTTAAGGTTGTCCAATAAATTTGATTAAATTACACCTTTCATAGCTACTTTTGTCCTGATGAAACATGAAGCATATAATAAAGAAACAAGAGAACAAACTATTACAAATATTGATAACAATAAACCCATAAGGAATTCAGTAATATTATTATAAATATATTATTATATATAGAGACATTTTTATTTAACCAGCAGAAACATAAAAAATCCCAATAAAGGGATAATCAATAAATATGTTAGATTTTGTTAGGTCAACTTCATCTCTAAATTCTCCTGCATTCAACTACATTAATGACAAGGGCGCATTCCTTGGTTAATAAATCCTGTGTACCATAATAAATATAACATATAAGCTTTTTCAAATCTCTCAGTTGCTACCGGTATATTGTATTAGATTGTGTTCCATCAATTTAGATGAAGAAATGACTTAAAAAAATAAAATAGGACATTATATGGTTTAATAGGATATAATAATCATCAACTTTGTTCTACATTAAATCAGCCCTGGGTGACAAATGTTGTTCATGACATTTGCAAATTGAAATCTACATTGAAATTAATGCTGCATACCTATGTAATGACAAGATGTCCTTTTTAGATTGTGCAACTTAATTTTGATTCTTAAATTTGGTACTGTTGTCCTGAGGTCTATACATGTGATGTATATTATTAACAATAAAAAAAAAAAAAAAAAAAAATCCATAATAACAAGTAGCACATAAGGACACAAGTAACATTAAACATCTTTGGCAGGTTTATATGTATATACTTTCATTTAACCAGTATAAACATCACAATAAAATGATACTAATCACCAATATATATGGCACATGTTGTTACCTTTCTCTAACATTTAGCTACAGTTGTGACAAGAGCACCAAGACATATTGCTTTGCTAATAAATTCTGTGTTTCATGATAAATAGACTGGTGTTGTATGTGATGATATCCGTATTATAGGCGCCCCCGGTAATCTGATATCCGTATTATAGACGCCCCCGGCTAGGGGCATGTTCAGTGGAATGAGTCGGTGGCCAGGACATGGTCCGATTTATGATAATAAAATAATGAATTAAACGAACTTGTTACATGGTGGCAGCAGGGAAAATGAACCAGAATCTGCATAACAGTAAGATATGTCAAGTTAAGTGACTATTAAATGATATCACAACAATATAGGCGCAAATTACAGCCTCAACTGCAACGAGAGTTTTGCAAAGTTCGCCATGTCAACCGTGAACCGACAACCGGCCAGTCGCCCACATGTGTGACATGACATGCCTTTACCGACGTTACGACACCTAAAACTTCGTCACAACAAAGAGTGAGTTGACCTTTTTGCCAGTATCGTCGCAACAAGAGAGTTCAAGAGCCTGTATATTCATATTCATGTGTGGAAATTAGGCAAGTTCTACTTTGAAGTTTCGATGTGAATATAAACAGTCGGCATTTTATCTGTGACAATGACAGTAAGGCGGATGACGTCACAGTTGCATTAGAGCCAATGAAAGCACGTTATTATGTAAATAAACAAATTGAACACATCAGCTGTTCAATAAGCACGTGCTTCGGAACTGTCAGATTGTGAACTCCTTTAGAAGTGTATAGTGTCTGAACATATCGTCCAGAAAATGGCTGATTCAGCACCAACACCTCGGATGGACTGGGGTAGCACAGATATAGCTGATACATTCAAGTTATTCAAGCAAAGGTGTAAACTTTATTTCTCTGTCAAGAATGTTGCTGTGGATAAACAGGTTGACCACATTCTACTTCTCGCTGGAGAAGAAGGATTGAAACGATTCAATTCATGGAGTTTGTCAGAAGCAGATGCTAAAGTACCTGACACAGTATGGGCAAAATTTGAAGAGCAAGTGGAACCAAAGCACAACTTTCGAGTTGCTAGATACTATTTACAAAAGTATGTTCAACACCAGAATGAAACCATAGATGACTTTGTATCTCGATTGAGTCTACAAGCTAAAAGGTGTGACTTCAATGACCAGAAAGAGTCTGATGAGAGGATAATAGAGCAAATCATTGCTGGAACAAAACACAAAGACCTTCAAAAAGATCTTCTTGGCAAAGATAAAACATTAACATTGAACAATGTCCTTGACATGGGACGTACCTATGAAGCTTCCGTATGTGACATGCAACGCCTAGCAGATGCCCAAAGGTCAATGGATATGACCAATGTACATGCTGTTACAACTTCCTTATGCAAGAAATGTGGTCGTAACCACAACAGAACAAGGAAAGAAAGTTGCCCAGCATATGGAAAGATATGTTTATCTTGTAACAAGCCAAATCATTGGGCTAAATTCTGTATGACTAAAAATGCATGGCAAGGACACAGGTCAAGGTCACGGGATACAAGATCACGACAGAGAGGCTGGAAACCTCGAGGAGGATATCACCGAGGATATGGACGTGGCAGACCACCATACCATAACAACAGCAATATCCACTATATGAACCAGCAAGAACAATATGATCAACAATATGACTCAAGTGGTGTGACAGATGAATTTGAGCAATTGTCATTCTCAGAAATAACAATCGATGCCATTAGCAAAGATGGACGTGATGAAATCTTCACTAAACTTCAGATAAAACTACCAAGCAGGCCGCTTGTTCCAGCAAACTTGACGGTTAAAGTGGACACTGGAGCACAAGGAAATACTCTGCCTCTTCGTATCTTCAGACAAATGTGTCCATCATCCTTGGATGCAGAAGGAAAGCCTAGAGATGGAACATTGACAACATCAACCACAGCTCTCACTGCCTACAATGGCACTAACATAGTGCAATATGGTAAAATGACTTTGCCATGTCAACATGATGAGAGTGATTGGCAAGAAACTGAGTTCTACATTGTTGAAACAGATGGTCCAGCCATCCTGGGACTCCCCTCTTCTCGAGAACTCAAACTCATCACATTGCACTGTAATATACAGACTGACAATATAACATCGAAGACAAACATGGAAGCTCTGATGGAGAAATACCCGAATCAGTTTGATAAAGTAGGCCATTTCCCAGGGAAATACCACATTGTCATAGATCAAGCTGTACATCCTGTCATACATGCACCTCGGAAATGTCCCATACAGATGAAGGATGAAATCAAGAGCGAACTGGACTCTATGATCAAAAATAACATCATTCGCAAGGTAGATGAGCCAACAGACTGGGTTAACAGTCTTACTTACATGTAAGTTGCGTTTGCGTTTGCGTTTATGCCTAGATCCAAAGGATCTAAACACTGCGATCAAACGATGTCACCACCGAACTCCAACACTTGAAGAACTAACACACCAGTTGGCAGGTGCAAGACACTTTTCCAAATTAGATGCCAAAAATGGGTATTGGTCTGTAGAGCTGGACGAAGAAAGCCAGAAACTAACAACATTCAATTCACCATTTGGCAGATTTTGCTTCCTTCGAATGCCGTTTGGACTTGTAATGAGTCAAGACGTTTTTCAACAAAGAATGGATCAAATCCTTGAGAAATGTGAAGGAGCAACTGGAATCACAGATGACGTCGTAGTGTATGGCAAAACACAGGCCGAACATGATGAAAATCTACTCGAACTTATGAAAGTTGCAAAAGACAATGGACTAGTCTTCAACAGTGAAAAATGTTTGATCAATGAGAAAAGCATACCTTTCTTCGGAGTTGTGTTTGACGAGCACGGAGTGCATCCTGATCCCGAAAAGGTTGAAGACATCAAGTCGCTGGCTGCACCAGAAAATGTAGCCCAGCTGGAAAGGTTCCTTGGAATCGTCACGTATATGTCTGCGTTTATACCGAACTTGTCTCAACATTCTGCACCTTTGAGAGATCTCTTGAAGAAGGAAGTAGTATTTGAGTGGTCTGACAACCACCAACGATGTTTCGACAAAATCAAAGACAATATTTGTTCAGAAACCACCTTGATCTACTTCGACCCAAATAAGGAAACTGTAATTCAGGTCGACTCTTCATCCAGAGGCATTGGAGCCGCTCTGCTCCAGGATAACCGCCCAGTGGCGTTCGCCTCAAAATCTCTGACATCCGTGGAAACCCGATACGCGAACATAGAGCGAGAATTGCTCGCTGTAGTCTTCGGATGTGAGAGGTTCCACACATACATCTATGGTAAACACTTTACAATACATAGTGATCACAAGCCTCTTGAGATGATCTGTCTCAAGAGCCTCAACGCAGCACCTCCTCGCCTGCAACGCATGCTTCTCCGTTTGCAGGGATATGATGTGACCATAACTCATATTCCAGGAAAGGAGATGATCCTCGCCGATGGCCTATCTCGTATGCCAAACGAAAAGAAGCAATCCCCCATCGACTTGGATATCAAGGTAAATTTTGTACAATTTAGCACGGACAAGCTCACTGAACTGAAATCGAAAACCAGACACGATGCTGTACTATCAGCTTTGCAAGATGTGATCCTTGAAGGATGGCCTATGACCAGAAGAGAGTTACCGTCACCTCTTCGTGCATATTGGTCATTCAGAGACGAACTGTCTGTAGAAAACGGGATTGTGCTAAAAGGTGATCGAATAGTGATTCCATCAAGCATGAAACGAGAAATCTTGGAGAAAATTCACATGGCACATCAAGGCGCTGAAAAATGTAAACTACGTGCCAAGAGCTGTGTGTATTGGACTAATATCAATGATGACATTGAGCTAATTGTGAAACACTGCAGCATATGCCAACGGTTCAGGACATCTCAACCTCCTGAGTCGCTGCTTGCACATGAATTGCCATCCAGACCCTGGCAAATATTAGGCACTGACCTATTCTATCTTGATGGTCAAACTTATCTCATGATTGCCGATTACTATTCAAAATACCCAATCGTGAGGGAGATAAGAGGGCAATGTACCAGTCAGGCAGTTGTGAACATTACCAAACAAGTGCTGGCTGAACATGGAGTTCCTGAGAAAATCATCAGTGACAATGGTCGACACTATGACTGCCAGACCTACAAAGAGTTTGCAAAGGCTTGGGGAATCGACCACGTCACATCGTCTCCATACTACGCAAAGTCAAATGGATTCGTCGAACGCTCTATCCAGACGGTGAGGTACGTTCTAAAGAAGGCAAAGGTAGATCATGCTGACCCGGACCTCGCTCTACTTTGTCTCCGTACGACACCGATAGATCATATGATCCCAAGCCCAGCTGAACTACTCTACACTCGCAAGATTAAAGGAAATCTTCCTGTGAAACTGCGGAACCCGATACACATTCGAGACATCATCAGGGAGAGATTCGAGCAAAGGCAAATCCACCAAAAAGCCTATCATGATCAACATGCTCACGATCTTCCTCCACTGATGCCTGGACAACAAGTCCACATACAGGATCGTGTTAGTGGTCAGTGGGCTCCTGCCCAAGTTGTTGCCAGGCGACCAGAACCTCGTTCATACGTCGTGTCCACACCTAGTGGTAGCATGCTACGCAGGAACCGTTGCCACATCACCGACACTGATCTCCCAGCGAAAAGCGTTCGCTTTGCCAACGAACAACTAGCATCTTCGATCCCTTACCCTCCCTCTCCGCATCCAGCTAAACCAGCTGTTGCAAGACCGATCTACCCATCGCACCCCCCGCCGATGGTTGCTGAACATCACTCTTCGCCGCAGGCGCAACCTAGTCGTCCTGAAGACCCTGTTAACGCTGTCCGTACCAGATCTGGACGCCTCGTAAAACCCCCCCAGAGACTGGAATTATGATATCCCAATGAACTATAATTCTATGTTAAATTGGTGATAATTTGTTGCAATTACTTTGTAATTGATAATGAGGCATATTTTTGTGTGTGATAAATATCAATAATATTAACTGATTTACAAGGAGGGGGATGTGATGATATCCGTATTATAGGCGCCCCCGGTAATCTGATATCCGTATTATAGACGCCCCCGGCTAGGGGCATGTTCAGTGGAATGAGTCGGTGGCCAGGACATGGTCCGATTTATGATAATAAAATAATGAATTAAACGAACTTGTTAATCACTTTTTTCAGACTTCTTCTCGGTTGCTATAGTATCCATTATAACGTGTTCCATTATCTGAAAAGACCAGTTTACAACACTTAAAATATAACTGGACATTACAATTTAGTAGGCTATAACAATAAACTTTCTACTTTCAGTGATGACAAACATTATTCATGACATTGGCAAGTTCATTAATTTTCTTTAAATGTTCTAGAATTTTATGCAGTCTGTTAACTTTTTCATTTCTTCATAGATTTAGTTGACATTTGCATCCACATACTTTGTACTCTTGTCTAATTTATATTTACATTCTTTGCAATGTTTTATTGGTATGTTCACTTGATTGTTGCCAAAACTCAATATTTCAATATAATAAAAAAACTAAAATTTGACATATACCCCGTAGTTGCTCGATTAAGCGCCCCTCAGTTTGAATAAGCGCCCGTTTGAATAAGCGCCCGGTCAATGAGACACACAAAATAAATAAGCGCCCGGGCTTGAATAAGCGCCCGGGCTTGAATAAGCGCCCGGACTTGAATAATGCATTACGTTCTTTGCAATGCGAGGTATTATACAATTACAGCTATAGTATTTGATATAAGATTATATTAAAACTGAGACAGGGCTGATAGCCCCCTTGTGCTGGCTTCCTAACATCGCGGATGAGTTAATATGAAAGAAACTGTTTTCGCTTGCTTGTCTTTGTAATATCCATCTACTGATTTCTATAGGTAGGGGTGGACTTCGCAATAGTGATTGTGTTGTGGACGAAGGTGTTATGTGGGATGGGGTAGGGGTGCGTAAAAGTGTCGCGGCCTATGCCTGTTCAATTAAATGGCTTCCTCACAGATAATCGTGTTCAGATAAAGGATTGTCAGTCTGTTGCACTGAAGGTGTTAGGTAGGGGGTAGTAGGGGGCGGGTAAAAGTGGCGCGGCTTCTCATGATTGCACACATTTACCGTAACATAAACGACGCAGTTGTTCGCTTGGATACATTTTTTTAAATTGCACTTAACAAACAGAGTTCACCAGTTTATATAAATATCGGTGTGTCGAGGGCCTGTTATCACAATTCGATCAGTATCCGACAATGGCGGACGAGAGAAAACGAAAGCGCGATGCATCCCCAGAGGCGAGTGAGAACAAGAAGAGAAAATTGCATAGCTACACTCTAGAGTTTAAGCTTGATGCTATAGATGAGATAAAACTAGGCAAATCGAAAGAGGCGACAGCACGGAAATTTGCCGTTGCTCCAAAGAGGATACGTGAATGGTGTAAACAAGAAGATAAGCTTCGATCTATCGCGGCTCACTCCAGTCAAAGCGCACGGAAGAGGCTTCATGGCGGTGGCCGTAGACCCTTGTCCGAGACACTAGAGGAGGAGTTGTATGCCTGGATAGAGGACAAACGATCCAACAGGTTACGCGTCTCAAGGAAAATGGTCAAATACGAAGCCCTGCGCAGGTTTGCAGATGGCGGCGGACACAATCATGACCCAAACACAGAGTTTGTTGCCAGTGATGGATGGCTGCGTAACTTCTTCACGCGTAACAGGATCACCGTACGGCAGAAGACGACTGTTTGCCAAAAACTACCCGACACTTTATCGCCCAAGGTGTTGTCATATCTCATGTATGTGCGCAGCAAGCGGATTCGGCTAAACCTGGCACTACAACAGATCGGGGCAATGGACGAGACACCTGTCTGGCTTGATATGGCTGCCAACACCACCGTCGACTTTGTTGGAAGCAAGTCAGTGTCATTGAAGTCAACTGGGCATGACAAGACAAGAGTGACGGTGGTGTTGGCTGCGAAGGCCAGTGGAGCCAAACTTCCGCCCTTTATCGTCTTCAAAGGAAAGCGTGTAGACAAAGGTCTGAAGACAGTGTCTGGTGTCGTGTGCGAGTACAGCGAGAACGGTTGGATGAATGAGGCACTGACCCACACATGACTGAACAAGGTGTGGGGATCCCTATCATTCTCCCCTCGCCTTTTGTGCTGGGACGCGTACAGGTGTCACATACAAGACTCAACGAAGCGTGTCCTTAAGCAGCTAAGAACAGAGGCAGCGGTTATTCCTGGAGGCTGTACTTCGCTCCTCCAGGCTCCAGACGTCTCATGGAATAAGCCGTTTAAGAGCTTCTACCGAGAGATGTATGAAGAGTGGATGGCCCAGGGGGACCTTCCCACGACAAAGGGCGGAAACCTGAGACCCCCGACCCGTGTACAGCTGGCTACGTGGGTCAAGGCAGCCTGGGACAAAGTGCCCACCGAGCTCATCAAGAAATCGTTCGTTGTCTGCGGCGTTTCGAACGCCCTTGACAACTCACAAGATGAGGATATCAACGTCCTGAAGCCGGGAGGTATTCTTCACGAGTCAAGGGATGAAATACTACGTGAGCTGCAGAAAGCCGCAACTGCCAAGGGGGACAACTTGTTAGGTGCCTTGCCTGTGGAGGAAGACATTGAAGCCGCTGCAGAGAACGAGCTAGACGTGGATGAGGACGAGGATGAAGATGACGATAACATTCCTCTTGCCGAGTTTCGCCTCCGATGATGTCATGTTACATAGTCAATAAACGCATTCACAAAAAACAAAAAAAAATCTTGTCAAAATCGTCACAAAAAATTATTAAGCGCCCGGGTTCGAATAAGCGCCCGTTTGAATAAGCGCCCGGGGAATTGTATGCTCGAAAAAAATAACCGCCCGGGCGTTTACTCGAGCAACTACGGTACTTAGAAATATATCTATGTGTAATATATATCTCAGACAAATATGCAGGTACATTGTACACATTATTTGACATCAAATATTTGCTAAATACAAAGGGCATGATTGAGGATTTATATAATGTCACAATATTTAAGTTAATACAGTTAAGTTTTTTTTTAATTTTATAATGTTATTCCCATTCAAACTTTATTTAAATAAAGCTTAGTTATAATTTGTCCAAGCCGTCATAATTTATTTCTTGATTTGGACAAAACTGTAATAAAATCATTCGCGGTAAAATAACAATTAAGTAGTATTGAGCTCAAGTGGCTCTATCATATCTGCTCATAAAATCACCCGTATGCATCAGCATTATGAGAAACATTGGATAAATCGATATGTCGAAAACCGTTTCCCCATTTTCGCGAATTATGGTTTATTCCGCTTGTCATCTGTAATTCGGCCGTCGGCAACACAGTCAGGCCAGTACAAATATTGGGTATTCAACGGGCTGTAGTCCGCTAAGTTTACTGACCACAGTTATTGATACGGGAAAATACAACTTCAAAGTGTCTTAAATAGACTGGTGTTGTATAATCACTTTTTTCAGACTTCTTCTCGGTTGCTATAGTATCCATTATAACGTGTTCCATTATCTGAAAAGACCAGTTTACAACACTTAAAATATAACTGGACATTACAATTTAGTAGGCTATAACAATAAACTTTCTACTTTCAGTGATGACAAACATTATTCATGACATTGGCAAGTTCATTAATTTTCTTTAAATGTTCTAGAATTTTATGCAGTCTGTTAACTTTTTCATTTCTTCATAGATTTAGTTGACATTTGCATCCACATACTTTGTACTCTTGTCTAATTTATATTTACATTCTTTGCAATGTTTTATTGGTATGTTCACTTGATTGTTGCCAAAACTCAATATTTCAATATAATAAAAAAAACTAAAATTTGACATATACTTAGATCTATATCTATGTGTAACATATATCTCAGACAAATATGCAGGTACATTGTACACATTATTTGACATCAAATATTTGCTAAATACAAAGGGCATGATTGAGGATTTATATAATGTCACAATATTTAAGTTAATACAGTTAAGTTTTTTTTTAATTTTATAATGTTATTCCCATTCAAACTTTATTTAAATAAAGCTTAGTTATAATTTGTCCAAGCCGTCATAATTTATTTCTTGATTTGGACAAAACTGTAATAAAATCATTCGCGGTAAAATAACAATTAAGTAGTATTGAGCTCAAGTGGCTCTATCATATCTGCTCATAAAATCACCCGTATGCATCAGCATTATGAGAAACATTGGATAAATCGATATGTCGAAAACCGTTTCCCCATTTTCGCGAATTATGGTTTATTCCGCTTGTCATCTGTAATTCGGCCGTCGGCAACACAGTCAGGCCAGTACAAATATTGGGTATTCAGCGGGCTGTAGTCCGCTAAGTTTACTGACCGCAGTTATTGATACGGGAAAATACAACTTCAAAGTGTCTTAAATAGACTGGTGTTGTATAATCACTTTTTTCAGACTTCTTCTCGGTTGCTATAGTATCCATTATAACGTGTTCCATTATCTGAAAAGACCAGTTTACAACACTTAAAATATAACTGGACATTACAATTTAGTAGGCTATAACAATAAACTTTCTACTTTCAGTGATGACAAACATTATTCATGACATTGGCAAGTTCATTAATTTTCTTTAAATGTTCTAGAATTTTATGCAGTCTGTTAACTTTTTCATTTCTTCATAGATTTAGTTGACATTTGCATCCACATACTTTGTACTCTTGTCTAATTTATATTTACATTCTTTGCAATGTTTTATTGGTATGTTCACTTGATTGTTGCCAAAACTCAATATTTCAATATAATAAAAAAAACTAAAATTTGACATATACTTAGATCTATATCTATGTGTAATATATATCTCAGACAAATATGCAGGTACATTGTACACATTATTTGACATCAAATATTTGCTAAATACAAAGGGCATGATTGAGGATTTATATAATGTCACAATATTTAAGTTAATACAGTTAAGTTTTTTTTTAATTTTATAATGTTATTCCCATTCAAACTTTATTTAAATAAAGCTTAGTTATAATTTGTCCAAGCCGTCATAATTTATTTCTTGATTTGGACAAAACTGTAATAAAATCATTCGCGGTAAAATAACAATTAAGTAGTATTGAGCTCAAGTGGCTCTATCATATCTGCTCATAAAATCACCCGTATGCATCAGCATTATGAGAAACATTGGATAAATCGATATGTCGAAAACCGTTTCCCCATTTTCGCGAATTATGGTTTATTCCGCTTGTCATCTGTAATTCGGCCGTCGGCAACACAGTCAGGCCAGTACAAATATTGGGTATTCAGCGGGCTGTAGTGCGCTAAGTTTACTGACCGCAGTTATTGATACGGGAAAATACAACTTCAAAGTGTCTTTCAACAATATATTGTCACTAGATAGTTAACAGGTGCTTATTTAAGTTGCAAACAGGTCTAGAAGGGACACACCCTTTTCTCCCCTCGCTCACCACGCAGTTTGTCTGGTTCCACGTCCTAAATCGTGACTAGAATGACAGCGTTTTGATTCGTGAAGCAGGGAGCGAGTGAGTTGCGCAGTGAAAAATTAAGGTCGCATATAACGTCGTTGTCCCCAAAATCTGATCTCGTGAGGTATCGCACACATAAAACGAGATTCACTTGCATGCCCTCAAGGTAGATCTACCATGGATAATATTTTTAATTTGTATGCCACTGCTGAGAAGTATCTCTGTAGGAAGGGAGGCCGGTTTTATTGTGCCTTTATCGACTTTTCCAAGGCGTTCGACTCATTTTGCCTCATTACAAGCCGTTCTATAGGCTGACTAAGGATGGTATCGATGGTAAAATAGTTAACTTCTTACGGAACACGTACTCTAAGCTTAAATCTTGTGTCAAGACACCGGCAGGGCGGTATCGGAATATTTCGAATGCGATGTCGGGACACGCCAGGGATGCATGATCAGTCCGCTTATGTTCATCATTTATATCCAGGAACTCGAGAAAATGTGCGAAGAGCAGGGTTCACACGGTGTATTTATTGATGAAGAATTTCCAGCTTTATATATGTTCATGTACGCGGATGACATTGCTGCCTGTTGTTAACGATTCCGTCGGAAGACTACAGAAGCAACTGGGCTCTCAAATAGAAAAGTGCCATGTCAGGTATTGTAAAGTAATCCTAGGCGGACCTTCGCGTGCACCCGATTGTGCTGTCCTTGGAGAGTGCGGCAGGAGACCACCATATATCAAATACATGAGTTAACGTATATCTTTCTGGTTACGTACAGTTATGTCACAACATCGCTATACACGCAGCTGCTACAATGTCCTCCTCTCGCGTGGAGCATCGGGTAACACTACGTGGGCTGTTCACATTAGATCCATGTTATTTAAGTCTGGTTATGGATTTGTATGGGAGTCCCAGGGAGTTGGAAACATACCATGGTTTGTGTCACAATTTAAGCAGCGTCTAACAGACATATCCTTACAGGAGTGGCGTGACTGTGTGAATAGTACATCAAAGCTCGATAAGGTATAGTATTTTTAAGCAACATCTGGAACCTGAGGCATACCTCCAACATTGCACTATTCGTAAACATGGAGTTGCTCTGGCCAGACTACGATGTTCCAGCCACAAATACCTATTGAGAAGCTCCGGGCTACGGTGCCTCGAGCAGAGCGATATTGCACTTACTGTTTAAAAGAAAAGGGGACGAGTACCATTTCTTACTTGTTTGCAAGCAATTTTGTGACCTTCGTCGCGCATATGGTATAAATGCCCATGCTCATAATGTAAGACGCCTGTTTTGTAAAATGTTGAGTTCTTCAACGCCATCGGTCATCTGCAATGTAGCAGCTTATGTTTATCATGCTTTCAAAATGATGGACACCGGCACTGCCATTTAAAGTAGCCTGTATTGTGTACAATGGGCCTAAGGCCTTTTATATAGA
Source organism: Arenicola marina (assembly GCA_964019135.1). NCBI lineage: Eukaryota > Metazoa > Annelida > Polychaeta > Arenicolidae > Arenicola > Arenicola marina. The sequence goes on along the minus strand of OZ025254.1, from coordinate 32,587,708 downwards.
ATAAACTTTACCTTCAAATAAAGAAATTCATCTTTTATTTTGTGATCTCTGTGTCTGATATCATCACAATATTTGCTCAATTTAATTCTTTGCCATATGCAGACGTTAACCTCTCGTCCTTCCTTCCTCCAGTCTACATAGGTCTACATAATGAGTTGCTCGGCAACGCAAGTGTCAAGCAAAATAAACTGGGCGAAATTGTTGTTATAATATAGGGCATCAGGGTTTCCGATTAATTATCTTTAACACATTGCTCAGGAGGATGGTGGGCGATGTTATGGTCGTCTGCCATGGCAGCTGGCATAGAAGACCCAGATCAGGCCTTTATGGCGTCCATGCCCCCAACAGATGGCAATCCCTATGTAGTCTAAGCGGTCAACTCCAAAGCAAGGAAACAACACCAACTCAAGCCACTGTTTGGTGTATTATGTTTAAATTTATTAACTTGACATGTTGTACAAAAGAACGAAGCGTGCCGTTACATTTGGTCGGGCAGCAAAGCGAGGAAAGGCCCGGTCCGGGTCCGGGCCGTCGTCCGGAGTCCCTTACCCGATTATGACGTCACGTCATGTGAAGAATTAGAGGTGCACGTGGTCATTTGTGGAAGCACTGTTAATATAGCGGACGTTTCTGTCATGAGCCGGGCAGCAGGTTACCTTTGAGACACAGCAGGTTAAGCACTGGGTAGGGAGGTAGAGGGTCGGTGTGAGGGGAGGGGTAAGGAATGAGCGGCAGGCCGTTATGGCCGGGATCATAAACACATGATACGGAAACTCATCATGTCCGAAATAATGAGGGCAAACTTAAAGCAAGCCAGTCTCGCGAAACCCTTATTTCAACACATATTTGTATTGTACATCACGTACTAATTTCTGGCTATACATTCAAGACACTTTGGTTATAAGGTCACCAGTGTGTGTGGTGTTCATGATCATGTCCACACAGTGAGTACATCCCAGTGGTGCACGAGTCCCAAGAGTGTACACAAGGGGGGGGGGTGTACGCCACTGTAATCATTATAGTGCTGTACAGTTCTCGCGGGTTCTGTTTCCGGTTTAGGTCTTTTGGGGACCAACAAAAAAACACGTGCTCTTAGAACGAGTGCGCATCACGCTGGTGCCTTGCTGCAACTGCGTGACGCGCACTCATTGTAGTCAACGTTTTATTGTTGGGAACCGGCCAGCTGCGCGGTTTGTGCCTAAAGAATCGAGTGGGTGTGAAACTATTTTTTGTTTGCTTTGGTCCAGGCATTGTTAACTATAAAACCATAATATAGTTAAAGACAAGACATTTATCTCTCCATAATGCATGTGGTTCGTTCGATGAGACCGTTGGAAGCGTTGTATTTTGAGCCAAATCATCGATGTTACAGTTCTACGACAAAAAGAGCACCATTGTCCTCACCCGCTCAGTCCATATAAGGAGCGTTGTTACGTAACCATATATACCGCGCGCAGACACGCGCGTCATGATGATTATTACGTCATACGAGATGGAAAACCCCGCGCAGCACATCATATCGCCTGATGCTGACAGTCACTCATGAGACAACCGCATTCTGGTTTATCAACTGTCTAACCGCTCATACATTACATCAATTTACTCGGATGGTTATAATTCGGATATGCACAGAACTTCAGTAGTTAGTTGTGCTTCCAAGGACAGCTTTAGCCGATCTTGTGTGTGAGGCGAGTGAAGGCAAACAACCGGAAGGTAGGCAACACGTACAGGCCGTTGATGCTAGGCATTGACGCAGAGCATAGGTAGCCCTGTCTCATGGGGTCTCGATAAGATCCCGAAGTGACTGTACAGCCCTATTGCCATGTCAGCGTATGGGGAATCACTGGCCTATCGTCCAATCAGAGGCGTCCGCTCCGGTCACGTGTCAGCCACGTACTTCTCAGCTTCCGCCCGTCGCCATTTTGGCAAAGTATGTATTAGTACAGCACGGATGACAATACAAGACTTATTTGGAACTCTACAGATATCCAACAGTGCGTCGTGCACAATAATTCCTTGAAACGATATCCAAGACAAGTCCACGTGATGTAATATAGAACTGTTAACCATGAAAAACGTTTTTATTTCTAATTTACCGCTAGCATCAAGTGAACCCAAACAGCCTAATTTCCGATGACCGATAGCTATCTACATTTAAGACATCGAAGAAAATCTGCTTGTAACCAAATTATATAGAAGTAGTACACAGAATAACATTTCGCCATGCCTCGTTTTCAACCGTACGTAGTTAAATATTTCATACAGGTATACAGACGTATGTTCAGAATTGTATCAATATATTTATATGTATATTCACTTCTATGTTCAGATGGAATAAGGATTCCTATCGCGTTTACAATCACAACATGAATGCTTCTCAGACGGAATAAACTTATAAATGGCGTGTGAGGTGACGCTATGGAAGGTTTCAAGCTGTGTATAATAAGTTAATAAGGACATTCCCAACTCATTGAAACAACTCCCGTAACAGTTATTATAAGAACTGCCTTCTCACTCAGCGCATGACATTCAATTTGACCTACAAAACCCACTTTGATTCATTTCCCAAGAGGGATATCAACAAAAAATGATATTTTAATTAAAGACATGATATGCGCCTTCACATGGAATGATGTAAGCTAAAAACTCAAACGCCTTTTCGACCACAAAAAACATCACTGGACCAGCTTTCCAAAATGAAATAAGTACTAAGCAGGATACAAGGTATAACAATAACTCATGCCACAGTTACGGAGCGAACGGTGCCTCCCTTGTCAACATGTGACCACTGCCTCGAGATTACGGTGATCACCGACTCACCCGTAATGTAACTACTACTACACACAGCAACTACCGTGTGATACATTCAGCATAATTCGTGCCGCTAAATCCGTTTGAAAGATACCATTAACTCACTTAACATAAACGTAAGTTGTCCTTGATTTATCAGTTCGGAATCGGCATGTAATCTCATTACCAAGGCTCTATTCTACGACCGCCCCACAGAGTTGACCCCGACGCCAGTCAAGGTCACTCGCATCACACCCCAAGGCACGCGACAAGCAGGGTTAACGCAGACGACCAATCACTCAACACTATTGGATAAAACCCCGCACGGGGCACGCAGCAGTATAGCGGGAACCAAGCCAGCGCTCAATCTGCATACCAGACATTTTGTTTGTTTTGGACGCCAAAGCTAAAGCCGTCTGCGGCCAGTTAACACACACCAGCCTCGTTATGGTTCGTCTGCAGGGGAAGGACAAAGCAAGATAGCAGCGGAATCAAGCCCGGTCAACCCACAGTAACAGTCAACAGCCTTCCTAACGTACAGTGTCTTCCTACACCATGTATTAGCCGTCACGAATACGGATGTCACAATGAAAAACATTCACCTAATCGCCTACAGCTACACACTATGAGAATTGCGCGGCATGTACACTTTGTTAATCACTGCCATGGCCATGAGCAAAATACACATTCAGATCTGTACACACAGATTACCATGTCCTAATAAATGTACAGCATATATCATAATATAGAGTCATGTATATCTTTATTTAGTACAGCAATACCCACTCTGGAAATCAAGATGCATAGTTTGCCTGTGATATTAGTATAGGGTACAAAAAGATCATTTTATCGGCATAATTATGTCATCTGCGCTGTTCAAAAATTACAAAATAGCTTTGTATAGTAATATGAAAATTCTGGCTATAAACGTGATAATATCACAAATTAGCATTATATGGAATGAGTACCATACTCAAACTGTAAACATTTACTGAGCTAATAAATAAAGAAAGGGAAGATGGTTGTATCAATGGAATGATTAAACGATGAAATATTCAGTAAAGGAACACGCAGAAATGTTGTGTCAGGTCGGAATATCTATACACAATTAAAACAGTGAAACCGTTAATCCGACAACCGTTACGTGATTTTACCAAAACATATACAGCAAAAGGGGCAAGATTCCACCAGTGGCATTTATAAGATTGCCATAATATAAAAATATGTCGCAAAATGTTCGCATTGATAAACGCAATAATAATATATTAACAACTCCTCAGCTCAAATGTTCTAGACATAAAGCCATCCATCTAAGCATTGAGCGTATATAGGAACGAACACGAGACAACAAGACTTCCAACAGTATCAATACATTATAATGTATCACATATACAACTCGTCTGTATCACGCGTTTATTGCTCGGGTTTCCGGTCTCCATTCTGTCATTAGTTGCGGCGTACTGTTCTCTGCTTCTGCATCGTTGTCAGCATGAGGCTGATGTAAGAGGTCAAGTGGTCATCCATCTTGTAACCCTTGAATAGGTAAAATGCATATTTAGATATCAGTGACGTCAAACTATTGTTGTGTTAGTAAACTTTGTCTACACGGGGGCTAAATTAGGCCAAGCCTCCAGGGACATTGACAGATTTGGTTGTATTACGCCCGGGTTAGATCGCCCAGACCGGGTGTCTAAGCAGGGAATAGCGACGTCCATTTACCCATATTGGACTACAAATACCAGGCATATTTGAGTAAAGCATGACCAGTAAAAATAAGTCTGCCCATTTTTTCTGGCGCTCACTTCCATATTGGTACCGACATAAATACTTTTATTATCAAGGGCAAGGTCATATAGTATCAACAGATTATGAAGTTGTCTATATTGCATACAGCAATACTTTTCCTTTATATGGAATACAACAAATGAGGATTATTCATCTACAGATTTGACTCGTGACGCCATCTTGGCGTTGTACACAACTAATTAATACCCAGCATGTATTGCATATGCAGTGGCGCTTCCTGGCGGAATAATCAGACAACGACTGGTGAAGTCGCCTATTAATGCAATACGAGATGAACAGGTGACGATGAAACCAAGCAATCAAATCAAACAACAGACGGCGCCACTTACCAGCGAGGTTTCACACAGCAGTTTACTGCCCCGGACCAGGTTGCCGATGGTCATGTGGAAGTAGGTGTTGCCGCTACTCCAGTTGGAGATTTTGGTGAAAGCGTGAGTGGCGAGGATTTCCTGGAACGCAAGAGGAAGGTAACGAGAGAGGCAGGCATCACATGACCTCAATAACCACCGCGCCAGATAATGAAGAAGGGATGATTCCCCAACGCGTCTAACAAATCCGACGCATATGGCGTATTACTCTGATTAGGCGTCAATGTATATCAGTTGGTACCCGGATTTATCATGCGTGGTCCTCTATTATCGCCCACTTAGCAGCTTGCAGCGCTAAACTCGCAAAATACCCGCATGGATCACACGTGATACCCTTATTATCGCCCACTTAGCAGCTTGCACTGTTAAACTCACCTTGGTACCCGGATGTATCAGGTTGACGCCATGTTTGTTGATGGCGATCAGCAGAATCTCCGGATAACTGGGCTCCGTTGTTTGCTACATAGTAAACGAAAGTGACGTCATCACACAATGTCAAGTCACGTGGTACATACTTAAGCAAAACAAAACATGCAATTGTCAACGCTTATGTATTCTTCGGACAGGACACACGAACTGTTTTGCTTCCAACGTTACCATATTAACTCATCAGAAGATCAAGCCACATTCCGTACCACCTGGCGAAAAGGTAGCGTAATAAAAAGAATATCTCTTAACTTTCTGTACACAAATGTATGCAGCACCACGAACTCCTTGGCAGAAGGTAGTCAAACCAAATCTCCTATTTGCGACACTTGTAGCAGCAATAAAACCACTGTAGAGCCCTTACCTTGACCTCGAAGAAGGCAGAGCCGAAAGTGGGCCACTGGTAGATGAGCTTGAGGAAGGCAATCTTGGCGTCGCCAGGCGATTTACCCGCGTCCCGGTTGTAACACGCCACGATTTGCTGCAAGACGCATTTATTCATCATAACACATGTCTAAGTATATATGATGTCATGATCACACGTTATTGCAGGACTGCTTCACGCCAATACCAACTTGTTGTAACCTAACATTATACTTCATTTCTTCGAGCCGAAGTTCACATAATTATTTAAAAGATAGTCGAGCTAAACCTACCTTCTTCCACTCGTCCGCTGGCTGCAGCTTGAACAGGTCCATTGGCACCAGCTCCTTCAGAATTTGCCTAACAGAAAGCAAAGACAGATTCAAACTAAGCATTAGAAAGTCTGCATACTGTATTATATACTGTTATAATATATAATGTGGTACATGTATTCCTTTTAAACGACAATATACTTCCAAGTTTGATGACTTCTGATCACAATCCATGTTGTGAGTTCCCTAGCAATGCTCAGTAGCAGCCGAAAGAATGATGATGTTGCTAACAGATACTGACTCCACTGTACTGTAGCTTACATATAATACATGGCATGAATATTACGACAATAACACGTGTAATATGCGCCCTTAACAAGCTGCGACACAAGTTGTGCACAGTGAGCTCTAGATAATGGTTGGTTGTATGTCCAGGACGCTTTAACCAGCGTCAATGGGAGAAGGAAGGGAGAGTGGAGCCATGTCCGCGCGGGTAACCCACTGAGCGGCTCCTCTAGACAATGGCATGAGCTAATAAGACGGTGAACTCACGGGACGAGTTGCAGTTTGGTCTTGTCCTCGCCGTGTTTGACGCGGAAGATGAGGGATGCCAGCTGGGCCGCCTCCTCCTTCGAACACTTGTGGTAACCACGCAACAGCTTCGGCAACTCCTACAGTAGATGTACGTGTGTAAACATCGGGGCAGGTACTGCAGTATACACAAGATATGCCTTGGCAACTTCTGCAGTAGATGTACGCGTATAAACATCGGGGCAGGTACTGCAGTATGCACAAGATATGCCTTGGCAACTCCTGCAGTAGATGTACGTGTGTAAACATCGGGGCAGGTACTGCACAAGATATGCCTTGGCAACTCCTGCAGTAGATGTACGTGTGTAAACATCGGGGCAGGTACTGCAGTATACACAAGATATGCCTTGGCAACTCCTGCAGTAGATGTACGTGTGTAAACATCGGGGCAGGTACTGCATTATACACAAGATATGCCTTGGCAACTCCTGCAGTAGATGTACGTGTGTAAACATCGGGGCAGGTACTGCAGTATACACAAGATATGCCTTGGCAACTCCTGCAGTAGATGTACGTGTGTAAACATCGGGGCAGGTACTGCATTATACACAAGATATGCCTTGGCAACTCCTGCAGTAGATGTACGTGTGTAAACATCGGGGCAGGTACTGCAGTATACACAAGATATGCCTTGGCAACTCCTGCAGTAGATGTACGTGTGTAAACATCGGGGCAGGTACTGCATTATACACAAGATATGCCTTGGCAACTCCTGCAGTAGATGTACGTGTGTAAACATCGGGGCAAGTACTGTGCACAGTATATACAATACAGGCTGGCTAGGTATCTGCCTATGTTCAGCTCCTCATACAGCAGATATCCAGTTTTAGCGCTTGTCACTATAAACCAAGTAACTCATGCGTGTTCGTTGCAAATTCAATATATCTTTAATGTTTTCTTGCCCACGCCATCAAGGCACTGTTGCAGCACCCCATGCAGCTAATTACAATGGCGAAGTAAATACAATAACAATAATTGTTTACTGAATGTGCAACAGCAAGTCCCGTATCCGACTTATTCATCTATTCAAACAGCAATTATACCAATAAGACAGTAATAACTGGTTCACAGCAGAACACGATGGCTATCCCAGACGGACGGTGGTCTGACCTGGTAATAGTGGAAGGTCATGTCAGCGTTCTTGTCCTTGCCAGGGACTGTGTTAGTCCACAGCTTCTTCATGAAGAACACTTGGTAGGTGAACTGTGGGGTGACTCCTGAAACCAGGCGATAGCGAAACGGTTAACAAACTCTCGACGTTGCATTCATCTTATGGCAATTCGGGCTGCATCTTTTGATACAAAATTACTGAAAAAATCATAACTTTCTCAAATCATAGGCAACATCGATCTTATGTTAACGTCGGTCTTTTGTTAATTTGTGGGCCGTTCCTGTTAGTTGGGCTTGGTTCACATAGTGGTAATACCGGTAGGGTGTGTATTGACACAGAAGCAGGTTTGTAAGCCGCACTAACCATCCTTCGTGGGTCGGGCTTTCTTGATCCAGTCTGTCAAATGCCTCACGAAGTCAAAGAAGAAGTCCCCTTCTGGTACACTGATGACTGCAAGGACACACGACACAACGACATCAAGGTGTGCAACGCCATTCACAGCTGGGACCAGTAGCCATGGAGCGCGGCTGAGGTTAAGCGTTACCTACTGACCAGAATGGCTGTATTATCTTGTCGCTATTGGAACGACATGGTTGTGTCACGTTATAGACACCAAACGACCTCACACACGATTGGGTTCAGGTCAAAGAATTTTGATATGTAGCATATACATGCGACGGCGATAATTCATGAAGCCACAGCAGTACAAGAGTGCGAGGAACATTCCATACAGGAACAAAATACAGATAAGCTAGCGCCACGTGTAATGTTGTGTTGTCTTGTTACATACAAACACATTAGCACCACGTGTAATGTTGTGTTGTCCTGTTACATACAGACACATTAACACCACGTGTAATGTTGTGTTGTCCTGTTACATACAGACACCTTAGCACCACATGTAATGTTGTGTTGTCCTGTTACATACAGACACATTAGCACCACGTGTAATGTTGTGTTGTCCTGTTACATACAGACACATTAACACCGCGTGTAATGTTGTGTTGTCCTGTTACATACAGACACATTAGCACCACGTGTAATGTTGTGTTGTCCTGTTACATACAGACACATTAACACCACGTGTAATGTTGTGTTGTCCTGTTACATACAGACACATTAACACCACGTGTAATGTTGTGTTGTCCTGTTACATACAGACACATTAGCACCACGTGTAATCTTGTGTTGTCCTGTTACATACAGACACATTAGCACCACGTGTAATGCTGTGTTGTCCTGTTACATACAGACACATTAACACCACGTGTAATCTTGTGTTGTCCTGTTACATACAGACACATTAGCACCACGTGTGATGTTGTGTTGTCCTGTTACATACAGACACATTAGCACCACGTGTAATGTTGTGTTGTCCTGTTACATGCAGACACATTAACACCACGTGTAATGTTGTGTTGTCCTGTTGCATACAGACACATTAACACGACGGGTAATGTTGTGTTGTCCTGTTACATACAGACACATTAGCACCACGTGTAATGTTGTGTTGTCCTGTTACATACAGACACATTAACACCACATGTAATGTTGTGTTGTCCTGTTACATACAGACACATTAACACCACGTGTAATGTTATGTTGTCCTGTTACATACAGACACACTAACACCACGTGTAATGTTGTGTTGTCCTGTTACATACAGACGCATTAGCACCACGTGTAATGTTGGGTTGTCCTGTTACATACAAACACATTAGCACCACGTGCAATGTTGTGTCGTCCTGTTACATACAGACACATTAACACCACGTGTAATGTTGTGTTGCCCTGTTACATATAGTCACATTAACACCCCGTGTAAGGTTGTGTTGTCCTCGTACATCTGTCGGCGATATTGACGAAGAGGCTGAAGCCCTCGGCTGACTCGAGCTTTAGTCTGGTGGCGATGCTCTGGCAGAAGTCCTTGGCTCGCGTGCTCGAGTCAACCTCAAACGTCTGGAAACAAACATGACGGCTATCTAGTTCCGGAGGCTTCGTGATATGTAAAAAATGATAACTTCAGTTTTGTTGTTAACCATCAATTTAAAACATTCGTCAGAACAAAAGTAAGCAACATGTTATGAAGTAACATGCTATAAAGTAACATGTCATGAAGCAACATGTTGTGAAGTAACATGTCATAAAGTAACATGTCATAAAGTAACATGGCATCAAGTAACATGCAACAAAGCAACATGTTATAAAGTAACATGTCATAAAGTAATGTCATAAAGTAACATGTCATAAAGTAACATGTTATAAAGTAACATGCCATGAAGCATCATTGCATAATGTAACAAGCCACGAAGCAACATGTTATAAAGTAATATGTCATGAAGCAACATGTCATAAAGTTACATGCCATGAAGCAACATGCTATAAAGTAACATTTCATAAAGTAACATGTCATAAAGTAACATGTTATAAAGTAACATGCCATGAAGCAACATGTCATAAAGTAACATGTCATAAAGTAACATGTCATAAAGTAACATGTTATAAAGTAACATGCCATAAATCAACATTTTATAAAGCAACACGTCATAAAAAACATGTTACAAAGTAACATGCCATGAAGCAATATTTTATAAAGTAACATGTCATAAAGTAACATGTTATAAAGTAACATGTCATAAAGTAACACGTTTTAAAGTAAAATGCCATGAAGCAACAAGTTATAAATTAACATGCCATGAAGCAACATGTTGTAAAGTAACATGTTGTAAAGTAACATGTCATAAAGTAACATGCTATAAAGTAACATGTTATAAAGTAACATGTCATAAAGCAACATTTTATAAAGTAACATTTTATAAAGTAATATGTCATAAAGTAACATGTCATAAAGTAACATGCCATGAAGCAACATGTCATAAAGTAACATGTCATAAAGTAACATGTTATAAAGTAACATGCCATGAAGCATCATTGCATAATGTAACAAGCCACGAAGCAACATGTTATAAAGTAATATGTCATGAAGCAACATGTCATAAAGTTACATGCCATGAAGCAACATGCTATAAAGTAACATTTCATAAAGTAACATGTCATAAAGTAACATGTTATAAAGTAACATGCCATGAAGCAACATGTCATAAAGTAACATGTCATAAAGTAACATGTTATAAAGTAACATGCCATACATCAACATTTTATAAAGCAACACGTCATAAAAAACATGTTACAAAGTAACATGCCATGAAGCAATATTTTATAAAGTAACATGTCATAAAGTAACATGTTATAAAGTAACATGTCATAAAGTAACACGTTTTAAAGTAAAATGCCATGAAGCAACAAGTTATAAATTAACATGCCATGAAGCAACATGTTGTAAAGTAACATGTTGTAAAGTAACATGTCATAAAGTAACATGCTATAAAGTAACATGTCATAAAGTAACATGTTATAAAGTAACATGTCATAAAGCAACATTTTATAAAGTAACATTTTATTAAGTAATATGTCATAAAGTAACATGTCATAAAGTAACATGCCATGAAGCAACATGTCATAAAGTAACATGTCATAAAGTAACATGTCATAAAGTAACATGTTATAAAGTAACATGCCATGAAGCAACATTTTATAAAGCAACACGTCATAAAAAACATGTTACAAAGTAACATGCCATGAAGCAATATTTTATAAAGTAACATGTCATAAAGTAACACGTTTTAAAGTAAAATGCCATGAAGCAACAAGTTATAAGTTAACATGCCATGAAGCAACATGTTGTAAAGTAACATGTCATAAAGTAATATGTTATAAAGTAACATGTCATAAAGTAACATCATGTTATAAGGTAAGCATTGACCAGACGTCCTTCTCGAGCAACAAAGAGGAGGAAATCTCGTGACCTCCACCACGTGACCTCCACCACGTGGTCTCACGTGACCTCCACCACGTGGTCTCACGTGACCTCCACCACGTGGTCTCACGTGACCTCCACCACGTGGTCTCACGTACCTCGTCCGAGTCGTCCGGGAAGTAGACCTTGTGGTAGATCTGAGTTGTCTTCTGCTGGATGGCCTCCACCTCCACCTGGTGAGGGGGGTACTTGCGCACGCCGTTCCTGTCATCACGGGGAACATAACATTCAGTAACGGTGGTGGGTGGGTGTAAATAGGACGCTTTGACCTGTGCAGGAATGGAACGCAACATATAGCGTATAATCCATGGAACACAAACAACAGGCGTTCACCCACGGCCATCTACAGAGAGGTTCACATTATTACAGCGGTACCTGTCAGTCTAACTCTCTTTCCTGTTGGTACTTCGTTCAGTGTCTGCTTGACTGCCTCCCTCACACAGACATCCTCTCGCTGACCCTTACACCCCCCTCCTGACCGACACTCACTCTCACTGACCGGATCTGACCGTCTCCTGTACGCACGTAACACTTCTTCTCCCCGACACCCACCCCCTGCCACCCACCAGAGTGTCGTCTGCACACACATAACACCTCCCCCTCCCCCGACAGCCACCCCCTCCAACCCACCTGAGTGTCTTCTGCACACATATAACACCCCCCCCCCCCAGAAACCCACCCCTTGCCACCTACCTGAGTGTCTTCTGCAGCCTGCTGAGGCAGTCGGTGGCCGCCTGGTTGCGGCGCGAGCGCAGGAACTGCGTCACTTCCTTCAGGAGGTTGGTGCTGGGGGCGAAGCACCCGGTGGTCAGCCACATCAGCTCCCAGCCCCGCTCCTCGCTGTGCCTGAAACAACACCACAGGGTCACTTACATATACCACCGTCACCAGCAATCAATAACATGAGATATATTTACCATACAGAGACACTGACTATGCAGAGGCAAGTAAAGACATGTCGTCTATTTCACGTACACAGTTCAGCCGGCTACGGGGCTTAGTCGACTAAAATCGCCCATCATTTACCTGGTAACGTAGTCAGCTAAACTGTGTTCGTAAATTCCGTCCCAGCACAGGGGTGGGAAACCTCAAAATAAAGTGGCAGCCAATAATGCACAGATTACTGTGATTAGTATGATGGAATATCTTGAATGTGATGTACATTGTCTTTGTCTTAATGTGAAATAACTAAAACCATACCACTGTCCCATCAACATGGGATAGCTTCACAAAGAGTCTGTAACCTTAGATGGTGCATACTAAAGTACCGACTGGGTGTTGGTGTACGAGCAACGGCAATAACCGTTATACAAATATTATTAGACTGCCGCTAAATTAGAATCCTATTTAGCCAATATTAAGCCCAATATTAAACATTTGTCGTTTCTCGTCGCAAAACGATGAGCGCCATATAACGATTATTGGGGTGTAGCTAAAGTTGTCCTTTTTCAACCAATATTTTTAGCAAAAATGTTTGCTATATATTTACGATAAGATAAAACATTTGTCTTCGGCAGGGCTAAACAAGTTTACATTTTTACGAGCAAAAGCTACGAATTCTCAGTGGAATGAGCTTTTGAACATTAGTAATGAGATAAGAATAAACCTGACTGCTGTGTCAGATTGGATATGTAACCACAGTTACTCACCTCATGCGGTTGTCAGTCAGCTGTTTGATGACCTGACAGTATATCTCATCTCTCAGGATATCCTGAAAATGACAAGATAATGTTGACACGCAAAACCGCCACACGCAAAACACGCCAAAAGATTAACCCAGATTTCAGAATGAAACGAAACAAAGTGGTGTTTTAGGCCGCTTTTGTGGACACACTGGCTAAACTAGGCCAAGGAACCTGCCGGGACGATGAGGGATAAAACATGCCCCAGATAAGGTGCCCGGACCCGGATTCGAACCCAGGACCTATTGATCTAAGGCCCTCCACCTAGATCCAGAGAGTGACAACTGTGGGTGTACACGTCAGACAAGAATTCCCGAGACCTACGTAACAGTAGCCCGCCCGTGCGCGACCAACTGTGTTCCGCAAAGCAAGCGTCCTTCGTTACATTACGTGTTATTGTTGGTCTATTGCTTTGTAAACGGCATTACGTGTTATACACTGACCACCAACTGTGTCTTTCATTAATAAAACTGTCTTAGGATTTCTGGTTTTTTAAACTGCCTTGGGAATCAGATACTTTCGCCCATGCTGTTCGGTATTGCCTGAGGCCAGGTCTAGCGGTGACGTCACACAATGGTACGTACGTGTTTGAGAGGCGGCTCGTAGATCTGGTCGGTGAGTTCGTTGCCGGCCCTGCTCCTCTTGGACGGGTGGTCGCCCATGTACTTCAGGGTAGGTACCACAAGGTTAAGGCAAAGCTAGTCCAACAGCGGCCAACAAATGTGTCAACCATCTCTGCGTTCTACAGCAGTAGAACACTATTTAAATTTAAATATTACACCCTAATTTATATCCATAATGACAACAACAGAAAGCATTATTTTTAATAGAGAATTAAACATATGAAAGAGACAAAAATGTAGAAATAAGGCACCCGGGTGAAACTATGATCTGACACAATGGGGGTAAATGCCGCAGAAGTTAAGTCAAGGATATCGAGGAAGCAGACGACGGCTTGCTGGGACATCTCCTCCTTGCCCTGGAGCTTCTTCAGCAGCGGCTGTTTGATTGGCTCCTTGGAGTAGCGCCACAGGTCGTCAGGGCGACGGCGTTGGGCAGACGACAGCGACAGCGTCTTGGAGAGTGTGCGCTTGGGCGGCGGCCTGAGGGGGGAAAACAATGACGTCATTGGGTTTGATCTAATGCAGAAGTCTTAAAGCTTAAAGGGGTTTAGATCTAGATGTTTGGAAATGGAATCACGAATAAACATCAGATTGTCGATAGTTTAAAGCTCCGATATGGCGGGACCATATGTTGCCATACCCGAGCATGACAATATTGTTGATAGTTTGAAGCTCAATCATGACACTTACAAGAGGAGGAACTCGCAGTCTTGTTAAGGTCGTGCGTTACTATGTATAACAAGGTATGCTAACAACATTATTTGGACTGAAGTGTCTGTGCAATATGTCGCCTTGGTCTGTGCTTTCACTTCCTTGTGAACTCTTTGGGGTCACCCCGTGGACTAGTTGGTTGCGCTTTCGGCTATTCGTGGGGTTTGCATCCTACCTGTGCAAATATCTAGGTTTGTGCAGGATAACGATTTTATATCTCTTTTGCGGCTTACTCCTGAAGACATGGCTCCTCTCTTCCTTCACCCTTCACATTGCCGCAATATGACCTAGACAGATAAAAGCGTTCAACTTAAATCCATCAATACGACGATGACCTCACCTGAAGTGGACAAAGGAGTATTCCTCCAGTGTGTGCGGCTTCTCGGAGGGGTTCTCTTCATGGTCCAGGGCCTCTGTGGAGGCCGGAATCATCTTCGACTGCTCCACGGACTGCTGGGAAAACAGGATCTGAAACGGCACACCACGTGGTCATTATTAGTCAGCCAACCACCACAGACAGCCACAGAGATTATCAGATGCGAGCTTCAGTGCGTAAGGAGTAGCCAATGACATGGCACCCTGATTCATTATGAACCAATCACATGGTGCGCTCGTTAACATGATTTACTAGTTACATGACAGAAATAATAATCTACCAATCACATGATATTATCAATAATTATATCAATCAATCATCGCTTTTAACACCATATTATTTGAGATGGGAATTATGAAGTAATCCGGATTCGCATATAAGAAATTTAAGGCCCGGGTAGGGGAGAGATGCCGTAACACGTTGGACAATTTGTATAATTATTTAGCGCGGTGAGCATGCACATGTTGTGTACGTTGTTGCAAACCTCTATAAAGAATTGAAGCATATACAACAACAAAACAATCATACGGTAACCTCAGCAATTGTCAATCATATGTTGCCCTCAGTAATTATCGACCAATCATATGACATCCGCAGTCAAATGCTCTACCACTGCATTGATACTTCTCTTCCCTTGATGCACACAGTGCGTTGGAACTGGTGTTACGATAAGATAACCAGATAAAATTTTAAAAAAAGAAGTAAATGACAAACAACTGAATTAAACGTAAACGTTGCATTAGGGGCCTATGCTATGCATAAATATTCGATAATCCCGTTCAAATGATGTACTTCAGCTAGGTCCGTGGCATTCTTCTTAAATTGCAGAAAGTCTAGTATCGCACCAGCGCGCATTTCGTATTCAAAAGAGACAGAGGCGGTGTGATTAATCATGGGTGACCTAATTTCCAAGATGGTAAACGTTTTAATGTTATATTTACTGATTTTATATTGATCACAGTACTTTTACTGATATTAGACTTACTTCCGTTTTAAAACCGAGTCCGGCAAAGGTCTTTGTACACACATTGTTACTCTCCAAGATACTACAAACGTCATGAACTGTAAGCGTAGTTGTAGTTCTACAGAATGATCGTTACATATAACAAGTAGTAGCTGGGAATGAGTTAAATACGGAAGATTGAACAGCATACGCACTGTTTTTCGCCAGGCAGTGTAGTAACAACGACCCGCCGCGTTCGAGAAGTCCCATAGCTGACTACCATAGGCAGACATACAAAATGTCTTGAAAAGATTGTATTTAATATCGGGGGACACGTGCTTGAATTGGGCGAGAAAAACATTAAAGCGGGTGTCCAACCTAATTTAATCGCGACCTGCACCGAAAGTTTACATCTTAATATTAAATTTGGCGAGTGTTAACGCTTCGTTTCGGCCGACTGGTAAGGAGAAAAAAACTAAGGCAACCCGCCCCCAGCAATGTCAAGCAGAGCGCCATTTTGCCGGGAGCAGTGACGCGTATTGTGACTATTCATGTGGCACCGCCTTATGTTATCACTCGCGGAGAGAGAGATCAGGGCCGCGATTTACAGATAAACAGCGGCAGTTCCAAGCCGCGCAGTAGACCATGATCTTAGTGGTTCATGGAAACGTACCTTCCAAACAAATTGATATACGTCTTGCGACCATTGTCTCCGCAACAATGCCATGATTGGAGTTAGAATCGCAGCTATTTATATTAGCGATCATCACGCGCTCTTGTTTTGCTCACACAATAGGCGCAATTTCCGGTTTGAATAAATTAGAGTATCGCCTCCTGATTGGCCAATCGCGGACACACCTCCAAAAAGAGCTGCCGCCCGGGTAGGCGGCGAAATCGTGCTCGGCGTCACTTCTAAGTTTTATTGTGAGCTATAGATAGGACGAAAAATTCTGTAATATGGAGGATAGACACTTGGGTATTATATGAATCGGTAAAGCAGCGTTAGAGGCCAGACTAGCGGTTCCCTTTAACCTTTCTGATAAATGCATTTAAGCAGTGACCGACTACGGCCTTGTTCCCTGACTCACTGCCTACTATGTTGCCTAAGTAAATGGCGGTTTGTTGTACCTTAAATACGATGTTCTCAAACTGGATTTGCGTTTCAGCCAGAGCATCTCGACTGAATATCAACAACTGGCTCTTCTGCGGATTGATTTTGATGTCATATTCTTTAGCGTATTCGCTAGCAATGTTTAGCATACGACCAAGAGCAGATCTGCTAGGAGCTAGTATCACCAAATCATCAGCGTATCCCAACGTCCCGACAAATACCTGACCCACGTGGCAACCAAATCCTGAACGTTGCAAACGTGCTATCAGTGCGTCATTATAAACACAATACAGTATGGGCGACATAACACCACCTTGCTTCACTCCGTTGGTAACCGTGAATGGTGGACTTAAGAAATGTGCCCAACGCACCCTTACCTTCTGGTTTGTGTACAGTAATAGGACAAACCTTGATATAACGGGACATATATTTCTTTGAATAAGTGTTTGAAACAATGTTACGTCATTGACACAGTCAAACGCTTTACTTGCGTCTAATAATACGGTATACACATCACCACAACCGTTCATGTAATATTGGATAAAAGAAGTGCCCTTTTTAAAACCAAATTGTTACTCGCAGGATTTGAATATATGTTCATTGCTCTTGAGAATAGCATGGTCTAGTACCTTCCCTAGCACACTACTGTTAGTACTACCTCTGTAGTTTGAGGAATCCTTTACGGATTTATTAGAGCCTTTAGGTATTGGTGATACTGTCGCCAGCAGCATACCAGCGGGCGAGAATCCATGAGTTAATAAACTACTAAAAAGCAATGATATATACGCATACAACCTATTTGTCCCATGAATGACATGATCCGTAGAGTGTCCATGATTACCATCCCCTTTACCAGCTTTTAATAGTTTGATAATGCTATGAACACCTGGAGAAGATATACTATGCTTTGCTTTGCATAGACCGTTGCAGCATTTTTGCTTAAGATTGCTATCAATCTCAGTGATTACTCTAGTCATGTCAGATTTTTTGTACGAGACAGAATTGTACAGTTCGTGGAATTTTTTTACTAAATAACTGCCAAATAGCCGGTTCGCCTACAGCCATCATCAACACAGTTTGTAAAGTTACTTTTTTGTTTGGCGCGAATTTTACGTACTTCAGTCCACATGTGTCTTTTTTCTTTGTCTGAGAGAAAAGCATTTGCCAGCTTATTTGCGGATATCTGTTGCTTGTGTGTTTTAACATGACGGAGCGCGTAATGATATTGAGCTTTGGTTTTGCGTCTTCGGCGAGAAGACCATGCCTCGGGCTGTTGTTTTCTCGCCAAATTTTATGCCATAACATACTACACTGTCTTCGCGAGGCAACCTCGTCGTTCCAGCCTGCTTTGACGCATGCGATTATTACAGAGCCATGAAACGCCTGCAGCTCGTCCGTGTGCCCTTGACACAACTTATCTTTACCGTGTAGGGCATCCCAGGGCATGCTTATAGCTGTGAGTTTTTAGCGTCCAAGCAGTCCTTATAACACTTTATCTTACGGTGCCATATTGGTGACATAGATTGTCTAATGGGAGCTGTATTTCCAGAATATTCCACCTCGTGCAGAACAGTATATTGGTTGCATGAGGATGGTCACCGAATTAAGACAGCACAAGAGGTGGTCAATGAGAGATGTTATACCGGAAGCTTTGCTTTCAAAACTGTAGTCAACAGTAGACATCGGAGTAAGCGTGGGGCATATCAAACCCTCGTGCTCAGTATAATCATATAATGCGTTTGTGTGAAGCAATTTCGGTCTGTTTAAATCTGTATTGAAGTCTCCAGCTATAAATTTATATTCCCATTTTTGGTCTTCTTTGATTCTACTTATTTCTAGTGATACCTCTTTGCCTTTATATTTTTCATCATTCATGACAGTCATATTCTGTATCACACGGCATATAAACACAACATATCAGAATATTTATAGAGTTCATATGCATAGTGACTGCGCATAGGCTTTTGGAACCTGTAACGATTGGCAAAACGCTGCCTAACACGTACGATTTCCAAATGGTGCAGCATCCACCAAACGGTCTGCCATTTTTCAGCTTCGTGTAATCCATGCCTGACACTCCATGCACCGCACTTTTCTCTATTCTTTCCTTAATCTGGGGAATATGATCGTTAAAGAACCGGTGCTCTTGTATGCATACTATGTCATGTGATTTCATGAGTGTCTCGATATACTCTAGTCGGCCACAACCATGACCTTGGGAATTGTACGTGGCGATGCGGAGAGAAGCCATTGTGGTAACAGAGATGGTAACAGCGAGAGCGCTATACAAACAAGTCATGTCAAAGGCTATTACCCCTGAATTGATTCTGTTGGCATCGGAGTTCCTCACTTTGACACCATATGGCC
Source organism: Arenicola marina (assembly GCA_964019135.1). NCBI lineage: Eukaryota > Metazoa > Annelida > Polychaeta > Arenicolidae > Arenicola > Arenicola marina. Next base: position 32,568,291 of record OZ025254.1, on the reverse strand, counting down.
AGATATCAGCGTCTAGTAATAGTTTAAAATGAGACAACGAAGTCGTCAACTTAAACGATTTAAACTCGCTGTTTGGATGAGACACGCATTCGATTTTTCTCACAGTAACGTCTTTTTCTGTAACACAGTCCTTAAATTCGTCGTCTGTGGTATCGGAATCTACTCGGGATACAAAGAGGCCCCTTCGCCCTGTCCAGAGACTTGTGGACAACGACGTGAGAACTTGCTTGGGGCATCGTCCGGTTGGGGGATGAGAGCCGATCGGCCTTATCACCTCGCGGATCACGGGGGTACTCCTTTGCTGCTAGATTCACGTCCGTCCTGAACACAGTGCGCTTGTCTATCTGCAGCACCTGAACAGATATCTGCGGACCTTTAGTTAGGCTGACGCTCGCTTCTGCAGCGATTCGTCGCGGGAGGTGATCATCACTTCCCCGTGGACGTACCACTGCCTCATCATATGACATATCTTGTATTTTGTCCTTCATCTCCATATTTTCACATAGCGATCTGTCCATCATTTCTTGCATGTTGGTCATCCTCGTCTCTAGCCTGTTGAGTCTGTCGACGAGCGAGATGTTTAACTCTTCGGGCTGTGACCTTGGAATGACCCCCAGGCTGTATGCCTCCACCGCAATGAGCGGCACTTTGTCAGCGGGATCCAGTTTCATTAGAGCTTGCATGATATCTTGGAGATGCACTTCTTCCTCTTGTGTTACCATCGAGTCTTTCTTTTTCGCCAATTACATTTTTATCACTCGATTCCAACAGAGTGACTTTTGCTTCTGTTATCTGCTCTGGGGTAAAATGTCCCAGTATAGCATGTTTGATGTTCTCCTATTTTGCATGGAATACAAAATATATGGTTGAACAAGAAACTTCTTGTTTTCCGTAGATTCATCTTGTTTGGTTTCACCAGCAGCCGGACCCTGATCAGCTCGGCCGTCACCTTTTCCCTCCTTGCGGGTATGGGAGCCGAATCGAGTGTTCTCACATGATTGACAGAGCATCAAGTCTCCCTGACAGAGTTTCACTTCAGCGCCTGATTTCTGATTATGGCAGGAACCACCCGGAAGTCTAGCCATACATGACCATTACAAGCAAAGAGCTGTGTAAGGTCATACCAGCAAGCGCACATGTGCCGTGCGAAACGGCCTCCAACATCCCCACACGCTCATTTTCAGACTGACAAGACAAATAGAAATATCCATTATCTTCTCTAACATGTTTATAAACGAGGGGTATAACTTATTACTGACAGAAGTTGAAAACTTCTGTCAGTATAGTACTATGTTCGGTTTGTAAATTTATTTGTTTTTTTGTATGTTTGTTATTAGGATATAGGGCGCATGGTAAAAGTTACGGTTGTCAGACTTAGCATAGTGATAGATATTTGAAATAGCTCGGCTAAGTTCGTTATTGGCATATATAGGTCAAAGGTCAAGGTCACAGCGATTTTTTGAAACAAAAATTAAGAATGTGCTTATCTTCGTTAATATTAGACCTAGAGAAATGCGGTTAATTTCAGAATGTGCTACCGTTTAGACCGCATCTTTCAGCCATTGACCACTTTTTGATGCGTCATACTCATTTTCGAGCTACATGACGTTTTATGTTTTCTGAAAAACGCAAAAGATGACCTTGAACCGTTTTTCTTCGGTTTAACCTATTTAGGTTGAAGGTATCGCTTTGGTGTTCCGGGCCCTCATAGAAATATGAATGGCAATAATCTCAGCGAAATCTGAGATTTTTCAGATTCGTCATATGACGTCACGATGACGTCACTTTTGGTACATGGAAAAAATCTTCAAAAATCGGAAAAAAATTATAAAAAATCGAGAGTGGCGTCATTTTGTAGGATATCGGGCCCGATGTTCGTCTGCATCATAAAAATAATATGTTCCTATTTTACTTCCGGTTCCAGGGGTGACGGCAATTCCCTATGGGACCTCCAATGTTAAAGCCCTCAATCTCTCAGGCTGGGGAAATTTGTTTGCCCCGTATTTCATAGGTGCCTGCATCAAACAGTTTCGGGATTTTTTCTTTGGATAAACATGGTATCCGGTAGCCATACTCCTTACTAGATGGAATTCGGACAAGAAATGACATCACAGGATTTTTTTGAATTTTTTCCCATTGTGAAAGATGGGGATTTTTGGTGCTTGCAGGGGCTCCCACGGGCGTCCTATTAGAGCCATCGCTCTATGCTTGCAGTTGTAGATGGATAGTAGTAGGATGAGCCATTAACTGTAAACAAGGCGATATAGCCCTGTAACTTTTCGGTATATAGTCGAACGCGTTTAACATGGGACCCTATGGAGATAATCAAACTTCCTTCAATATGACGTACTTCCGTTTATGCAATCTCACTTTGCTTTATCTCGGTGCGAGATCTGGACGTGTGCAAGAGACTCATGGTAGGCTGACGGCAAAGATTAGTCTCAGTTTCGTTTCCATGGCAACCGAAGATTTTCCCAATGATAAAGTATACAAATTCCCTCTAAATTAGAAAATTCGTCAAAAATCGGAAAAACTAGCTAGACCTTCGATCTTTCCGTATAATGGTAGGGAAGATATGTCTCCAGATTACTATTGGCAGTAAAGCATTATTATCTTTTACATCTTATCTGCAGAGTCTTTTCTTCGTCTGCTCGTTTTTCACTTATCCGTAATGGTGAAGAATAGCAATTTTCGGTAATTAGGTGAAGCACTATCTGAAGAACCAACAGACCTACCGCCGTTCTAATCAACGTTTTGGATTAAGGGCACAAATGTTTGTGTTTAGATATTTGGACGTTGCCGTGCGTCATGCCATGACGTCACCATGACGTGATGACGTCATAATTTTATAACCTCTATTACTCGACTATTATCCATCATAGCGATTTGCGGTTGATTTGACGCTGTACCTTATATGAAGGGACAACTGTTGCGACGCGTAAGTTTTTTTGCGGTACCGAAACGTGTGCGTCAAAACTGACGTGCACCTCGCATTAAACGGCGTATTGAACTTGAAAGGGCCATAACTCGGTTAATATTTGAGCTAGGGAGCCCAGATTTGGCATGAAGCGAGAGGCCAATGTAAGGTTATCTTACGATGGCGATAGAATTGCTATAGGACGCTTAGTTTGGCCGCTAGAGCGCTCGCAAGAGGTGCACCCCCCTTTGCTGAAGCTCCCATTATGAGTCAACGGCGATATCGAGCGGCAATGCCTCTGCTTTGCGATGGGCGTAATAGCGACGCTAGAGAATCGGGACTGGTTTGAAAGGACGGGCAAACGTCGACTTTGGCGTGGAATCCGCATTCGCCTCTAGCATAGCACGCTTAGTTTTGACGCTGGAGGGCTCCGTAATTTAGCAATTATGAGTCCGAGAACAGGCATTAGGGCGGGACCAAGCACACGTAGAAAGTCGGGATTTGGCCGAATTCACTCAAAATGGCGCCCTCTATCTGGGAAAACAGCCCGCGTTGAACAGCAGCCGTTAGATTGTGCTATTCCAGCATCCGCATCGTAGAGGTCCAATTTGGGCCAAATTGCGCTTTCAGCGAGCCCAATACGGCTTTCAGTGGGCAGTGTGGACTAGAACGCCTTCGGATATCGGCGTTATTGAGCCCAAATTGGCCATTGAAGGCCGTGTTTAGCCCAAATTGGCCGCTGAAGGCCGTAATTATTCCAATTCGCCCGTTTATAGCGCTATCTAGCCCACGTTGTTCGTTCAAGGAGCTGTTTAACCCAATATGCCCAGTGAAGGCATCATGTAGCCAGTATGAGGCAAAATCAGCTTATAGTATATGTGTTTCTGCATGTCATCGCCTGTACCATAGTTTCGGCGCATAAATGGTGAAATGAAGATGAAGTCACTTCTGTCAGTACCTCAGCCTACGGCTGTCTTGTTTATAAATTACTCACGTTAAAACGGTAACAATCCAATTTGTTTGCAACAAAATAATTCCTAATCACCAAGTCTGCCATGACAGTTCTAGTTCTGGTCACGTGAGGTACAAAAATTATGGAGGTACATGCGCGACGGCTAATGCCGGCTTTTGTTTACATCGAACAATGTGTCAACGAATCATACATGCTCAATTTGTGATACCGAATTTTCAAAACGAGGACACGGATACAACAGGTAACATTGTTATAATGTTAAAATTTGTATACTCTCCCCAAAGAATATACAAACAAATGAAATAATGTATACGAAATTTCTGTCTTTTTTTCTGAAACCTTTAGCGGTATGGGTCAATGATAATCGATAGTTTTATAATATTATTTACAAAGCCAAATTGTTTTCCTCTCTAGGCCCCAAAAACATTATATTCAGCAATGGTATTCATATAATAATTATATTATTATACAAATGTATTATTAATCTTACAACCGTGTGATTATATATATGTTTTTATATTAAGACACTATGTGAAATATAAAATAATATCATCCCCATAATTTAATTATGATAAATGTAGAATAATTATCTTTAAGCCTAAAATGCTGTAATTAATTGTAAAAGATTAGAGATTATTTAATTATAATATATTTGTATATATTATCATGTATTTGCCACCCCCAACATCATACAATTCATCATATAGTTTATGGGCATTATCTATTCGTTTTCTAGATGCAAGTTATTGGCCCAAACATCCCCATATACACGCCGTCTAAGGTGTTTTTCCGATGTGTTACATCAAGTAACACCAGCTTCATTTTTCACCTTTGTCTGCTTTGTGTTGTGAGTGTACGGAAGCATCAAATCACGGATGACATTCGATATCAAATCTCGCGCCGACAAAGAGGCCATGACGAAGCGAAAAAGTTCAACGACCAATTTCAGACCGCACGGTAGCACCTCTACGTCATCTCGCAGGCATAACGTGAACCTCGCGAGAACTGTCATGGCAGACAAAGTGATGTGAAATAAAAAGCTTGGAAAGGAATCGGAATTGTACAGTCTGTGCGTGAGTTTAGCTTTTATAAGACCTACCCCACATTAGAAATAAGAATGAAGAAGATATTAAGTATTTCGAGTTAGCGAAAGGGATACTTGTTGAACGTGTGGGGATGTTGGAGGCCGTTTCGCACGGCACATGTGCGCTTGCTGGTATGACCTTACACAGCTCTTTGCTTGTAATGGTCATGTATGGCTACCGGAAGTCCATCACATCGAGTCATTGCCAGTTTTTGTGAAATAGACAGCTAAAGTGAACTCGCCCGTGAGATCCTTATTTATGATATCCAGTGTGACACATGATTCGTCCTCTGTGTTTTTGGCCAAACAATGCCATGTTTTCCAGGACTAATATAAACATGTCCTCAACTTTGGGGCATGCGCATACAGTTTGGTGGGACCAACAATTTACCTTCTGCAATTTTCACAACAAAGAAGCAAAAATAAATAGTGCCATAATGTTAAATAACATGCGGTGTCAGAAGCTTATCTATACCAGTAAACAGGTAAACAATTTGGCCCAAAAAAGTCAGAAAGTCATACGGGGAAACCTGAATCTTATTCGATCACTCATTATATATATCAAGTCGTCTTCCCACCTCCTTTTCGCGAATGTCTGCGCATCGAATATCAATTGCATTCTTTCTTATGTTCTATTTTTCAGTGATTACGAGCAACATACAATGTATGTACAGGCTGCCACCGAGTCCACACTTACGGTAGCCAAAGCCTGGTGGTGTAATGGGAGCCGATGGGACAGTAAATGATCAAACACATAAGCGCACATCAGCGTAAGTTTGTAACAGTGCTTCTAACAGCCCGTTCCAGATAATTCAACAAAAATGTGTGTCAGTGCTAAAAAAGATAGTAAATAAAGTAGGTGTAAATCCTCTACATGGTACTTTGCATATGTAACATAACGCAATCCATGAAAGTGAGACAGAAAGAAACAGAAAGAGGTAGAACACATACCCCATATACCGTATCCTGCAGAGGTCAAAAAGTCAAAGCGTCAAGAGGTCAGAGAGAGACATTATCTTATATCCTAATTTTTTATGCTCAGTTAAATTTGCCATGTAACAGCGTTTGGCATCATAGGTTTAACTCGATACAAAGTGCCTATGTAATATTAATGCGGTATTGTGATGACTTAGCTCTACCAGAAAAGCGCTTATTTACCTTCACCGGAGGAAGATTATCAGCACACATCTAAAGCACAAACCATGTTACACTACACACCAAAAATGTTTACTTTATATATTCGGAAAAAAATTGACTGATACCAATTCACCAAAACATTGTTATCAAAAAATGATTGGTAGCACGCGCTGATAAGATTACAAACGGATTTTGGGACCGTTTGCAGATGGAATGAACTAATTTGAGTACGTATCTTGCAGACGAGTTAATTGCATGCAACTCAAACAGCGCCGTTCAAATATATATCAATCTTGCAAATACTCGCAGTGAGCACTAAGTGAGCCATTCTAGATGCTATTCGGCTAAACGCGATACGACAAGAAGAGGGAGCGGCGAAGAGACCCAAGCTGAACATATACAAAGCGACTATATATATATGTATGTATATATATGTATGTACATACGGCGCCATGACAGTCACGTGACCTACCAGGATGTCGGTGGGAGGCTGGGTGATGGTGGGCAGCACGTAGACGCACTCGGCCGGGAAGTCCTCACGACGCCGGGTGCGCACGCACTCGCCGTAGCACCAGCCGGAGTTCATGACGACCTCGCCGTTGTCCTGCTCCAGCTTGATCAGGTCGCCCTTCTGGAAGCTCAGGAACGACGAACCGTCGCCTGCACAGATAGGTCACGTGGTCAGACACGCCATCACAGGATACTAGTCACATGGTGTGACACGTGATCTCAGGAATTAATAACATGGTATGACGTGATCTTAGAAAACTAACCACAAAGTATGACAAGTGATCAACAAAAACAAGCCACGTGATATGACACCTGTTTGATCATACAGTAGAATATGGCTGTTGATGTGTAGGGAAGATGTAGGGATCTTACCAGTGTTTACATCAACGGGACACAGATAGGCATAGGTCTTAGCTGTGCCCGTCAAGCCTGTGGAATGATAACTCATGACGCGACCGATTTCGGGGTATTTACTGCTGTGCGGGTTGCCATGGGGACGCGTGCTTACTTGGCGCCTTGTAGTCCTGCAGGGCGATGACGTATTTGGAACGTTTCTTCAGTCCCTCCAGGAAGGTGACGACAAGTTCCCGGATGTCCTCGGCGTTCCGCGACGTGAACGTGTACTCGTCGCCCTTGACGGTGGCCAAGGTGAAGCTCTTGCCGGTCCTGACAACACAAAGCGCGAGTCAACCTCACTAATACCATAACAACAAACGCTCAGTAGCCTCTGGCACTCTCTCCTTTCATGGACATTAAAGCCACGTGGCCATGGTGAAGTTCTGGCCGTGCATCTCGCCCATCAATGTCAATGAATCCAAACAATACACACACAACATATCAGTAGTAGTGGTCTCATTACATTTGTTACTAACATAATAAATACGTCTAATACCAATTCCGTAAGTGTTATTGCCCCCAAAGTAAAAGAAGAAATATACTTCCATTCAAATTAATATGCAGCTGTAGAGAAATAGTCGTTACTGTAAGTCTACGAAATACATCATAAAGATTTAAATCTTGAGATCAAGTGAGATCCAGACAGACACACGTACCTGCTACTGGAGACGGCCGTGATCTCGGGAAACGAGAGTTCCAGGAGAACCTGCTCCTGGTCGTCCACTACGTAGACGTCGGTCCAGTTGACCGCGATTATGACGTCATTCTTGGGCAGGCTGGGTCCGGCGAACTTGTAGGCCTCGTAGAATCTGGAGAAGAGCAGCGGCCACTTGTACTTGGCGCAGTTGACGATGTCCTCCTTCACCCGGAGTGGCGGCTCCCGGTCCCGCACGAAGTAGCTCTTCTTGAAGGCGCTGAGCACGCCCTGCGTCCAGAAGTTCAGGGCCTTGCCGCTCTGCAGGCAGTTGTCGGGGATGTAGGAGGGCAGTAGGGACTGGAGGCGCTCCAGCACCAGGTCGGGGCCGTAGTCGATGTAGTACTGCTGGGCGGCGATCATCGCCAGGTCCTCGTCCTGGGGACAGAGCAACGGGAAACACAGCTTAGATATGGCGTACAGGGGCAGAGCAACGGGCAACACGGCTTAGACATGGCTTACAGGGGCAGAGCAACGGGCAACACGGCTTAGACATGGCTTACAGGGGCAGAGCAACGGGCAACACGGCTTAGACATGGCGTACAGGGACAGAGCAACGGGCAACACGGCTTAGACATGGCGTACAGGGACAGAGCAACGGGCAACACGGCTTAGACATGGCGCTAACGGAGGGAGGGAGGGAGGGAGGTCATTCCACAGGATCAGAAATTATGTCCGCTTAAAGACCCCATGAGAACGAAAACAAAAACACAGAGCAGAGCAACTGTGACCTATTGTTGGTCTAAGGTGTTCGTAATAATTACTGGTAAACATTAAATATGCGCGACAGGTACATAAACACGATAAGTGGACGATTCTAAAGCTCGGCAGGTATGACGTCATGTACTAGATGAGAGAAAAACGGCTACACTTGGGTGCGCGGGAGATTTCACCCAGCGATTCCTGTGCACCTGGCCCTAGTTATTGATTTGTTTGTACATTTGTATCGCTGCCGATAGAAAATGTCCCTCCCCCTTTGACACACGGCGCCACTGCTCACCTTGTCACATCTGTACTCGCCGAACTTGATGCCCCTGACGACCTGCTGGTAGATGAGGTTGGTGGCCACGGGGTCCTCACTCGGGTCGTGCCACGGCGCGAAGATCTCCTTGCGGAAGAACAGACGCCAGTGGGCGTTGCGCTCCTGGGCGCCCTGCTCCTTGGCGTATTGCTCGCACTGCGAGATGGCGTCCATCACGTGATCGCCGCCACTACCCAGGCACGACACCTGGCGGACCTAGATTGTACTCATGTTACATAGTGCTGCACTTTTAAAATGGCAAAACCTGCCACCGTAACCAAGGCACGCTGGTCTTAGCACAGACATCATACTGATCTACAGATATAATAACTCAACTGCAACAGTAATTGTTGCAACTCAATGAATTACCTTACAAGGTAAGTGGGTAACTGGAGCTAGTTTAGACCCTAATACTCGTTTAGCAATCCACCCCTGACCATTGAGTTACACACGCCACACAAGGCCACACAGTCGGAGCGAGGTGCAGCCGTGCCGCATACCTTGTCGAACAGGGCAATGTACAGTGAGAAGCCGAACTGGTCCTTGAGTCCGATTTTGTCTGAGAGTTGTTGGCAGAGTTCTCTGGCGGTGGTGGCGGAGTCGGCCAGCAGCGTCTTGGTGTTACCGTCCATGAAGGTGATGGGTAACATCAGGGGCTTCTTCGACTTGGTCGCCTGTAGCAACACAAACACACACATCATAGGCTTTGTATTGAAACAATACAGGGACCAGATTTACTCCAAACAGTTATATTATAATATTATAATAATAATGCTAGTATATATAATATAATTACTAATAATATTAAAAAATAAAATATTTCGTCATTGTACAATATATAATTTTATTATATACATGCATAATATCACAGATATTTTGACTACTTGTACATACTTCAAAACGTATGTTTTTTTTACACATTTAACAAAATGGGACATTTCGGGGAAAAAATATATTATCAACCGAGTAGTAACTATCTATTATCGCTCGTTCCAGGTGATCACATGACAGCCACGTGACGCACCTTGAGCTCCAGCCTGCTGGGAGGCTGGTTCCTGGTGCCGTTGGCGAAGGTTCTGCGCAAGCGCTCCTCGCAGTAGGGCGCGTAGCGGGGCGGGCCCTCCTTGATGAAGCAGCGCAGGTACTTGACGAACTGCAAGCCAACAGCACGCGCCAAACGTCAGCCAGGTTGGTTGGTTGTATATTCAGGACGCTTTAACCACTTTTGGTCATATCGCGTCAATTGGAAGAAGGAAGGGAGAGTGGAGCCATGCCCCAGGGGGTAACCCCCTACTCTTTGCGAAGAAAGACATGGGATCTTGATTCTGCGACCAGACGGGACTCGAACCACCGCTCCACGCGCTCTTAGGCTCTCAGGTGGCCAGAGCACTCGAGGCGAGCGCTCTAGCCCACTGAGCTATCGGGCCGGGCCACCGTCAGCCAGGAGCGGGGTGTGCAATGCGGATAGCAATGGCCGTCACCAAGCACCACAAGTACATGTGACCCAGAGCGCGATACGTGAGCTTAAGGCTCGCTGGCAGATATATAGATATTGAGGACAGGATCGCGACAGTTCTTCGGTTCTTTCGGCCAGTCAATATAACGATTAGAGGCTTGTCGATCTAGTGAGCATCGACTTAAATAAATACGCATATATATGTCAATATCGCTAGCATTGGCTTGTCAACATAAAGAGTATTGGGCTGTCAATATAAAGGGTATTGGGCTGCTAATATAAAGGGTATTGGTTGTCAATACAAAGGATATTGGGCTGTCAATGTAATCGCATGTATCGCCCTGTTCACATAATGACCATAGTTTTGTCAATAATAGTGAGCATTGACTGTTAATATAAAGAGTCGTGAGTAGCACATTGCGACTATCGAGTTGTCAATATAATGACCATAGACAATACCATGAGAGGCATCCGACAGCCTGCTATACTTAGTATAAGCCGGTCACTGCATAACTGGACTCACCTTCTCCGAGGGGGCGAAGCAGCCGACACACAGTGAGAGCAGGATCCAGCCCCGGGCGTGGCTAATTTTGCTGGGGTTCTGCGTCAGCTGCTTGCAGATCTGGCAGTAAATCTCATCCCTACACAAACAAACAAGTAAAGTAGTCAGTAAAGTCTGTCAAAGTATATCTCTTAAATTACGTGTACCTCTCTCAAATGTGTAGCGCTATTTCATACTATTTAGGGGATGCTAAACATTATTTAACTTGTAATAATATCTGAGGCGCGTGTAGCATTAGCAAGTAACCAGGCGTACAATATAAGTAGGAACAACCTTAATAAATACGTCGCACATATTTGGAGACCATGACAGACCACGGCGCTATATAGTCTCAGAGCTCATCTATCCTACTGGCACACGTACTTCTAATAAAGGGAGAACCGCTGGCTCTTGCTCAGGTGTAAATCGCATCTAACATTCACTGCTGATATCATAATGGATCGACTAGGAAATAAACACAATACGAAAGCAAATTTAAGGGGAATTATGCATAATGTCCAGAAAGTATGTATGAGAATGTTATTATTTGTCTTCTGATTTTTCAGGAAGCACATGAATAAGTTAAATAATAATAATAAGTTAAAAGTACATTGATATATTCGGGGTATAAATCTTTTGGCTGAAATACAACTCAGACGGCAGACTACACAAACATCTATAGTTCATCAATTACAAGTCGCCCATGTTGGCGGGCGCGTTCACCCCCCCTGGAGCGCCACCTACCGGATGTCGGGTCGGAGAATGCCGTTGCCGATGATGAAGTGTAGTTTCTCGAGGACGGAGGACGGACGCTCGTCGAGCAGAGCGTTTCCGCTTCCGCTGAACTCTACGTCCTTCAGCTGACTCGCCACCCACCCCGTGATCTCCGACTTTTTTTTCAAGGTCAAGGACACAAGTTTCTTGCGCATGCTCCTCTGCTTGTTCTTGGTCTGTGGCATGGGTTGTTTCTCCTGGAGCGGGAAGGGTGCGTTGCTTAGGTTACCGTCATCAGACGTTCGTGTTAGCCGTCTAGTTTTAGAGTAACTCATGCGAGGAGCGCAGGAAAGCGTGGGAGGTCAACACAGACTGTGGTACAGGTGGGATTCAAACCAACGACTTTAGCCTTAAAGCAGCATCAACATAGACTGTGGTACAGGTGGGATTCGAACCAACGACTTTAGCCTTAAAGCTGCATCAACATAGACTGTGGTACAGGTGGGATTCGAACCAACGACTTTAGCCTTAAAGCTGCATCAACATAGACTGTGGTACAGGTGGGATTCAAACCAACGACTCTAGCCTTAAAGCTGCATCAACATAGACTGTGGTACAGGTGGGATTCGAACCAACGACTCTTGCCTTAAAGCTGCATCAACATAGACTGTGGTACAGGTGGGATTCGAACCAACGACTCTAGCCTTAAGCTGCATCAACATAGACTGTGGTACAGGTGGGATTCGAACCAACGACTCTAGCCTTAAGCTGCATCAACATAGACTGTGGTACAGGTGGGATTCGAACCAGCGTTTGCAACAAAGAGTGATATCAAGGCGGAGGCCACCAGCAAACCTGTCTTTCATCATCTAGGGGCCTAGTCATACACTGTTGTGTGAGAGTAATGAAAGCCAAGGTGTATGGGTTAACCAGCGCAGGTCTTATGTACAACTAGTACAAAGTGCCAAGTGTAAACCCCGAAACGGAGGTGCGTTTTGCGAAACGGACTCAGTTGCGAAACGGACCAGTGAGCGCTGTGCAACAGTGTTAATAAATGAGAAAATGCAGGTTATAAACTGACTAATTGCCGAAGAGGGCAGGAAAAGTAGAGTAATGCGTAAAAAAATAATATTTATAACAGAACACATTTGGTATTAATTCAACATCTCTTTTATTGTGGGTCTGGCAAAATACATGTATGACATTATATCGCACTCCTATCTATATTTGTGTGTAAAATACATGCATGTGCAAAATATACAGTCGATAGCTCAGTGTAGCAGCTCAGCAATTCTTCATTTTCTTGTTAGCTGTCGTTGTTCTCTCAGCTCTCCCTCGTTTTCGCTGGTGTGGCTTCCTGCTAGCCAGGGCCGCAGTCATGACTGTTAGCTTCCCATCCTTTGATGTGGTAGTTTTTGCATCACTCCGCATATGGCGGTGGAAACGCTGAAGGTGTCGTTCCCGTTGTTCCTTTGTCTTTTTCAGTCACTTGTCCTCAGACACGGCGAACTGGCGAAAGTCATCTGTCAGTACGTAGCTTCCGCATCCGATCAATGCCCTCTCTACTTCCTTGTACTGCGCCCTCACACAGTCCTGCAAGAGTCTAACTAGTTCCGAGATAGGGCGAGACTTCCAATTCAGAAGCTGCTTCAATATATGATATATATCAATATATGATATATATTAATATATGCCACTTTCCGACTTGTTATTTGCCCATCCCTGAAACTGGGCAGACACGTTTTCGCGCAACAACGGCAGGCATCTCCTTTTCATGTAGTCGCCAAAGGTTGAAGCTACTTCTGCGATGATGAATTGCGCTGCTTCACTTCTCGCCTCGTAGATGCCTGTGACATTCCATCTTGACCAAAAATGGTGTTGACGATTGCATTTCGGCCTTTGGTGTTGATTCCAAGCTTGTCACGTAGGTGGTCAATAACGTTGTTGCGAAGATGCCGCTCGCACGTTATCATGTCTGCTCTGGGAAGGCATGCCTCATGGCTTTCCGCAATGCCTTCTCGTCATCACTGCCTAGAGTTGGTGGTAACGGTGATCCAGAAAGCTGCATAGCCAGGTGTGTGAAAAAAACCGAGAAGGTTTCAGCATCCGAATTCCCATGCAGGAACATCGGGCCGAAGAAAATAGGATGATCTCCGGTTTCTTTCCTGATGAGCGCCAGATTCTTGAAGACTGTCGTTGTCAGGTGCATCTCGGTGAGATTAAAGGTTTTGTCCACCCCCAATAGGGTCAGTTGTCCAGTTGGTTGACAAAATCGGGATAGATCAAGTAACTGCTCTTCAGTGTATAGGATGACTCCCGACACCTTCCCCCGCATGATTACTACGTGCTGCACGAAGCTACTTGAATGCATGGAGCTGCTGAGGTGCAGAATCTGGTCAGCCATATTCCCTTTTTGCACTGAATCAGGTTGTTCCTTTTTGCGACGTTCGTTATACTTCTTGCTTTTCACTTGCTGCAAGTCTCTTGGTGTCTCCGAAACTGTATTATTCAAAATCATCTGATCATACACCCCTTTTGGTCTGCGGTGTCCGCTATCTTTGACCACGTTGCCGTGGCTGGCGAGTCCTGGGTGGACTCCAGTGTACTCCACGATGGCCACAGAAGGCACGGATGCCGAGAAGGACGCAGGGACACGGGTCAGGCAGGTAATACGCCGTTTGTAGCCGCTTGACAGATTTAAGGTGGAGTAGTTGCGTTGCATTTCAAGCAGGACGTCATCAGAGGGCTGCGGCTCGAGGGATACGTATGTGCGCTTCTTGGAGATCATCTTCTCGGTGCAGTACTTCCCATCCTTGACGAAAACCTTTGTACGTGTTTCACCTTGACACACATACACAGTCTTTGGTGAAGCCAATTTTCCTTGCCATGTCCCACAATAGTCCCAAAACTGACTACACTTTCCCGCCTTCCGCCGCTCCACGTTGATGTCATTCGTCACAATGAAATATACGTTCTCTTTTTTGCCACGTGGGATAGCAATCTGTGGTTCACTCGCGCTCAGCAAGATCTTCAACACGGGATCCGTGTCCAGCAACTGTCCACTTTGCAGCGGGACAGCGCCTGGGATGTCGGGCTCTTCTTCAACAGTCCGGTTTATGGACACATCCGACGTTTCGAGAGATAAGGCGATGTCAGGAAAGCGTCCCGCGCACCGACTGAGGATATCGGCGAAGATATAAAAAAACGTTCGGAAGATTTGGCAAGCGTCGAGTCGCTGAGCTGAGGCCTGGATGGCAAGTCCGGCAATTCGTCGGCATCTAGCTCGAACACCAAAGGTTCGGCAGCTGCGGCCCCGCGCTTGCGTAGAGGAACGAAATGGTTCGGGCGAAAGTCCGTGGGGCCGAGTGGTTCACTCGTTTGTGTCCACATCAGAGTCACTGAAGGTATGGCCGACAGCTTGACTCCTCGTCCGCAGACCTTTCTCGTGAGTGGTCCGGCGCTAAATTCGTTGTTCAGCGTTGGGGGGCAGTATGACCGTATGGCGATGCAGAGTGCTGCGCTGGCAGCGTATATATGCAACAGTTCAGACCAAGCACCAGGCTTTACAGCAGCCAGCAGAAGGTTAGCGAATGGATCGCACACAACAGCGTTGTGCTGGATCAAGTCTTTGTAGGTCAGCATTTGAGTGCCATAATACTCTCTGTTCCGTGTGATCTCAAGGGCTGTCATCAACCGTATGAGGAGGTGAAGGTCCTCGTGTCCGACTAGCGCACGCGATATTGCGCGATATAGGCAGTTGCCATCTCCTATTACAGCCAGAGGTTCGTATTCAGCCAGAAGAACGGGGCTGAAATTGACGCAGATTTTCCACTGACACAGCAACCCTGCGGTACGGTTGAGGGTGTGTTGGTGCGACAGTCGGAGTTTCAACGTTGTATGTCTGCAGTAGCAGTTCTCAGCCTCGACAGTCTTCATGAGATCGGTTTTTGGAGCATTAATACTGGCGTGTAATCTTGACAAGGCAGCTGAGAAGTCATATTCGCCAGATGCATGGATGGCACATTGACGACATACAAAGTTCAGATCCTTTTCTTCATCTCCCCAGGAACACAGCAGCTGAGAGGTCATGGGGACGCAGCGCTGATGCACCCACTGTTGACATGCTGAACACTCCATGCTATTCTGGCGGCATTCTGAGCCACACGTGTTGCAGGGATATTCTGGGAGGCGCCGTCTACTTTATCGAAACTCCATAGTGAATAGAATAACAAGAAATGCACACTTGTAATGAAGTACGCCATTTATAGAGACATTCATTGGCATGGGCCAGCCAACCATAGTTAAGATAACCTAATTGTAGCATAACCAATGGGGAACTCCCAACCCGAAGGCAACAGTGTGTTCACATCACAGACACCCACAGTACAGAATCCATGCTGGATTAGCTAACATCAAAAATGAGATGGAGTGCAGAAGCAGAAAACAGTGTTAACACACTAATTGCCTTATGAATGTGTTGTAAGCACACACAGTTGAGAAGCAATGTTGGATTAGTCAAAGCCGACCTCGCTATAAGTTAACATCAAAGATGAGATGGATTGCAGAAAACAATGTTAACCCATTAATTGCCTTATGAATCTATGTTGGAAGCAGCAAGGCAGCAAGGCAGCAACAAAGTATGGCCTACTTGTGTCAGCCAGAATGCTAATTGCCTCGCTAAGTCCCCCATCCATGTAGCAAAACCGTAAAAACAGTGCTGTCCTACATCAACAGACAAACTGACACTTCAGGTGAAGACATTTTAAGGATGTATATTATCTTCTTTTGCCGTCTGTTTCGCCATCAGGAATCCGTTTCGCCAACGGACGGTCCGTTTCGCGAAACGGAGTCCGTTGCGGGGTTTACACCTACCGGCATGCAGCGCCAGTGGTGTAAGACCTATGTCTGCCCCGGCGCGTTGCTGCGTATCCCCCATCTCGTTTGTCTTGTATTATCGCCTGTCATGTGTTTCTCTCTGTCATGGTTCACTGAATGTTATTAAACCAATCTTGATCTTTACATCAACGTTAGCCAAAATAACTGGCGTGGTGGCAGCGATTAATTAAGGATCCACGCCCTTGCTGACCAATAAACCGGACAGTCTTGCTTCAAAGTTAGCTTCTAACTCCGGGCAGACCCGCCATTCATCCTCCACGCATACGTGACACCCGACCAGCCTCACAGAGCGGCTGGTAAGCACACTCCCTACAGTGACCGTGAGTAGCCTGACATTGCAACCATGGCCAGTATACAGCGCGCACCGAAACAGTGGTGCCTCAACAAACATGAGACAGTGAACTCCTTTGAGAACTGGCGCCAGAACTTAATATACACACTATCCCTTGACCCGAATTTCGCCCCTTTTCTCGTTGAGGGTGCTACATGGAACAAAACGAGTAAAACCGCCCCCCTCCGCGGTTTCCAGGACGATGCCCCTAATGCCTCCCACGAAGGTCCACGCAGAACAGCACATCAGAAGGTGAAGTTCTTGAGTTGATGCTGGGCCAGATCGCCAATTTTTGCCCGGTGATCTCACGCAACACGATCGTACGGAATTCTACCTGTGTTGAATCCATCTGGCAGGTAATCCGTCTACACTACGGGTTCCAATCAACGGGGTCCCACTTCCTCGATTTCGCTGACACACGCCTAGAGCCAGACGAAAGACCAGAGGACCTCTATCAGCGAATCATGGCTTTTGTTGAGGATAACCTACTCCACAGCAGCTGTGGCATCTCTTATCATGGCGATGCTATCAACGACGATGAGGAACTAACCCCTTCCCTGGAGAACATGGTTGTTCTCACATGGCTCCGCCTCATCCACGTTGATCTCCCGAAACTTGTGAAGCAGAGGTACGGGATGGAGCTCCGGTCGCGGACATTGGCGACCATCAAGTCTGAGATTTCCCAAGCTCTCACCTCCCTCCTGGATGAACTACGCTCTGCGGAAGAGGCGAAAGTAATGCGTACAGCAGCGTCTCAGATGCGGGTCAGCCCGGCACAACGCGCCTCACGTTGGCCCAAGCCTTGCCCAAAGACACAGCGCAATCCAAAAATGTGCCTCTTGTGCAAACAGGCAGGGAGGGCAGAAGTGAACCACTTCCTGAGCACATGTAGCTTCTTACCAGAACACGACATGAGATATCTCGTCAAGCCTCGGCAAATCACAGACATCCTAGACGTGACAGAAGACACCAACGAGTTATCCGAGTTGGAGTGCGCTATGACCAGCGTAGACTTCTCCGGAGAACCAGAGTCCCCGTCAGCCTCACGTGTCCAGGTACGTCATTCCCCCTATCTGGACACCTTCTATCGACATCACCATGACCGCATCACCATAGACGGTGGCGCCACCGGTAACATGATCCGCCTGTCAGCTGTACAGCGTCTCGGCGCCAGCCTCGGGAAGAGTTCACAATCAGCTCACCAAGCTGATGGCTCCTCCCCTCTCGTAGTTGTTGGCGAAACCCATCTCACACTCACGCGGGACGGCAAAACTTTCCGATTCGAGGGACTAGTCGTGGAAAACCTTGACTTCGACATCTTGGCAGGAACCCCATTTATGGAACTCAACGACGTTGCCATTTGTCCAGCCAGACGGGAAGTCAGCCTGGGGGATGGAACCACTTACATGGATGGATCTCCCGACAACACCACACGACATCACTCGGTTCGCCGTGCTCATATACTGCGCGCGCCTTACAGTACCACCACAGCCAGATGATTTTCTAGAGGTGGACCTGCCCGGTGAACTGTCCCAAGATGCCACGTACGCTCTCGAACCCAGGACCGATGCGCCTAGTGCCTCCACCTCGATGGACTCTCAGCCGTAGCCACATCCGATCACGTAAGACCATCATTGGACCGAAAACTACCACAATCCTTGGTTGGATCTGGCACCAGGGCACCATACAAGCTAGTACACACAGGACCGCCACCCTCGCAGCGTGCTCCAGGCCACAGACAGTAAAGGGTCTCCGATCATTCATAGGAGCATACAAAGTCTTGGCCCAGGTGATCCCCGGTTGCGCTTCCCTCATTACAGAGCTGGATGATGCCGCAGCAGGTCGTCAATCCCAGGAAAAGTTGGAGTTGTCCGATAGCTTATGCGATGCATTCCAGACTGCCCAACGAGCGCTGTCCTCAACCCGCACTATAACACTTCCCCGGCTCAATGACCTACTGTGGATTGTCACAGATTGCGCTGTCAAGAAACATGGGATTGGAGCCACTCTGTATATCACGAGAGGCGGAAAACTACACATCGCGGGATTCTTCAGTGCCAAACTTCGCGGCCGCCAACCGACCTGGTTACCCTGCGAAATCGAAGCTCTGTCCATCGCGGTTGCCACAAAACCCTTTAGTCCATACATCATCCAATCGAAATCCCCTGCTTGCATCTTGACTGACAGCAAGCCCTGCGTTCAGGCCTTCGAAAAACTCTGTCGTGGAGAGTTCTCGGCTAGCCCAAGGGTCTCGACGTTCCTCTCAACTGTAAGTCGATACCAGGCCTCCGTCAGGCATGTCGCAGGCTCTGCAATCCTACCATCCGACATTGCCAGCCGCAATGCTCCGCCCTGCTATGATTCAGCTTGTCAGGTATGTACTTTCATCCAGAACACCGAAGACTCAGTCGTTCGCTTCTCTTCCGTACAAGACATCATATCGGGCAATTCAAGACTCCTATTCACTAGCCGTTCAGCTTGGTTAGCTATCCAGTCTGATTGCCAGGATTTACGTAGGACTCATGCCCACTTGTCTCAAGGTACGCGCCCCTCCAAGAAACAGACGGGTATAAGAGACGTCAAGCGATACCTGGGACAGCTACAATCGCCAAAGATGGCCTACTAGTCGTCAAGAAAGTGGATCCATTAGCTACCACACGTGAACTGATCATCGTGCCTAGGCAAGTCTTGGAAGGCCTTTTAACGGCACTACACATCAAGCTTGAGCACCCGTCTCGCCACCAGTTGAAAAGGGTCGTCCACCGCCTATTCTATGCCCTTGACATGGATCGCACACTGGAGTCCGTCACGACCCGATGCCATCAGTGTGCCACACTGCGCCAGACTCCCCGTACTGTTATCGAACAGTCCACCAGTGATGCCCCTGACAGTGTTGGCATCTCTTTTGCGACCGACATCCTAAAACGGGCAAGGCAGCTGATTTTAGTAGTACGGGAAGAAATCACATCATACACTGCCACAACCCTCATTGACAGTGAACGTCACCAATCTATACGAGATGCTCTTATCCGTCTCCTGATCGAGTTGCGCCCCCTCGATGGTCCACCTGCGGTCATCAGGACAGATCCGGCTCCCGGATTCAAAGCTCTCACGGACGATAACCTATTACGGCGAAAGTCACCTAATCATTGAGGTCGTCAGGATAAAAAACAAGAACAAAAATCCAATCGCCGACAAGGCCATCCAAGAGTTGGAGTACGAGATACTTCGCCAAGACCCCGAGGTGGCACCGTTACTCCATTATCGTTGTCATTGGCTACTGCTTCCCTGAATTGTCGCTTACGTTCACGGGGTTTATCTGCCCGTGAAATGTTCACTCAAAGAGACCAATTCTCGAACTGTCAGATCCCTGTGACGGACCAGTCCCTCATCAGCGCACAACACCAACAACGGACTACAAATCACCCGTACAGCGAAATATCCAAGGCCACCAGCGGTAAGCCTGCTACCCAGTGCCTGGTGGAAGTTGGGGACCTATCTCCATGGAGACATTTGCAAAACGCGCGCCCGGGACCGTTATCTAGTAGTTTCTGTCGACGGCCTCTGGTGCTTTATCAGATAATTTGTGGGCACGCGGATCAGGAACACATCCTGCAGAGTGAAGCGATCTGAGTGTTTCAAGGTTCCATCAGCAGTAGGTAGTCTTCCTACGCAGTCCCGTTCCACCTTGCATAACGACACATCAGATGAAGAGGACCGCGCACCGAGACATCCCCCTCCACCGGATCCGCCGAGTATCCCCATGGAAATATCGACCCCTCCCCACCAGTGCCCATCTGATATGACACCAGATAACTTGCCACCTGACAACTTGGACGTTGCCACCGGCGCAGACGCACCCAATGTCACGGCAGCTCCAGACCCGGAAGGATCTCACAGGTCGACGCGCCGACGTCACTTACCGTCTCACTTGAAGGACTATGAGCTAAGCTAAAAGTGTCGATAACTCTCAGGTGCAGAATAATCACCAACCTCAATGCTTCTTTGCACCCTCAGCGCTTGTGCGTGTGATTAACCGATTAACTTCTAAGTGAAACATCATATGTTTGACTCGGGACACTAAAAGCCATGTGATTTACCATATGTAGTATAGTGGTTTATTGTAGCAGTTATTCAGATAATGTTCTAGTTGTGTCTTCCAGTTTTAAAGATGCAGACTCATATTAAAAGTAGAGGTAGGTCTCATAAGAGGAGACGCAGGAAGAAGAAGAAGAAAAGTAGTCACGCCAGTGGTGTAAGACCTATGTCTGCCCCGGCGCGTTGCTGCGTATCCCCCGTTTCGTTTGTCTTGTATTATCGCCTGTCATGTGTTTCTCTCTGTCATGGTTCACTGAATGTTATTAAACCCATCTTGATCTTTACATCAACGTTAGTGCTTTTCTATCGGGTGTGGAAGAGGTGAGGCTTCTGCCAAAATAACTGGCGCAGTGGTGTGCCACGTGCAACCAATCATGCATATTGCTATTAGTTAATACCACCATTTAATGGTATCGATCACTATGAATTTGTACCAGAAATAACGTGGCTTACTACCAATTAGTATAATCTCTTAATATACATCTCTATTATTAAGAGTTAATCAGACGGCCTTAATCAGTATATTTATTAATCAGCATCATTATTAAGTAGTAAAATTAGCTGGACATGGTCCGATTTTACTAGTGCTATGAATATCGTACAATCAAGCTTTATGTACAGTGATTAGTGTCATGATTGCCCTGAATTGGTACGATCCACACATTTACCAGCTCCTGCCCCATTTTCTGTGCGTCTTCGATATCCTTCTTGCTGAATTTACGTCCCAAATTGGCGTAGATCTTGGTCATAACTGCCTGGCGGTCCTGTGTACGAAACACCGAAAACAGGGCGGTTAACCGAAATACCAACTGTACCATGGAACAATTCTTTTTTTCTTTTTTCTCTTTTCAAGTTCAATTTTCACACGAAACTATAATAACAATAATTCTTCAGTTCTATTTAGTTAAGAACTATAATTATTAAGCCTTAGTAAGTTTCACAATTCTGTAACTTATAGCCCAAAATGAAATTTAAAAAAAGAAAAAAAGGAAGGAACAATACTCAGAAAAGAAGTAGTGAAAGAACTGTCACAATAATACTGAAGTTAACATGACGTGTGAGAGAGGCCCGTGTGGGGGCCAGGTGTGGTGCGGCGTGAGGGGGGGGGGGAGCGTGTGGGGCCTGGGTATGGTGCGGCGTGTGGTGCGGCGTGTGGTGCGGCGTGTGGTGCGGCGTGTGGAGCCTGGGTGTGGTGCGGCGTGTGGCGCGGCGTGTGGGGCCTGGGTGTGGTGCGACGTGTGGTGCGGCGTGTGGGGCCTGGGTGTGGTGCGGCGTGTGGTGCGGCATGTGGTGCGGCGCGTGGTGCGGCGTGTGGTGCGGCGTGTGGGGCCTGGGTGTGGTGCGGCGCGTGGTGCGGTGTGTGGAGTGGTGTGTGGTGCGGCGTGTGGTGCGGCGTGTGGGGCCTGGGTGTGGTGCGGCGTGTGGGGTCTGGGTGTGGTGCGGCGTGTGGGGCGACGTGTGGTGCGGCGTGTGGGGCCTGGGAGTGGTGCGGCGTATGGTGCGGCGTGTGGGGCGACGTGTGGTGCGGCATGTGGGGCCAGGGTGTGGTGCGGCGTGTGGTGCGGCGTGTGGGGCGGCGTGTGGTGCAGCGTGTGGTGCGGCGTGTGGGGCCTGGGTGTGGTGCGACGTGTGGTGCGGCGTGTGGGGCCTGGGTGTGGTGCGGCGTGTGGTGCGGCGTGTGGGCGGCGTGTAGGGCATGGGTGTGGTGCGGCGTGTGGTGCGGCGTGTGGGCGGCGTGTAGGGCATGGGTGTGGTGCGGCGTGTGGTGCGGCGTGTGGGGCCTGGGTGTGGTGCGGCGTGTGGTCCGGCGTGTGGGGCGGCGTGTGGGGCGGCGTGTGGCGCCTGGGTGTGGTGCGGCGTGTGGGGCCTGGGTGTGGTGCGGCGTGTGGTGCGGCGTGTGGGGCGGCGTGTGGTGCGGCGTGTGGGGCGGCGTGTGGTGCAGCGTGTGGTGCGGCGTGTGGGGCCTGGGTGTGGTGCGACGTGTGGTGCGGCGTGTGGGGCCTGGGTGTGGTGCGGCGTGTGGTGCGGCGTGTGGGCGGCGTGTAGGGCATGGGTGTGGTGCGGCGTGTGGTGCGGCGTGTGGGCGGCGTGTAGGGCATGGGTGTGGTGCGGCGTGTGGTGCGGCGTGTGGGGCCTGGGTGTGGTGCGGCGTGTGGTCCGGCGTGTGGGGCGGCGTGTGGGGCGGCGTGTGGCGTCTGGGTGTGGTGCGGCGTGTGGGGCCTGGGTGTGGTGCGGCGTGTGGTGCGGCGTGTGGGGCGGCGTGTGGGGCGGCGTGTGATGCGGCGTGTGGTCCGGCGTGTGGGGCGGCGTGTGGTGCGGCGTGTGGGGCCTGGGTGTGGTGCGGCGTGTGGTGCGGCGTGTGGTGCGGCGTGTGGTGCGGCGTGTGGTGCGGCGTGTGGTGCGGCGTGTGGTGCGGCGTGTGGGGCGGCGTGTGGTGCGGCGTGTGGTCCGGCGTGTGGGGCGGCGTGTGGTGCGGCGCGTGGTGCGGCGTGTGGTGCGGCGTGTGGTGCGGCGTGTGGTGCGGCGTGTGGTGCGGCGTGTGGGCGGCGTGTGGTGCGGCGTGTGGTCCGGCGTGTGGGGCGGCGTGTGGTGCGGCGCGTGGTGCGGCGTGTGGTGCGGCGTGTGGTGCGGCGTGTGGTGCGGCGTGTGGTGCGGCGTGTGGTGCGGCGTGTGGTGCGGCGTGTGGTGCGGCGTGTGGGGCGGCGTGTGGTGCGGCGTGTGGTCCGGCGTGTGGGGCGGCGTGTGGTGCGGCGCGTGGTGCGGCGTTGTGGTGCGGCGTGTGGTGCGGCGTGTGGTGCGGCGCGTGGTGCGGCGTGTGGGGCGGCGTGTGGGGCGACGTAGTGGTGCGGCGTGTGGTGCGGCGTGTGGTGCGGCGTGTGGTCCGGCGTGTGGTGCGGCGTGTGGGTGCGGCGTGTGGTGCGGCGTGTGGTGCGGGCGTGTGGTGCGGCGTGTGTGCGGCGTGTGGTCCGGCGTGTGGTCCGGCGTGTGGTGCGGCGTGTGGTGCGGCGCGTGGTGCGGCGCGTGGTGCGGCGTGTGGGGCCTGGTGTGGTGCGGCGTTGGGGCCTGGGTGTGGTGGCGGCGTGTGGTGCGGCGTGTGGTCCGGCGTGTGGTGCGGCGTGTGGGGCGGCGTGTGGGGCGGCGTGTGGTGCCTGGGTGTGGGTGCGGCGTGTGGTCCGGCGTGTGGTGCGGCGTGTGGGGCGGCGTGTGGTGCGGCGTGTGGGGCCTGGGTGTGGTGCGGCGTGTGGGGCGGCGTGTGGGGCGACGTGTGGTGCGGCGTGTGGTGCGGCGTGTGGTGCGGCGTGTGGTCCGGCGTGTGGTGCGGCGTGTGGTGCGGCGTGTGGTGCGGCGTGTGGTGCGGCGTGTGGTGCGGCGTGTGGTGCGGCGTGTGGTCCGGCGTGTGGTCCGGCGTGTGGTGCGGCGTGTGGTGCGGCGCGTGGTGTGCGGCGCGTGGTGCGGCGTGTGGGGCCTGGGTGTGGTTGCGGCGTGTGGGGCCTGGTGTGGTGCGGCGTGTGGTGCGGCGTGTGGTCCGGCGTGTGGTGGCGGCGTGTGGGCGGCGTGTGGGCGCGTGTGGTGCCTGGTGTGGTGCGGCGTGTGGTCCGGCGTGTGGTGCGGCGTGTGGGCGCGTGTGTGCGGCGTGTGGGGCCTGGGTGTGGTGCGGCGTGTGGGGCGGCGTGTTGGTGCGGCGTGTGGGGCCTGGTGTGGTGCGGCGTGGGGTGCGGCGTGTGGGGCGGCGTGTGGTGCGGCGTGTGGGGCCTGGGTGTGGTGCGGCGTGTGGTGCGGCGTGTGGTGCGGCTTGTGGTGCGGCTTGTGGTGCGGCGTGTGGTGCGGCGTGTGGTGCGGCGTGTGGGGCGGCGTGTGGGGCGGCGTGTGGGGCGGCGTGGTGGGGCGGCGTGTGGTGCGGCGTGTGGTCCGGCGTTGTGGGGCGGCTTCTGGTGCGGCGCGTGGTGCGGCCGTGTGGTGCGGCGTGTGGGGCGGCGTGTGGTGCGGCGTGGTGGGGCCTGGGTGTGGTGCGGCGTGTGGGGCGGCGTGTGGTGCGCGTGTGGGCCTGGGTGTGGTGCGGCGTGTGGTGCGGCGTGTGGTGCGGCGTGTGGGGCGGTGTGTGGTGCGGCG